>VWZD01000232.1:100889-261204 GCA_013396695.1 Sakesphorus luctuosus
CTGGGGGGGACAGCTGAGATGGGGTGGCGGGGCGCAGCCTCTAGCACTTGTCGTCTTCCTCGGTGTCGCTGAGCACGTCGATGCTGGCCCCGCACATCACGCCCTGCCCTGCCCCTCGCCTTCGCCGCCGGTAGTGCCCGTTGGGCATCTGCCAGCTGTGCCGCAGCGGCGGGGCCGAGCCGATGGTGTTGGAGCGGCCGAGGCTGGTGGCGACGGCCGCCTCGAAGGTGAGCGTCTCCTCCTCACCGCAGTCTGAGGCGTGCGAGTCGTCGTGCAGGGCCAGGTACGGCTCCGAGATGTAGCGCTGCGGGGTGGACTGCCGGCTCTGCTTCCCCGCCGGGGAGCTGGAAGACTCGGTCAGGCCGGCGGTGTTGGGATCCAGGGTGGAGGAGAGCAGCGGTGAGCCCCCCTCGCTCTCCTCGGCGGGCGGCGAGGCGTCCCCGGCGTGCCGGAGCATGGAGGCGTAGGACAGGAGGGGACGCGGCTTGGGGGGCACCGGCGGGAGCTGGCGCCGGCCTCGCCGAGGGGTGCTGGTGTCCGAGATGGAGGGTATGGAGCTTTCGCTCAGGGAGCCCATTCCCTGAAAAGCACCAAGACGCACCGGAGAATACAGAGGCAACAGGAAGCACCATGCACACACTCCCCCCACCCTGAGCCTGAGCTGCCTGTAGAATCCTCCTTCTTGGATGGCCTTTGCCTGCCCCATCCCTGCCTTGGGGTCTGCTCCAGGGACGAGGATGGTGCTTGCTGAGGGCAGACCTCATCAGGATGTGCAGCTTCCTCATGAAGGGCACCAGAGAGGCAGACACCAATCTTCTCTTGGACCAGTGACAGGATTTGAGGGAACAGCATTAAGCTGTGTCAGGAGAGATTTAGGTTGGCTATTAGGAAATGGCTCTTCCCTAAGAAGGTGGTTGGACACTGGAACAGGCTCCCCAAGGAAGTGAACACAGCATCAAGTCTGACAGAGCTCAAGAAGCATTTGGACAATGCCCTCAGCACATAGTAGGATTGTTGGGGCTGTCCTGTGCAGGGCCAGAATTTGGACTCAGTGATCCTTGTGGGTCTCTCCCAACTCAGGATATTTTATGATTCCATGCTCTTGGTGGTCAAAAACAAAAATCACCCACAGACCCACTGCAACAAGAGCTGATGGCTCGCCAGCTGCTGGTCTCCACAGGCAGCATCTCTGTGGGCTTCAAGCTGACTCAAACACTGGCATCTCCAGGCTTATGTAGCTGGGACACCTTAACCTTGGCAGGAAACAGGTGCCATAGTGGCAAGACAACCAGCATGGGATCCACCCCTCTCCCCACATGCTCTGCAGGATGCCCAAGCAGTCTCAGCCTGCTCAGCTTACAGGGGACACAGAGATGCCACTACAGGGAAGAGAAGCAGTGCAGAGGTCTCACAGTGGAGGCTTGTCTTCCCATTTTTGGCAAGGAATTTTTCTATGCTCCCCTTTGTCTTTAGGAAAGGCTTTTTGTCACCCACCTGCCTGCTGGGCGTCTGTGACCTTCCCTCGCTGGGTGACCGAGACTCGCGCCGCCGCTCTGGAGACTCGTCCTGTGCCTGGGGACTCCTCTCCTCGGAGTTGCAGCGGGAGATATCAGGGGACAGCAAGTGCTTGCGCTCTTTGGATCGGCCCCGCTCCCTGCCTGAGCGGTGTCCCTCGGACCGGTGGCCTGCAGAACATCCATATCAGTCCCCACCATCTCCCCTTTGCAGGAGCAAAGAATGCTCAAGCTGGAGATTTTTAGGATTTCGTATGGAATGCGGCTTTGCTCACCTGAGTCAGCGTTGAGGCGCCGGGCGGACAGCTGGAGTGAGGAGTGGTAGCTGCGCCGGCGGGACTTGTAGGTGTTGTCGCTGCTGCGCTCCATGGAGAACTCATCCAGCCAGGAGCTGTTGGGGCGCTTGTCCCGAATGGTGGAAAACGATCGCCGCATTGAGCTGGTGTCTGTCACCACCTGCAAGCAGCCCCGGCCAGCCGGGGAGGCAATTAATGCCAGGCAGGGCTGGGGACCCCAGCGGTCAAGAATTACCAGTTCACTCCCATCACTGGGATCACCAGCCTGCAGGATGAGATTCAGGGTGGGAGGCAACCAGCCTGAGCACAGCTGTCCCCCCCAATATGATCTCTGCACAAATCAGGGTGGGAGGAGAGTGGGGTTGAGCCTTGGTGCCCACAGGCTCCCCTTCCCCTGCTGGCTGGAGCCATTCTGCACAGACAAAGTGGGTAGCCTCAATTCAAGCCAAGGTGCTGCATACTGAGGGGAGAGCAGACGCATCTCCTCTAAGGCATGGGGACATGGTGAGTGCCAGACCATTTTCCCCTACGCTGTCTCAACATCCCTCCTGCCTGGAAAACAGGGTCAAGTGGAGCAAACACAGAGAGGGGATCTTCCAGTGCCTGTTACTCTGTGTTCACGGCTGCCACCAATTTTCCAGACCCCTCCCTATGCTTCCTCTATTCCCACATCTCCGTCCCTTTTCTCCTCCACTCATGCTGCTGTTTTATCTTCCCTTTTCTTTCTGTGTCTCATCCTTCTCCTTTCTACCTTCTTCTCTCCTTCTAGCTTGTGTTCTCACTTCATGGGTGAAACATCACCACCTTCCATATTTCCTTTGCTTTATCCTTTGCAGCCTCAGGCCATTCTCCATCTCCATCTCCTCTCCTCTCACCTTTTGCTCCCATCCCCTCCTTCTAATCATCTCCTCTGCTGCTGAATAGTAAAGACAGCCCAGGAGGCAAAGCTTTCCTTCCTCTTCACACCCTCGCAATGTGCCACAATATATCACACTGGGACTAACACCAGGACCTGGTGCCTGCACCAGCACCTCTGGCAGAAAGCAGACTCAGAGACTTCATAACAACACTGAACCCCATAAAAGCATCAGTTTCTTAGTGGAGGCTGAGCACAAGACAGAACAACAGAGAAACTGGGCAGACAAATGAGGAGGTGAGATGTGGCCTGAGTTCCCCTGGACAGACAGAGAAGTGCATATGTTGGGACAACAGGAAAGGACGGAAAAGGCATTTCATCACCTGTGAGATCATCTGCCAGTTGAGCTGGGAATCCGCAAACCTCAGCCAGAGCCCAGGGCCCAGATAAAAGGAGGAGTGTCCCACTGTGAGGAGACTGCTGCCTCCCAGCATGGTCCTGCTCCATCATGGACCTCCCCCATGAGCCCAGGAGATAATTCCCCAGGCTGATCTCTGCTGCCAGTGTCCCCCATGTAGGGGAACAGCAGCTCTCCTACTTGTGCAGCATCCCAGAGAAGGGGAAACACTCCAGTATCGGGGTGTGGGGGAAGCCACAGGGCTCAGCACAGAGAGAAGCCCCGGTGTTACCTGGCAGGCTTTGAATGGACCCGGCACCCATGGGGGCTTTGTTTGGTTTTACCTGGGGATCCACAGTGAGACGAGGCATGGAGGAGGCCCTCCCAGAGACAGCGTGGTCCTGAGTGTCCACGGGAAGGTAGCTGCCACGGTTAGAGGGCTGCACTCTTTGAAACTCCCTAACCTCTGGCTCCTGGAAACAAACACACAGCCAAGCTCTTGGGATGGGGTTGGAGCAGGGCAGCACACTGCTTCTGCCCTGTTGGCAGGGGACAGCCCTGCTCACTCAGCTAGGGGCAGAATTTAAGTGGGCCAAAAATGGTTGGTGAAACACTGGCACAGGTTGTCCAGAGAGGTGTGGATGCCCTATCCCTGGAAACATTAAGGTCAGGTTGGACGGGCTCTGAGCCACCTGATCAAGTTGAACATGTCCCTGCCCATAGCAGGGAGGCTGGAACTACCTAAGCTTTAAAAGTTTCCTTCCAGCCTGAACTGTTGTATGAAAAACAGCCTATAATTCATCATGTTGCCACTGAAAAATAATCTCCAGTTCACAATCCATTGCAGGTGTGTCTTGATGTGGTACTTCAGGCTTGCCTGATGGCCAGCTCACCTTGTACCTCTTCAGTGACCGTGGAAACCCTGCCTGGATGTGGTGACACCTTGGCTGTGCAGGGTTTAACTCCTTCTTTTGCCAGGAGGGGACAAATTTGTGGGATTTTCTCTGACCCAGCTTTAAAGATTTCCTGGCCACATCCCCATTAAGAGAACACACGCTGTTCACAGTACACTGGTTAATTCCCAGTTTAGGGGAATATTTGTAGAGGACATGGTGACGAGGAGATGGGCAGTCAGTGCTTCTGGAGAGATCTGATAGAAGGTGACTTTATGGAGAGGGTGGGAGTCTTATCTGCCACCTTCCCATGTGGTCGGGGTGGCTGGGGCAGGGGACACCTGCCTGCATGGTACACAACTCACACAGAATGCTACAGACCCCCGGGACACGGACTGGGCTGGAGATGCACAGTGGTACAACACTGCATCCAACAGCATCAGGTGGTGCACGAGTGCACACACAGACATGGAGAGATATATATAGATATGTATATATATATATATACACACACACAGACAGACAGGCCGGCATGTGTGTGGGGCTGGAGGGGTGTGCTCCTGCTGGAGACAAGTTTGACAGCTTGGTTTGGGACTGGGGACACCAGCACTGACAACAAAATGAACATGAATCTGAAAACATCAGATACCATCACTCGGCACGGGGTAACCCACTGAAATGAGTGCTCAGTGGAAAAAAGAGCAGCCTGTGAAGAGAAGGACATTTTACTGCAGGATGCTGGACTCTGGTCACAGCTCTCACCCCAAAAGCACTTGCTGCTGCCTGACCCTTCTGGCCAGGGCTGGTGCAGGGATGGCTGTGGCCCCAGTGCTAGAGGCGAGGGGCAGAGCACATCTGGGGACATTTATGCTCTGCTTTGGATCTGTGCATGACCCAGCAGCTGTCTTCCCTGTGCTGTGCTCACATCCCACACCTCCCTGTGCCCACCAGTATCCTTGCTGGGACCACAGGTGAGTGCCCACCAGGCAGTGTGTGACTTTACCAGAGACTGGTGCTCCTGGAACTGCTCTTGGGCTGGATCCATGCACGCCAGCTGGAAGATCTCTTGTGGCGAGAGCGGGCTCAGAGAGGGGAACCCACTCCGGCTGCTCCTGCGAAGACAGCTCACATTCAGGGAGGCCACAAGCTGGGTGGTGCCATAGCTGGGCATTGCCTCTCCAGTGGCTCAGAGCTGCGGAGCCCCTGTGCTTGCCCCCTAGGCTCTTGAGACCCGCCCAGAACAAATACCGTGTTCTCTGGAGAGCTGAAGTGGTGCCCAGATGGGAGAGGACACCATTGTCTCAGGTCCCCAAGCAGCAGTGGGAACATCCCAAGTGCAGTGCAAGCAACTCCCACCATCTCATTGCCACCAGCCAGGATGCTGGGATCCCCCACTGACCCTGCACCACCCAGGGACCCACTGCACAACTGCTTCCAGGGTTCAGATCCATCTCAGACTCTCCTAGTTAAGAGTGCTGGCACTTAGTTCTGGGATGGTCCTGCAGGAAGAGCATTCACACAGATCCTCAGCCATTCCCCTTTGCCACCTCTGCTGTTGGTGATGCTGATACACACCAGGTATCTGGAATGCTGCAAAAGCTTTGTGCTCAGGACTGTGTTTTCCCTGCCCTCAGCAGCAATTTAACCCTCTGTGCATCCCAGTGCCAGCTCCAAGAACAAAGCAAGGGCTGTAGAAACAGAAAAGTGGCAGGACTACCTCTCTTCTCAGAGCAATACTCACAGGCCTGAGAGGGTGTCTTGCTGGAGGTATGGCAGAGCCTTTGCATTCGAGATGATTTCCTGTGGCAAGGAGGATGGCTCCATGCGCTGGAACATGGGGGCGTTTTTCTGTATTGAACAAAGGAAGAAACTGAGCCTGGAGGCAATATGGATGGACAACTGGCACTTCACCTACCACTTGGGAAGGGGACATTGTGCTCGTCTTCAATGTCAGGGAACAAGGATGGACATACATATGCCTCATAGTCACCAAACACCAATGTGTACCACCATCTTCATCCCTCAGCTGCATCCCATGCTGCTGGCTGCACGTTTGGTTGGGAAGTGGTGGGAAGCAGCAAGAGTGATGTGCCCACCACATACCCTCACTGAGCCTCACCTGCTCCTCCAGCTGCTGCCGCTGCTTCTTTGCTTTGCTCTGCTTGTAGTAATCCATGATCATCATGGCTGCATATATTTTCCCAACAGTCAGGTCAGAGGCTGAGAGCATAAAAGGGAATAAAATGGAGATGGTTGTGTTGTAAGAGAAACAGCGGGTTTGCAAGCACCAGCATGGGTCTCAGGAAGGGCCCTCCTGTGGGATACCCTGGTGACCCTCAGACACTGCTCATTGTTCCAAAAGAGAGAAGGCTGACACTCCTCATACAGATAAAACTGATAGAGATGGCTTGAAATCATCACCCTAAAGACACCAAGGCACACACCATCATTGCATCATCAGATGTAAGTGCACAAGTGATGCTCAGTCTCCCTCCCCGATGCTCCAGAGATGATTTACAGGAGACTCTGTGTTTGGCAGGAGTAAATCCCTGCCAACTGTGTGTTGTCCAAGAGGGTTCCCAAGCAGCCAGGCAGAGCAACGCAGAAACCAGCCTGTAGCAACAAACCCTTTTCCCACTCTTCCCCCAGTTGGAAATGGGTCTGACCAGTCCCCACCTCCCTTTGGGAAGAAGCTGCTGTGAAGATGATGGGAGTTTGAAAGCAATGACAGTCCCCCCAGAGACTCACTTTTTGGCATGGGTACCAACAGGTCAAGCATCTTCTGTGATAGATGAGGCCAAATGGTCAGGATCTCCTTTTGAAGCTCGGAGTCTAACTGCTGCCAATCTGCACCACCTTGAGCAGCAGGGGGAAAAATGGCCCACACACATCAAGACCTGACACCAGGGTCCCACTAAGCACCCCTTTCCCAGCCTGAAGTGAGGCTTACAAGCAGCAACCAGCTCTCTGGGCTGGAAGGGCCATCTTGCATCAGCAAGCCTGGTCTCCTGCTCTCACAGGGAAACTTTCCTACCATCCATTCCATATGTGCCTCCATCTCCCCATCCCCTGCCCTCCCACTCAAACCTGCCACCTTCAAGCTTGTCTTGGGTCCGTCTCTGCAGCTCCAATCCTACTCCTGCCCACACACACCTGCTGCTGCCCCACTTTTCTGGTGAGCGGATCATGTGCTGGTGAAAGAGCAGCTCCACTTGGTAAATCTTTAAATGCTTGGTGACACTGTGCATGGAGTGCAGAGCTCTCTGGCCAGTGGTGAAGGGGTTTGCTGACCTCAGGAAGACCCAGCTCATCAGGAGCTGTCAACATGCACCAACCAGAGACACCTGAGCCTGGGGTAAGTTGGATGAGCTATAGGAGACCCAAGTTCAAATCTCTGCTTTATCTAGAGGGGCTGGAAGCCATCGTTTCAAGATTCAAGCACTAGGCTTTGGCTGATATCTTGCCCTTGGTTGGGTTTTCTTCCAATAGTTGAGCTGTTCCCAGGGGATGTTTTATTGAAAATGCCATGTTTCTGCAGGAAGTTTTTGATCTCATGAATCACAGCCTTTCCAGTAACAGCAACAAAGCATGTTTTCCTGCTCTGAACATTTTATCTTCCCTGAGAGAGAGATTTCCTTTTCCCACAGCTTTAGGAAGCCAAGCACATCTTTTCTCTCCTTGGTTTAGTTTTGTACATGGGGAGGAAAGGGAATTCTCTCTCTTCTCCATTACACAGTAGACATCAAGCTGTTTCTACCGGTTAGAAACAGCTTCTAGTAAAAAATTGGCTACTTCTTCCCTAAAGAAATAGATGTTTTGTTTTGAGATAGTGTCAAAAATTTGCCTGTTCAAGGTAATTGCTTCCATCCACATGCCAGGCTTTGGGCAGTCAACCCCAAACTGGCTGTAGGGCCCTCAGCCTGCCCAAAGAGAGAGGGTCTTTTTGCAAGGGCAAGCAGTGATAGGACAAGGAATAATGGTTTTAAGCTGAAAGAGAGTAGATTTAATTGGGTATTAGGAAGAAATTCTTCCCTGTGAGGGTGGTGAGGCCCTGGCACAGGTTGCCCAGAGAAGCTGTGGATGCCCCATCCCTGGAAGTGTTCAAGGCCAGGTTGGGTGGGATTTGGAGCAACCTGGTCTAGTGGAAGGTGTCCCTGCCCATGGCAGAGGGGTTGGAACAAGGTGAGCTTTAAGGTTTCTTCCAACACAAACCATTCTAGGATTCTGTGAAAGGATGATGATCACTCTGCGGCCCTCCTGGCTCTGTCCCCTCCCTCTCCCACTGACATTACCTTTGGCAATTTTGATGTCCAAGGCCGTGCGTATCAGCGCCATCAAGGTGGAGGTGAAATGGACCGTCATGTCCTCGGCCACAGGCATGTTCATCAGCACCAGTCTCTGCGCAAGAGAGAGAAGAAAACAGCGGACGGAAAACAATATCGAAAAACACATCGACCAGGCTGGAGGAAAAGAAATTAAACATTAAACAAAAGGGAAAAAAAATAAAAATTAAAAAAATAAAAAGCAACAAAGAGTGTCAAAACAGCACAGCCAAAAAAGAAGGGCAAGGATCAGCCCGCCGCCCACCCCCCTCCGGCTCCTTCCACCCCAGGACACCGGCTCACTGCCTTCCAGGGCTCCTCCTGCACCCCAGGAACAGTCCCTGAGCCCTCCTTCCCATGGCACCCGGGCTGCCACAGCACCTCCCAGCACTTTTGGAAAGACACACCTCATCCATCAGGGATGCAGGCATGTGGGATGTGCGGGAAGGGGAGAGGGGGCTCAGGTTTCCATTCCCAGGTGGTTTGGCTTTCCAGCTCTCAACCCTTCCCACCTGGGGCAGGGGAGAGGAGGGTCCCTAACCTTCAGGGACTTCAGGTCGGCTGGATTCCTCTAGCATGCTACATCCTGGCGCTCCCTTTTTGCGTCTTTCAGAGATGAAGTTTGCCAGCACATGCAGGGGGGCCAAATTATCCAAGGGTGGGGAAAGGAAGGGAAGGGAAGGGGGGGTAGAAAAAGTGCAGAAGGAAAGAAAAGGGCAACCAAGGCAGGTGAGACACGCCATGCTCCTTCCCCACCCTGGGCAGGCAGGGTGCAAACTGAAGTGACCAGATCCACTCTCCAGAGAGTATATTTTGCTTTGTCAATACCTTGGGTCATCCCTTCCCTGCCCACTTCTTTTTCACCCACATTCTAATGTCCTTTCCCTGCCTTCAAGCCTCCCTTTTTCTCCTGGAAAAGTGTGATGGTGGATGTGTGCTTGTGTCAACAAACGAGTGAGAATTGGAGAGGATGGAAGGATACTTGGAAGTGTGTAGCAATGCCCCTGTGCTAGCCTTAAATGTTGCTGAAAGGGCTGTGGGCACCAGCCCGTGGCCAATAAAAGCTTCAATTTGCTCCACACCTGGACAACAGATCACCCCATACCTCCTGGTTTTGTCCTGGTAGCTAATGCCCTCAGCAGAGCCATGCAGCTCCCACCCCACGTCCTTCAGGGCTTCCTGTGCTCCTGGTCCATGCCTACGCAGCTGGCAACACACTGTGCTGTTGCTGTGAGCTGACTGGGAGCCACCACCCCAGGTGGGAAAACTCAGAGACACCTTTGGAAGGCACCTGGCTTTGCCTTGCACAAGCTATCTTTGGGATAGCCCGTCCTGATGCACCTGGCTCCTCAAACACAGCAGAGCTGCTCCTATGGGATTAGTCCTTGCTGCCCACCTGCTTCCCATCTCTGTGAGCTTCTGTGCTGGCTAGGATGGTTCCAAGCCCTGGGGATAAGCTCAGTTCAGCGAGCTTGTAAGGACATCTCACTCTCCTAACTGTGCTACAGGGTTGCTCCTCACCTCATCTTCTGCAACCCTTCCACCTCCACACTATTGCAGATCCTGCCTCTCCTCTTCCATTGGGGTCTTCCATCCTGGAGCTCTGAGTGACCACAGAAGTGTCACATGCATGGGGCAGTGGAGACCAGCCAATGTGGCCAGGACTCTTCTGAGCCCACCAGGCTCCCCAGGGGTGAGCTAAACACATGTTGGACAGCCCAACACCTTCCCAGCTCCCCCAGCCCCACCTCCCACAGGTCCCTCAAGCCCCAGCTCCTGCTCAGCTCTAACCCCCGTAGAAGGAAGGGTTGATCTACCTTATAGGCCACTTTGGAAGGACATCTCTTGCCGAGGCCTAGCGGTGGTGACATAAGAGTCAGCATTTCATACATCTCAGTGTAATGGATTCGGCCACTGCTCATGGAGGGGGAAGGGGAGGGAGGGAGATGCAGAGAGAAAGGAGGCATTCCCAAGACAGCAGAAAAACGTACAAACAAAAAATAGTACAGGAAAACAGGAGAGAAAAAAACAAACGGACAAACAGGAAAAGAACAGGAAACCCGTTAATCAAGGCAAATCATACATGAGAGACTGTCCTGATGTGGATTTATAGCACTGCTCACACAGACCCAGGAATGCTGGCAGAAAGCAACTCACCCCTCTCCTCTCTGCTGCTGGCCTCAAGCACCTTTCTCCCTACCAGCCTGGGACTCGTTTGGTCTCAACCCCTTTCCTAGAGCCCTCAACAGCCCCCACCTTGTCCTATAGGTTCCAGGGCTGTGTGCGAGTGGTATAAATCAGATACACGGCACTCGAGCCATGGGTTATTTGAGATCTTGGTGGTTTGCACCACAGTGTTCTGTGGCCTCCGTAGCGTCTTCCCTCCCGGGGGGGACCTGGGTATTGCTTTGCGTGGCCACCTAACCCATAGCCAGAAGGCTGTGTATCCCCAGCTCGTGGGGTCTATGCAATTGGGAGGCAGCATCTTGCATAGAAGGCAGTGGGCCAGGGTCACTTGTCAAAGGAAGATGCCCAGTTGCTTCCGTCTGGCTCTGCGGATGGACCACTTTCCCACCATGCACCAGTGCAAAAGGCATGCTGAATTGGCTGAAAAAACAAAACCGGGAGGAAAAGTTGTACATGCCATGCTCCCGCCCTGGCTCTCTCCCACATGCGGCTGCAAGTTCCACCAGGTTGGAGTTTAAAGAGTCTCAGCAGAGGCAGCTGTTTAGGCCTTCCAACATAAGGGTTCATTTGGGTTTCCCAAGGGAGGCAGTTAGGGTGGACCCCCACCTTGCGCTCCTCTGCTCCATAAGGACCTGCCTAGGATTGCTGCAGTGAGGAGTGCTACTAAACAACAGGCCATCTGGTGATGCCTCGAGCCCTCTGCCAGGCTGAGATACTTGGGCTGTGTCTCCCTCTCTCTGCACATCCACATTTCCCAGGGATCTTGGGCTCGGCCGCCTCTTCTTCCCCTCATGCCAGACTTCTGTCCTGCACTGCAAGGTTCTGGATAGTTAATGGGCAAGGGCAACTTCACAGTGACAATGATATTGATCGTTACAGCTGGGCTGGGAGGGTGCTGCTGGGGAGGAGCCCATCTCAGCCAGGGTGGCCTGTGAGAGAGGCCATTGCTGAAAAATTAAGCACCTCCACAGGATCTTTGCTTCTTCCCTAGAATGTACTCAGAGCAGTGTGTAAAAGGGAGATATCTCCCCTTCTCAGGGAGTGCCTGTGGTTTGGAAGCAGACCTCTGGCCAAAGAGGCCCCACCAAGATAAGTTCTGACAGTTCAGATGTGAACTAGAGATGGTGATGTCCCTCAGCTGGAGCTGTTTGGGGTACAGAACAGAACCATCTCCCTTGAGATGTGACACACCTGAGTGGGTGAAAAAGAGAATTGATAACAACACTGGAGAATATTAAGTGAGATGATCAAGAGGAAATGTCCAGGAGTCTGTAAGCAGTGCCTTGGCAGAGCTGGATATGCACCGACTCAAGGTGTCTGAAGATGAAGTGACTGAAATTTACTTGAATTTAAAAGGAAGCAAGACAGTGATCTTCTACCCACCCTTCCTGGTAGGGGGGATTTTAGGATACCCAGCACATGATAGGCACTGTCTTTCATATTGAGATTCTCTGCACAATGAAGGAGGAAGGGATTCCTGTGAAAGAAGGAGTTTGCATCAGTGACCAAGAAGGACCATACGAGAACTACACACTTCGCTGCTCCTCAGAGCAGAGATTTTAAACTGTGCTACTTCCCCACAGATTGAAGCACTGGCAGGCACATGGAATGATACCCATCTGAACAGGAAGGCTCCAAAGACCTGGTCCAAGCACAAGTGCATCTTTGATGCAAAAGCTGACCCATCTACCCAAATCTGGACAGAGACATGACCTGTGGCTACAGCACAAAGTTGCCTGTAAAACCACCAGAGACTAATGGCTTAGTCCTGGTCCTCGGAAAACCCTGTGAGTGATACAGGAAGAAATCTGGGGGACATCTATCCTTCTGTGTCTAGGAAATAAGTACTGTGCCACACCAGGCTGTTAGGAATAGCAAGTGATGCAAGAGTGGATTCAGGAACAGGTGATGTCCACAGGGACGTTATCTGTGGAGCATTCTCCCAGCAGGCAGGGCAGGCTCACTGAACTGAAAGGAGTGCAAGTAGGGTGGGCATTTTGTAATCTGACAAGATGCAACAACCACATGGGTTTTCTTTCATCAGTTGCCTTTTGGGAATTGTTCCAGGATAGTAGGAATCCCTGAAAAGCTCCTGTGTCCTTGAAATACCTCATGCACAGGGAGGAAGAGACTAAGGTAACACAAGGAAGAGACAGGGATGGTCTCCCTCACATGACAACAGAAGCTGTTCTCAGTACTCTTGGCCTCCACCTCCCCTTGAGTTTATCCACCTTCACTGCTCTGTCCATCCACAGTCAGCAGAAATCGCAGATTGCTCCAGAGCTCCCTCTTCCTAGGAAACATTACAGGTGCCTCTCTAAGCACCAGGTGATCCAGCTTAGGAGAGCAGTGCTGCCAGTGGAGTGCTCTTGGTAATGAGAAAGACTAACAACTCCCAAAAGTGCCTTCTGTCTGCTAGGACCTGAGCAAATGTTCTCAGCAAAGATGCTGTCCTTTGCCAGGGATGCAACAGAAAAGAGTGGAAAGACTTCAAGGAGCTCTTCCTGGAGCAGATGAGCCATCTGAGATTCTTGCAAGAAATTTCCTGTCCCTAAATACCTCTTTCTAACGACTGAGTATCCAGGCCTTATCTTGCTCTCCCTCAGGATGATGCACCACCTCCTCAGGTGGTGCATCATCCCTATGTCCAGATGTGGAGGATGAGAGCTGTTCCAGGGATGCTGAGTGGAAGAAGCCACTTTCTGATGTGTAGAGAAAGATATGGTACAGTAGGTTGCATCAAGTAATCCTCTTCCTCTACAGAGCCAAGATCAAAGGCTGGAGGCATCTGAGCTTCCCTTGTACATGTCCTCAGATGCTGTGGGGGATGCAGAAGGAAGAACAAGCTCTGTGATTCATTCTTTCATGCCATGGACACAGACATAGTCATGACACTTCAAAGAAAGTGGCAGCTGCAGGATTTTACTCAGTTCTCACCCCAAAATAAAACTTTAAAAAAAAAATTGCAAGTCAGCGAGACGCAAGGAGACCAAATCACTGCTGTGGACTCATGGCCAGCAGCCGAGAGCTTGGCTTAAGCTGAGGGAGAGGAGCTGTTGAGCTCCAGAGATGTGCCCTGGTGTCACCACCTCCCAGCCTGATCCAGCAAGCTGTGGGCAAGACTGGCAAAAGTCCTGCTCCCCAGAGACATGGTTCATTGTCCTCCAACGTGCCACAGTTGAGAAAGGGTCTGTTTGGTACAGCAGAGCATCCCCCAGGGAGAGGGGTCACTCTGGCCTCCCCATCCTTTCCCCCAGCCCTCACTCTCCAAAACAACAGCAAAGTCCCCAACATCCTCCAGCCTTTGCTGCCCCCCTTCCCTCTCCAGGAGCAAACCACATCTAAGCTCCCCTGCCAGAGCTTCTCCCATATGAGGTACTTTGAGAAGCTGAGCAGGGACAGTGGCACTTGGCCTGGTACTCTTCAGGGCTCTCTGCGCCAGTGGAACAGGGGCAGGGGGCTGGCTGAGGGATGCAATTTGTCAAAACCCACCCCAGGAGGCTCTGAGCCCCCCTGGCCCCACTCATGCCTCCCCTTGAGGGGAACAGCTGCTGGCTCTGGGAGGCAGTGGACCTCTTTAAACTCGAAGGAAAGCAACGTCAGGGTTCCCTGGGGAGGCGCGGTGGAGGTAGAGCAGGGGAGAAGGAGGGGTGGATGGTGCGTCCCGTGGCCAGGTTGTGGCGGAGGACTGGGAGGCAAACCTTGCACGCCACCCTGTAGGGGCAGTTCTCTCCTAGGCCCAGAGGAGGCGAGATCACCCGTACTAATTTGTACATATCCTTATACGAGATCCTGCCGCTGCAAAGGAAGCACAGGTGGGTTAATAGGACACTGAGAGGGAGGAGGGGAGGATGGAGAGCTTAACCAGGGGATGCTGGGGCCATCTGTGGGGCAAGTCCCCCACGAGTGCACAGATCTCCTTCTGGCTCTGTCAGACCCAGAGAGGGGAAAGCTGTGAGCATCAGCTACTGTCTTCTCCACCGTGACAGTCAGCTCATATCTCCTTTACACTGTCCTATCTTCACCCTGGAGAAGGACAGTTTGGGTGGTGAACACCACTCCATCCCCTTCCTCATCATGCCCCTGACCACTATGCCTGATGGGAGAGGGCTGGGAGTTTAGACAGGATGAGTCTGCAGCTTGTTTGTGTTCTAGCCACCACAGCCCCTTTTGATGGAGTTGTGTCCCATCACATCACCAGAGACCCTACCCTCACATGGCCCACTCTCTGGGCCTCACAAAGTCCCAGGGAAGTTGGTAGCTGAGCCACTTGTCTCCAATATCTGGGGAACCTGAGATAGGGAGAAATAATGTGACCAGCTGGTGGATGTGGCACTAGCATCTGGGTCTGTCAAGGTCCAGTCCTGTGCTCCAGCCACCAGACCACGTTCTGCCAAGGGTGCACATTATTAGAAGCAAACCTTCCCCTACACACACCCCTTCTGGCCCACAGAAGCACATCTCCCCAGACTCAGTGCAGTCATCACAGGATACCGTCCATATCCTCCTGCACCACTGAAATATTGAAGCAGTTGAGGCAGAGAGCTGGCAGGAGAGGGTGCAGGGGCCATTGGATGCTCAGCTCCCCACCCTACTCCAGACTAGAGCCCTTTGGGAAGCAGGACTGTGTGGGGTGGAAGTGCTGAGGTGCAGCATGCTGCAGCCTCCCAGGCATCCTTAGACAAGCTTGGAGGGAAACCACATGAGGAGGCAAAGAACAGCATTGCCATCCTATCCAGTGCCTTTGCCTCTGGTTTTCCCCTTGCTCTGCTCCCATCTCCTCTCCATTGCTAGCCGGATGGAGAACCCAGCCAGAACCCAAGCATCTGTGCACAACCCATCCCTCAGTCCCCCTAGAGTTGGGTATTTTCCCCATGAGACCTTCTTGTGATGGTCCCAGTGTCAGGATGCAGAGCTGCTGCCCCACTCAGGCAGTGGGACCTATTCAGTTGTACTTACCCATTCCTCACCCAGCACCAGGGCCAGGGCTGCCCTGACAGGCCCTGCACCACCAGCTCCTCTGCATGTCCCCTAACCACGGGCTACATATCATGAAAGAGCATGGCTTGCTCAGAAAACAGAGGGGCACATGGCATGGATAGAACAGCCCAGACATGCTTTTACTGTGACTGTCCTGGATAATGAGGCCACCAGCATGGTGGGCAAGAGTGAATGATGTGCCTGGTATGTCAAAACTGTTCCCAAGAGTCATGGGTGAGATGCCCCATCCTGAGCTGCTGGATGTTCCACTGCTCTCATCTTCTCTCCTTTCCCTTTTGGAGCTGATATTAAGTATAAAAAATATCTTGGCTGGGGCTGGTCTTTTGAGGGGCAGGACTTGAACAGCAGAGGCAAAGAGTCTCCAAAGCGAGCATATGTGGCTGCCAAAGGCTCTCGGGCTAAGATGAACCACAATCCCTGGCACAGTGGTGGTGGATCATGTCTCCAAAGAGGCGGTGCCTGGGCTGTAGGAGGGAGGAAGGGGCCACACAAGGCACCGTCATGGTGCTGGGGCTGAGTGAAGGGCACACATGCTCCCACAGCTGCTAAGGGCTCCCCATTGCCCTAGGGATGCTTGAGACCATCCTAGGAGGAGGTGCAAAGGAGAGTGAGTCCTTTACAGCAGCAGGAGCAGAGCCAAAGGTTATGTACAGCCACTGTGAGCCTATCCCATTGCTGGGAACAAGCTGCTGCCTGGAAACAGGAGCCCTGATCACCAGGATCCTCATCAGTGAGGATGAAGTTATCCCATCTCTAGAGGGGTGCACAGGCTGGCCAGCATAGGAAAACAGTTCCCCAAACACACTCCAACCTAGGTCCTCTGCAGGTGGTCTGGCAGGAACTCAGCAGACCCCCAGCATTTCCCCATGGCTGGGAACAATTTCCCATCAGCTCTGCTCTGATGGGGAGCTGTGAGTGCTGGGGACCAAGTAATGGAGCCAGTCTCAGGGCAGAGACACCCAGATGATGCACAGGGACAGGGAAGGAGGCTGAGGGGGATCTGCCCGCTGGGAGAGGAGGAGAGGAAAAGCAGGAATCTCCAGCTCTCAGGATAAAAACTATGGTAAACCATGAACATCACCCAGGACACCTGTGCCATCAGCCACTGTAGGAACCAGCTTCTGCCCGTATAACAACTATGGGTGACAGCAGCCCATCCCTGACCATCCCAGGCATAACTGATGGTTCCAGTAGAATACAGAGATGTTCATTTAAAACCAGCTCTGAAAGGTTGCTCAGGAGAGAAGGACCTGGCTACATACCACGCTGCTCTGTCATACTCTGCCCAGATTCGGACAAACTCATCTAGATGGTGAGGTCCCAGGATGGAGGAATCCCTTGTCAGGTACTCAAAATTGTCCATGATGACTGCCACAAACAGGTTGAGCATCTAAATTAAAGGGGAAAAGGCAGAGAGAAATGAATGTGGTGGGAGAGGGAGGAAAGAAAGGAAAGGAGAGAGAAGGAAGAATGATTGTGGGAAGATGATGGAAGATGACCATATGGCTGGAGTCCTGATGATGGGGATCCCCAGAGCGCTCAGGGGAAATAACTCACCAGGAAGGAGCAGAAGAAGATGAAGGAGACGAAGTAAACATAGGCCAGATCGGTTCCGCAGCGCTCGTTCTCATTCTGCCCAGACGTTGCCGTCGTATCCGGCTCGCAGCCTTTGCCCTCCAGGCAGGACAGCATGATCTCCTGCCATGCCTCTCCCGTGGCACTCCTGTGCCCAACACAGCCGTTCTCAGCAGCTCATGGTGGCACAGGATGGAGTCGGGGCAGGTTGTCCCCAGGAGAACACTCACAACCCCCTGCCCAAATTAAATATCTCTGGCATGCAGAGGAGCATTTTCAGGGCTGCTTACCTGAAGAGGAGCATGAGGGAGCCCAGGAAGCTGCGGAAGTTGTTGTGTCGGTTAATGTGGCTTTCCTCGTCAAGTTTGATATTGCCAAAAACCTACAGGAGGGAGAAAAATAGCTCAGCTCTTCAGGCAAGAATGTGTCTGCCAGGGAAGCAGCTCGCATTCACATTCCTATTCCTGAAAACCTTCAACGCCAAGTTGGACAGGGCTCTGATCTAGCTGAAGATGTCGTGCCATGGGGTTGGACAAGATGACCTTTAAAGTCCCTTCCAACCCAAACCATTCTATGACTCTGATTCTACAAAACGTACCCCAGCAAACACAGACTGGTGCACAGTCAGCACGCCAAGGAGCTGGTGCCAAGCAGCCACTGGGGAAGGACTCTCCTCTCCTTGGCAGAGATTTACAGTGGGTGGCAAAGGCTGCAAGAGGCTGAGCTACCATGGAAACAGGAGCAGAGGACCTGGGATCAGCCGAGTCCAACTGCTCCACATCCATCCCTCTGCTATGCTATGGGTGGCATCTGAGCGCTGCATGGCACACAGCGGTTCTGACCACACTGGACAGGCAGGGACAAAGTCCCACCACAATGGATAGGTGCTGGGTCATGGTCCTGGAAGCTCCCAGGAGCTTTTTCGTTGGTGGAGAAATGGTCCATGCTGCTTGAGTCAGTCACAGCAGTGCAAACAGCCTGGGAAAGGGCTCAAGGAGGGAGGGACAGATCAAGTGCTAACACACTATGGACAGTGAGACAGCTGGGACTACCATCCCCAGGGCCAAGAGAGGCAACAACACCACAAACATGGACAAAATTCTAGTAAAGATTCACAGCCAAGGCCATAGAAAGGCATAATGAACATTCGTAAAGTGCCTCGAATAGGGAAAATGTGCTGTTATTACTGTTAAATATTTATTCCCCTTTCCCCGAACCTAAAAATACACTAACTGCAGAGTATTTTTTCCCTGTACAGGTTTTTTGGAATGTGTAATTGTAGAATATTTTCTGCCTCCAGCTATTTTGCTCAAATAACGCCCACAGACTTTACTGCTTGGGGATTTGTTCACAATGGTGTTAAGAAAAAAAATAAAATAAATCAAATACTACCACATGGCAGGGCAGGGGGGCTGAGTCAGATGGCAGCTGTATAGCATGGAGAACACCTGGAGCTGGTGCTGAGATGTGTAGGACAGAGAAGTAAAAACCAGCCACGGGACTCTCAGGGCAGGAGAGAGTGGGAGGAAGCTCCTAAACACCAGCGCTGCCAAGCAGCACAAGTTTGGGGCCCTCCCTCCAAAAGATCTGCCTGTCCTGGCAGCACATGTCAAGCATTGGATATTGCAGCAGTTCATCAGGCAGCTCCACTTCCCAAATATTCGTTGTCAAAGACGCTTTGTCAGATCTTCAGCATGGGATTTAGTCATTGCAGAAGTGAGGTGGCCCCACGGCACGTGCAGAGTTGAGCATTTTACCTCACGTGCTTCTTATTTACCAGCTGAAGCCTAGAAAGCTGATGTCTCCCCATGCTCTGCAGACCTCCCACCAGTTGGTGGGTCATTGCAGGGCTCTGAGTTTGAGTGCCCAAGCAGCAGCACAGCTACAACATAAACCCTCTGTGGAGGGACAAGGTAGACAATGGGCTGCGGGGATCCCAGCTGTGATCCAGCCATTTGGATGGGAAAGACAGAATGCTGCTCACCAGGTCCCTCAGGCATGAAATCAACCCCAGGGCCTGTCTAGTTAAAGATTTAGTAATTGCTAAACAAAGAAGTGGGGATTTGCAAGCAGCCACCACATGGGATGCCCAGCTGAGTCCCCAAGGCCACATCTCCCAAGGTGCAAGTTGGAAAGGCAGTTGTAGAGCAACTGAACAAGCCTGTAGCAGTTTCCCCAGGGCATGTGGCTCTGCAGCTCCCAAACAAGCTGTTCCACTCTCAGGACCTTCCTGGACACTGTGACCAAGTGAAGCAATGACAGGCAGGCACAAGGCTAGATACTGTGTACAATGATGAGGACATGCCAGTGCAGGCTGTCCACACCAGAGGGATGTACATGGAGACGTCTGTGCTCACCTGCATTCCAATGATGGCATAGATGAAGAAAAGCATGGCGATCAGGAGGCAGACATAGGGGAGTGCCTGCAAGAGAAGCAGATGAGTCATCTCATTTATCTCATTTCCAGCTCCAGAGGAGTACAAAAAGCACAGTGGGCAGGTAAACCGTGCGGATCCATCTCTCCTACAAGCCAACAAAACCTTGGGAACAGCCTGCATCTGGGAGAAGCACCACATCCCTGTGGCCTGAGTGGGGACCAGAGCACATAAGTCTTACCTTGAAGGACTGCACAAACGTCCAGAGCAGGATGCGGATGGTGTAACCCTGGCGGAGCAGCTTGATGAGACGAGCAGCCCGGAAAAGCTTCAGGAAGCTCATGTTGAAACTGCTGGTGTTCACCAGCTGGGAGGAGATGAAAAGGTCAAAGGGAGGTGGGAACCCCCAGGGCCACAGTACAGTCTGCTCCTCCCAGCCCCTGCCTCACCTTGGTGTCTGTGAGGATGATCTCTGTAATGCTGCCAATGACAGTGATGAAGTCAAAGATGTTCCAGGTGTCCCGGAAATAATTCTGCAACAGGAAGGAAAGAGGGAACATGGATTTGAGCTTGGGGATGGCAGGTCTGAAAGGCGCTGGGGCACAGGCCAAAGCTGCTCATGGACAACCATGGAGACCTTGCAGCCCATTTGTATGCAGCCACAGTCTGGAATACTGTCCTGTGTCTGAGACAGTGGCAGACCTGAGCATGTCTGCAGCAAGCAGCTTCTCCTGGGAGATGATTCATGCATCCAGTAGGCCACTCTGGCAAATGGGAGCAGGAAAAGTAGCCACAGATAGTCCAGGTCAGTCTGTAATAGCTCATCATGCCAATCACAGCCAGAAGGCTGTTTTGCCCTCCTCTCCGTGGGCACCTGCACTCATCTCAGCTGCTGCTATTTGTGCAGCCAGCTAGTGCAAGACCAAACGTGACCATAACTGGTGCTACTGGGAGCCGGGAGGGTGGCTAGAAGCCCTCCTGCTAGTTGACCTCATCTCCTATAAGCAGGAAACAGTACATGGAGATAAGGCAGTGTACGGTTTCAATTCATAAGCGAGCAGCTGGGGGCTTGAGGACTGAATCAGGCAAGGAGGTTTCACAGCTGCTCAGGTCTGATCCAACTGATATAGCTCAAGGACAGAAGTGCACCAGTATTTCCTGATACTGGGGACCACAGCCACCAGCATGTGCAGCAGCAGTTGGCCTGAACAAAGTGGCAGCACAGCACATAAATGGTCCAGGCACCAGAGTACAGCAGAAACAAAGCGAGAAGTAAAGCAGCAGTGTGGCTTTTCCCAGCAGCATCCAGCAGTGGGAAACATAATGAGAACCCAAGGAGTGAATCCAGCCTAAAAGCAGCTCTCAGGCCAAGATCCAAAATAAGTAGCAACAACTTCACATTATTAACATCATCCCTCTGTGATCTGTGCACTGCCGAAGCCCAGATTAACACCCTTGTAAAGAACAGGAGCAGCCACTCACCAGGAAGCCAAAAGCAATGATCTTGAGGACGCACTCCAAGGAGAACACCATAGTGAAGGCAATGTTCAGGTACTTCAGGGCCAGCTCATAGGTGTATGGAGCAGAGTAGTACTGATGGAAACAGAGACACATCGCTAGCCAGGAGGGGGCCTGCCAGCCCCTTGACTGATGTGGTCCATGTTTGTTGCCCTGACTGCCTCAAGACTTCCTTCCTTTCTCCACCCCTCTCCCAGGACAGACCTGTCCCTTGCCCTGGGGACATCCAGACTGTCTTTTCCTCTCCACTGCTCTCCCAGGACAGTTGCCACTCCTCCTAAATAGGAGGTACCTAGTAAATCCAGATCTGTCTGCAGTAGTTAAGAGGTTCAGATAATTTGGATCATCTTGTTTAGACAAGATGCCACCTCCTGTTTGGGGCATGTGGTATTTCAAGTGACTATGCCAAGGGAATACATGCTCAGACTCTGCCTCAGAGTATCTCCACAACAAAAATAGCCTTCAGTTCCATCCTGATTGATCCTCCTTCTCCCCATTGCCCCAGACAAGACAGGCTCACCTTCATCATCAGCACCACAGTGTTCAGGGCTATCATGGCCATGATGGTGTACTCGAAGGATGGGGAGACCACGAAGTGCCAGACGCGATACTGGAAGGTGTGTCGGTTCTGGGGCATGTACCGTGTGAGGGGCTTGGCACTGATGGCAAAGTCAATGCAGGCCCTCTGGAATAAAACAACATACATCGCACCCTGGCTGATGGAAACATGGGGGACAGTGGCTGTCACATTTCTTTTCTTCATGATCTGGGGAGGCAGGTGGCCCCATGGGTTTCTTACACCTTTTCAATATCTAGGGAGCTCCCAAACTGCAAAAAACCCCACAGAAATGTCCTCTTTCCTCCTCCCAGACTGTACCTCGTTCTTCTCCAGACTGCACTCCTCCATCATTTTGTCTCCTTGCTCTTGGAATGTAATGATGATGAGAGCCACGAAAATGTTGACAAAGAAGAAAGGGAAGACCACAAAATAGACGACATAAAAAATGGACATCTCCATGCGGTTGCTGCGGCTGGGCCCACGATCCTCCTCCGTCACATCCACTGAATGCTGCAGCACCCTGTGGGCAGAGAGGTGAAGAAAAGCAACCAGAGGTATGTCCATCAGGGCTGCCACCATGCAGCACTTCCAATGGGACCTGCTCTG
The DNA here is from genome assembly GCA_013396695.1 of Sakesphorus luctuosus. Lineage (NCBI taxonomy): Eukaryota > Metazoa > Chordata > Aves > Passeriformes > Thamnophilidae > Sakesphorus > Sakesphorus luctuosus. The sequence goes on from VWZD01000232.1 coordinate 122,989, forward strand.
TACAGCCAGCTCTGTCTGTCCCTGCTTGTACAATGATAAGGTAAAACTCTGTCCCAATCTGCTTTCAAGGACAACCCTTCTAAGCAGGTACAGCTTGTTTTATGGTGCTTTGCCTATGCCCCTGATGAAAAATGGATTTTCCTGTGCTCTACACACACAGAAACGTACTGCCCAAGTTCACGTGAGCATTTAGAGAGATCTTGTCCTATGGTTATCTCTAATATTGACCTAAAATATATCTCAGGGCCATACAAGAGAAGGGCTTATCCTTAAAGAAGAAGCTAACTCCAGGCACAGCCCTAGCCTCACAGCAGGGCTAAAAGCTATTTTGTCCTGGAATAATTTCTCCTAATTCCTCTCCTCCCTCCTGCCCAGCAGTTCCTCTCTCAGTCCCACCTGGAATCCAATGGGAATGTAATTCAAGGGGACAAACAGAGAAGAATACTCACTGGGGCCAACCCTCGCCAGTGGAAACTGTAAACAGGGTGAGCAAAGCCCAGATGATATTGTCATAGTGAAACTCATGGCGTTTCCATTCCCGGCATTTCACCTCCATCTTGTTCTTCTCATGGTCCACGTAGTTCCCTCTGCAAGGTTGGGAGAGAGCAATGACCTTATTTTTTACACTGCCAAACTATGGGATGGTGGGTATAAAACTTGGGGGCAGTGTGTGTCTGCAGTGGGGAGCACCTTTCCTCCCACAGGGCTGGAGGGAGAAATGGGGAGAAGGTGTTTAACAACTGTGAGGAAGCAGTGAAGAGGTAAGCAAAATAGAAAACAGGAGGAAATAACAGGAGCAAAATAATGGTCTCTGCATTCCATGGAAGAATGTGCAGTGCTGACACAGCAATGGGGACAGGGCTCAGTCCATGCAATCCACCCCAAGAGATACAGCTAAGAGTGAGTCATGACCAAGGACTTAACTGGGAATCACAGCAGACATTACCCAGCACCCTGCCCTTGCTAGAGGTGTCAGGTAGCATCAGACCTACTCAACAGGGCACCTACATGCAGTCCTTCTGTGTGTCCTTAGAGCTGTCAGTGCAGTAGAAAAACTTTCCCTTGAAGAGCTGGACAGCGATGACGGCAAAGATGAACATAAAGAGCTTGTAGACAATAAGGATGTTGAACACATTCTTAAGGGATGTCACGACGCAGTCGAAGACAGCCTGTGGGAGAGGGCAGAGCTCACCCTAGAGAACGCATTGTCCTGGCAAAGGGCAGGACCAAAACCAGGCTACTGTGTGGAAAGGCATTTACCACTCTTGGTGGGGAAAGGAGGAAAAAACTGGGCCTTCTCCCAGGCAAAAAGCTATTTTATAAACAAGGTTGACACCAGAGTCCCCACAGCACACATGGAGGCACCATGCAGCCCCTGAGACAGCACCAGGGATGGATGTTTGTATCCTTAGTGTTCTCTGCAACCAGGGCAACAGACAGGGGACCATCCTAATGCTGCAATTAGCAGCACTCAAGACTAATTAGTAAACACTTCATTGTTTTCCATCACCCCAAATAACATGGCAGAGCAAATACTCTGCCTGCAACAGCAGCATCTCCCTTAGTGCCCTCAGCCCTTGTTCTCATAGCACTTTAAGTGAGGAATGTCCTTACCCCTGTTTCATGGTGAAGACAGGCATTTCCAGAAATGAACTGATGTGGGCTGAATACATCCACTGACCAGGAAGAAAAGCTGGGGTCAAACCCCATGTTTCTGGAGTGCCACCCTGTGTCTCATTCATCAGCCAAATCACTTTTAAGTCAAAACCAGAGCTTCCTCGGTCTCTTTCTCCTTTCTGGTTCTATACTCCATCAGCCAAGGTAGGAAAATCCATAATCCTACCTGTGCTATACGAATAATCCCACTACTGAGATGGGAAATCTCCCTCCAGTGCAACACCATGACAGCATAGCACACAAACCCCCCAGTTGTTTGCAAGCTGCTCTGGACAGAAAGATCTCATTTGGAAAGAGATTTGAGCTCTCCAAAACCAGGACAATCTATTTTTTAGGACAGCATCTGGGTTTTGCTGCCTTGTGCCCACTCAAGCCCCGCGAGCAGAGGAACTATCTCCAACACCTTGCAGATGTCCAGGCTTGCTTTTAATAACTCATTGCACCTCAGGAATGAAGCAGCCTGAAGGGTGCTGTGGTTGAAACCAGGGCTCCTAAAGCACACCAAAAGCTTTGAAAACAACTTGTTCATCGCTCACAAGCAGATCGATGTGCGTGGTCCCTGACCCACCATTCCACGCAGAAGACAGGTGTAAGGCAGGAGATGGGGATTGTTACCTTCAGCTTGGGCAGTCGCTTGATCGTTTTTAGAGGTCTCAAGACTCGCAGCACACGAAGAGACTTGATGGTCTTGATATCCCGGCCCTTGTTGGTCCTACCACATCGGAGGGAAGCACACGCACCCAAAAATAGAACAGAGAGACAATAACTTTGCAGACCTGGATGTTCTGGGGGTTTAAACTGCTGACAACACCCCCCCAGCACGTGTGAAGATGGGAACAGGAGGGGCACAAACGTGCGACTGCTGAGTGCTCAGCCTACCTAAACACATCTCCTCCAACACACTGGCTGACAGCTGGCAGAGATGAAAAATGAAGCAATATTCTCCTCCTCAGGATTAGCAACCTTCCCCTTTGCCAAGGAGCAGTGACCTTAACAAACCCCTCAGTGTGGGAAACAGGGCAATGCCAGGGCTGGGGCAGGTAATGCCAGGTTTTCAGGGTAAAAGCATACAAGGAGCTCCCCTACTGCAAGCATGTGCCTTTTGCAGATAGAGCTTGCACTAGGCCCCCATCATTGCAAATTGTTTTCAACCATTACTACTAGTTGCAAGAAATTAATAATAAAATGAGGAGGATGCACTCAGTGGGATCTACACTGCCGAGAAATTGTGGGTGCCCCATCTCTGAAAGTGTTCTAGGCGAAGTTGTATAGGGCCCTGAACAAGCTGGTCTAGTAGAAGGTGTTCCTGCCCAAGGCAGGAGGGTTGGACCCTTGGAAGGGACTGCCCTTGCCTCCACCCCAAGTTAGCCAAGGGAGGCAGAGATTACAATTATTGAGGAAATCTGCCTCATGACCCTAATTTCTTTAATATGATGACTATTGCCAACCATAATATCAGGAGTTTTTTCTTATCTTTTCACTAAAGCCCATGGACTGGATCTCAGGATGTAGAAATGATTCTGGTGAAGGTGGCACGGCTTGGATCACCCTCAAAAAACGTCAAGGAAATGACTCGCAACAACAGATGCTCCAAATTACACAGCTCCTCTGCGAGGGTTAATGCAACAGGGAGCACAGTAATGGGATTAATCATTAAGAGATGTAAACAAACCCAGTAATTAATAGTCCTCCCTGGGAGCAGAGCCCCACATATGCATGGGAAGCAACAGTATAAACAGCCCTGGGACTCACTTTACACCTCCTGGTTCCTGTTTTGCTCATTATCAGGGGCTTGGGCATCTGATTCGGGGCTGGGGCAAGGACTTGAGGGCAGTGCTCGCCTGGTGCAAGCTGCCACCAAGGACAGCTCAATTGCAGTGCTTAACATCTACTAAGGAGGGATCTCTTCAAACCTCAGGGGTGCCTGCAGAGCAGTGTACTGCAGTCTTTGCAAATGCAGCTAAGGGTCAGCACTAGTGTCGGACAGACTGACATCCACCTGCACTCCCCAGAGCAGCATCCCACAATATCCCGACCACCATAGTTACCCCAAAGCATTCCTGTCGGTGATCCAGCCCAGCAGCCACCAAACAGCACCAGCAGAGAGAGGGGGAAAAAAGAGAGAAAAGAGGAATAAGGTAAGAAAAGCATCAGGGAAGCTGCACAGCAACGATTGCAACCTCTCAGGTATGGGGACTCTGTGGCAGCTCTCCACCACCCCATGCCTAGGTTTAAAGGCATGATGAGTAGACCACATTATGTCCTTCAGGATGGGGCATATCTTCAGAGAGAGACTCACCCAGCAACCCAGGAGCTCCTGCCCTCCCTGCTGGAGGTTTTGGGTGGGGAGCATATAGTGAAAGCTCTGCTGCAAGAGGAACCTGCAGAGAGCATGACAGTGGGTGACAGCAGGTGGGTGCATGGTCCTCCTTAGCCAAGAATTGAGTGCGGACCTCAAGGCTTGGCCCCAGCCAGCTAAAGGTAGGTACTTCCAAGGGAACCTACCCTCAAAGCCACAATAGTTCTTATCCAAATTCTGCTACATCACTCACCTCCATCAAGAAATCCACTGATTAAGAGCCTGAACTGCAGAACAGAATCTTCTGCAACTCAGCAGGACACTTATTTGGAGAAGTCAGTGTGGGCTACAAGGCCCCTAGCCGTAAGCAAGCCTCTGTCCCTGTCTGAGCTGAGTCCCTACCACATGCACACACAGCTGTGGATAAAACCTACAAGTAAAACATTTCTTAAAACACACCAAACTAAGTCCAGATCCTGGCTGCATGTTAGTCCAATAGGTAGAAAATGCATTGAAAAGAGGATAGTTTAACTTTGTAGCAGCTCTCCGGTGGGACCTCTGTCCTGACCAGCCTCACATGAGGTTATTTTGCAGTATGTTGGGGTTCCTCTTGCTTCCGGATACTGATGTCAGCTGGCACAATGAGATGCTGCTTTGCAAGGAAAGAGGCACCTCTGCTGGGCACCTGCCCTTGCTCACCAGGTAAGAAGATGAGGTCTACACACTGACCATTCAACCTTTCCACCACCTCTGGGCAGCTCTGCAGAGCCAGGAGCAAGCACCACCTGCCTGCACCATGCCTTCTCATAGGGTGCCATGGGAGCATAAGTGAGCAGGGGCTTTAGTCATGGTTCTGGTTATGTCAGCTAATTCAATTTGAACTCTTTGGAGATTTACAGCTTTTTATTTAGGCTGTGTATGGATTGATGCATTAGCTTTCCATGTGGAGAGCTATGGATGAGCTGAGGTGGCCTCTCGTTCAGGATGCAGAGGCTCCAAGGGAGCAATGGACAAGCCATGGTGGCACATGAAGAGACGGCTTTGTGGGTGGACACTTGCTTATTGGTGATTTGGATACTGGCACCACTGGACCAACTCAAAGACCTCCTGCTGTGCCCACAGCCACCCAGGGGCCCCATGGGACAACCAAACCACAGAGGGGAGGCAAAAGGGCGGAAAACTTTCATGGCATGTCCCAGTGTTTCTGTTGGGAAGTGCTGGACTCAGCCACCAGCTGCTCTCATCCAGGTAATCACTGCAGCCACTTCATGGGCATGGCTTTGCTAACTCAGCACCGTGGGGGAGAGAAGGAGAAGGGACATTCCCCCACACCCTGGCCCCACACCAAAGAGGTCATGGAGGGAGAAAAAAAAATCACCACCAGAGTTTTCCCCTTGAGATCAGGAGGGAGGGTGGGAGGGAGGATGGCAGACTGGAACATGTAGAGCTGGTGAACATCCTGCAGCTCCCAGGGCTGTAGCAGTGATAGGCTGCCAAGAGGAGAGGCAGGTGTTCTTATAAATGCTTTATAATGTATAAACCCATTGGAAATTGCCATGTTCCTCTGTTCCCCTCACTCCCAAAGCCATGAGATCATCTCCTCCAGCAGGAGCCACTGTTGGAGGCAAGGGAGACAGACAATCCTGCAGGTTTACATTATAAAGAGCCCTCTTCCATGACACAGGCAACACAGTATCTACCCAGCTACATCTACAAGAGTGAGCAGGTGACATCGATGCTTGCTGCAAATGTATGTGGAGATGCCAAGGCCTTCTCCATGGGAAGGGGTCTGTGCCACAGCCCATGGGGGTGATCACCCTTGAGAATTCAGCTGCCCCATGCCCAGAGGGAATGTTCTTCCCTCCAGAGAATGGGTGGAGGCAGGCAGGTGACAAACCGGGCTGGAAGGGACACAAACAGCAGCTTCCCCACAAGCTCAGTGCTGGATCCTGCCAGCTTCAGGGGCCATCCCAGGAACTGTGCTACCTTTGTGGGATGGGAACAAGGGGACAGTAAACACAGATTACTGTACTGTTAGCACTGATGAGGACACACATCCACCCAGGAGCAGGCTGAGCCATCAACCTATGCTCCTTCAGCCATCAAAAGTCTTGATGGAAATTGCCTTGGAAGGAAAAGGCTCCCTTGTCCTCCTGAAGACCCTCAAACCACTCAGTGCATCTTCAAGTAGCTGATGCCCTTGAGCCCTGCCAGATGTGCTCTTGTGGGCTGCCCTGGCAGAGGAGGGATCAGCCAGATCCCAGAGATGCCTGATCCACCCTCGTGGTGGCCTGGGTGGCCTTCCAGGGGCTCAGAGCATTGTCCCCAGCCAGCAAACTTGCCCCATATGTCCCTTGCCCATGCCAGGGTCTGTGGTCATGCCCCTGCCCTGCCCAGAGCCTGGTTCATCCCTGCACTGTGTGAGCTGAATTCTCCCATGCTCTTCCTGAGGAGAGAGCAGGGCCTGAAAGCACCGGGCAAGGAATGGGGTGAGGAGGGTGAGGAAGGCAAAAGCAACGAGCCAGGAAGGATGAGAACCAGGAGAAGGAGCTGCCACCTGGTCTGGGGTGAGATGGGAGGGATGGATTACGGACTGTAATCCATCGAGTGACCTCGGGGCTCTGACACAGCCACCCCGAGAGCCTCACACAGTACCTGAGCTGTGGACAAGGACAAGGCTCCAGTCTGCGTGGCTGCCAGGCCCTCCCCTCTCACCAGCACTAATGCCACCGCTGCCAGTGTCAAAGGCACAAAGAGAGAACAACAGCATGACAAAGAAGGATGAGCCTCTCCTCTCTTTTCCTCTCCCTCCTCGGGCACCAGTGGGGCACCACAGCCCTCGGGCCCAGGGGGTGCCCCTTGCCTGTGAGCATCACCTTGGCACCACACATCCCTCCCTGTGCTCACACTGCACCGTCTGCCCCAACCAACAGCATGAGAGGAGGGCAGAGCAGCATGAAACTCATCCCTAGGAGTTCCTCCCCTCCATGGCACAGGCACCACTGACATCCCAGTATCCGCAGATGCCACAAGCTCAGTACCAAAGCCCAACCACAAGGTAATGCTCATAAGGGACACACTGCAGGGCAAGCACACAGCACCCTGCACCCACCGTGATGCTGCAAAGGCTGCTGCACACCCCACCAGCCACATCCTCTGGATGCAGGACTCCGGAGCAACACCCCCCTTCAGAGCAGAGGAAAAGTCATCAGCCAGGGGAATCATTTCCAGCACAAACATGTTCAGAGGGCAGCTCCACCCTGCTGGCTACTGCTTTTGCTGTCTCTGTGCACTCCAAGATGCACAGCAGGTATATAGCTCCAGCTCTGCCATCCTTAGGTCTTTCCCCCTCTCTAACAGCCCCTTCTGCTCTGTTTCAAATCCACTTTCACCACCAACCTCTTTCTAGCACCTCCAGCTTGCCTTGCCTTGCTCCCTGTCTGCTTGCTCACCAGCATTTGACAAACAAGGAGAAATACATCCCTGGAGCAGCCACACACTGCTGCCAGGAGCCATCCCAGAAGCAGAGCAGAAGGGTGCAGCAAAATTAAAAAACCAAAATCGGGGTCTAGTAGCCATGACACACAGCTGCATCATTTTCCCACCACAGCCACGGGATGGCAGGGACCTGACAAGGATGATGACCACTTACGCCAAGGCAAAAGCCACCAGTGCTCCCACCACCACGATGAAATCCAGGATGTTCCAGAGGTCTCGGAAGTAGGAGCCATCCTGCAGGATCAAGCCTTGATCAATCATCTGGAGGGAAGCAACAGAGAGAAAAATAGGCAGGGAATGAGCAGTTCAGACATGAAGTGGAAGCAGCCACCAGCAGGACAAGCTGGGGGACAGGGACACTGCTGGGGAGTAGCAGATTCATCTCTGTGTCCTGGGTATAGGTCAAGGAACATCATATTATGTGGAAGTCTGGAGGCTGATAAAAGTGGTGCTGAGCACTCTGGACTCCCATTGCTGAGAACCAAAATTTAAGGTCTCCAGCACCCAAACTTAGGACCAGAATGGAAAAACAGAGGTATCTCCCATACTGCCAGTCTCAGCACCCACAGCCTGCAAGGGGCTCTTACCTTGATAACCATCTCGAAGGTGAAGACGCCAGTGAAGACATAGTCAAAATACCTCAGGACCTGCAGAGAGATGTCACAGGTGCTCTGCAGCTGCTGCCAAGCAAATGGGCCCCCTTGTATCCACCCAGACTCCACTACCACTCCACCCTGTGGCTTGCCGGTCGCAGGGGCAGACAGAGGGTTGGTTTGCTTGCCCCAAACCCAGACTGTTCCCTAGGAGTTCAGGACAGCCATAAACCCAGCCTGCACAGGCAGGAGGGAATTAATTTCTTGTTCATGACAGAAGTGGCTTAGGATTCATGCTGTGAGCTGGAATTGTGTGCCCCCGTGCCAGTGCCTGTGCACACCAGCATCTCCCCAGTTTAATCTGCTTTACTGCTGACAAGGTGCCCTGGTCTGCAACCCAGGCTCTAAACTCCTCGTGTGGGAAGCTGAAAGTGATTTTCAGGGTTTATAAAGGAAGATGATGGGGAAGAAGTCAGGCTCCATGGCATGGTGCAGGTGCTGCCACCACCTGCCCTGATCCCTGTCCCGTACGCGCCCCATCACAGAAGTTATAATCCTACAGGACCTCTGACTGCACTGCCTGTGGGACAGGGGGGAGCGGGAGAGGGTTGCAATCACTTTGTTGCGGTCGGAGTTGGTGAGGACAGGATCCTCAGCCGCCAGGGCGATGCTGCTGGCGGCGATCACCAGGAGGATGCACATCTCGAAGTACCGCAGGTTCACGATGTAGTGGCAGGCTCTCCGCACCCTGTAGGGACACAGCCCACACCCCGACCTGTGAGCCCCTGGCAGGCCCTGTGCAAAACCCACCCCACATTAGCACTTTCCAGGGTGGAAAGATGGGCAGCAAAGTCTGAGGAGCAAGAGAAGGAAGCCCAGGGGGGAATCTGGGCTTGCTGAACCCTTTGCTTGGGTGTCTCATCCACCCAGACACCCTACAGCCAGGCAGAGTCTCTGAGAAACTGGGGTGTTTATTCCTCCAGGGTGCTGGAGCTGGGGAAGAGCTATAGGGGACCGTAAACCTGTAGATAAACATAACAAGTAAAGAAAAAAATCCCAACTAGCTATCAGCAGTTGGGAGAGAGAGCCATGAGCGTGGCTGGCAGAGGGAGAGTGTTGTACAGCTTGGAGAACACTGCGGCTCGTTATCAAGACTGTTTGGGAGATATGCAGGCTCCTTTCCATGGGGATTCCCTGTTTTCAGTGATGTCTAGGGGTCCTTCCCCTTGCAGCCCTCCCCATGGTCCAAAATATATCTCACGGGTTGGTGGTGCTGAAGATGAACATGGAGCTGTGCGGCACCATCGCTTTGCCTGTCTCGCTTTTTTCCTTCTTCCGCTTCTTCTTCTCCATCTCCTCCTCATCTTCTTTGGCCTCAGCCTCCTTTAAGGGGCTGGCTTCACCGTCTGTCTTGTTGCTAACTGCAGGAAAGCGAGAGCCTTTGCCCAGCCTTGCACCCAGACAGCACCCTGGGGTGTCCCTGCCACCCAGGCACATGCAAGCCCCCTGATTCCTGCTTTAAATCCCTGTGCTGTTATGGGGAGAGGGACCAGATGGGAAGAAAAGACACGAGCTGCTGGCATGAAGCACGTTAAGTGGGGTTTAACAAGGCCAGTTTTCACCATGCTGTTTAATTAATAACACTGTTTAAAGCGGCTCACCTTGACAGCAAGGATACTGTTAAGGTGTTTGACCGGCAGCAAGCTGGTGGAGGCTGTAGATGTGTCAGGAAAAACAGGGAATGCAAGTGTTTTGCCCAGGAGGAGAGGAAGAGGTAATGAGGAATCAGATGAAGGAGTGGATGGGAAGCTGAGAAAGGGATGTGGTCCCCAGGGGATGGTGGCACATCAGCATTACATTCAGGACTCCCTTGAAAAACTGATGTGTTTTAGGGAGGTGCTGCAAGGAGCAGCAAGGTAATCCCCCTCCCAGTTGATGGATGTCGATAAGAAAAGCCATGCAAGCAGCTTTCCATCCCCACAGGGTCCCTGAGGGCTCAGAGAGGGGCTCAGGAAAGAGAGATGGGTCCTCACTCTGTACCACAGCAGAATCGTGGACATCGATCATGATGGTGGTGCTCTCCGTGGCCTTCTCGGTGTTGGGGGTGATGGAGGAGAGGTCGGGCTCGCTCCGGCTGACGGTGCGACTGCCCTCCAGCAGCGCTTGCTCGCTGGTGTCCGGGCTGCTGCAGTCCTGCTCTGTCAGGTTTCCCGTCTTCCCCTGAGGGGGCTCGGGTGCTGCACGTGGGGGGCTGCCCTTCTTGGCAGTCCCAATCAGATCAGCATCGCCGGCAGGGACCCCGTTTGTCCTGTAGGAGGGATGTAAGCGAATAAAGAAGTGTGAGAAGGAGAGAGGAGGAGCAGCTGTGGGAATGGCAAGATGCCCTCCCCAGGTACTAACCTGATGGACTCTCCGCTCGCCTCCGTCTCCCCTTGAATCAGTGCCTCAGCTGCAGCCACGTCACCACGCCGGTCCCCATCCTGTGCCCCCTCCATCGTGCTGGCCTCCTCCAGACCCATCTCCTGGCTGGCCGAGCGGCTCCCCAAGATGCCAGCTTGCTCCTTCCCCTCCATCCGGGCTCTGCGGTGCCGGCTGCGCCGCTGGCTCTGCCTCATCCTGGCCCTATCCTCGGTGCCACCTCCTGCCCCGTCCTGCTCGCCCGGCTCACAGTTACCATGGCATGATTTCTGCTGCCACATATCCCTCCTGGCACGGGGCTCCTCCTCACCACCACCAGGGTTGGCTCCCGGCACAGGCTGTTCTGGTCCCTCACCCAGTGGCCGCTCGCCCTTGCCCTGCTCCTCAGCGCATTTCTCCAGGGTGACGCCATCCCCTGGTTTCTTCCTGCGGAAGATGCTGGCGTGGGGGTTGATGAAGGGCGGCTCATCCTTGTTGATGCCCTCCTGGCTGGACATCTGCATGTGCCGGCGCAGCTGGCTGGTGCGCTGCTCCCACACCGACATGTGGTGTCGCCTGCGACGCTCCCGCCTGTGACAGGGGAGAGCAAGGAGTCAGCATCATGGCTGCCCTCACCCCCTGGTGAAGCACCCGCCTTGGATTTAATTCGGGAATCCCAGGGAGAAGGAAATGCCACCACCAGGGTTACAGGCTGCAGTAAGACTTCATCGGCATCCCTCTGGTGCTGGCATGGGCTGGAAACGGGGCAGAGACCATGCTTCTGCCCCTTCAGAAGGCATCAGGCTGATAATGACCAGCCCCAGCAGCCTCACAGCTGCCCTGAAGCCTTCAGGCAGCATGTCCAGCTTCTGGGAGCAGCCAGCACCCCGGCTTGCTCTATCCCACACAGGCAAGGGACTACCTTCCTCTTGTGTGATTGCCTGGAGCCACCTTAAATATGGGCCAAGCCCTTTCGCTGCATCCAGGGAGCCCTTCTTGCCTCTTGCCCAGCACATCCCGCGTAGGAAGCCTGCCCCGAGTCTTGGGGAGCAGCGATTTTGTCTGCAGGTGAAGGAGCTGTAACTGGGCTTCTCTATGTGGAGGACTAGGCTATGCCATGAAAACCTTTGAAGTGTTATAACCGCGCACGCAAACACCCTGGAGAGGACAGACGCGCCCCTCCCGACACACCTAAGGCACAGGGAAACACCCACGAGCACATACACTGCTCACACCCCACGGCACATCCACGGGTAATGACACGCACGTACTGCACAGCACCACACACGAAGGGGTTCGGCACACACCAAACCACACACGCACAAACGGGGTGCACAGGAGCACACGGATACAGGAACACACACGGCCCCCCTCCCCGCCCTGCTGAGGAGCCCGGCGGGGAGCGGGGCGTGCCCCGGCCCCGCGGACAAACAGACAGCACAGGAGCCACAGACGGACACGCGCCCCCGCGGCCCACATACAGGTGGCTGCTGCGTGGCTCCCACATCGACATGTGGTGTCTCCTCCGCCTGTCTCTTCTGGGGAGGAAAAACAAACTTGTTCAATCCCCCCCTTCACCCCTCCTTCCACTCATGTGGGCAGCACAGAGAGGTGCCCCCCCACCTGGGCAGCCAGCGTCTCTTTGCCGATGGGCTGCTGGGATGCCGGAGTGCAGCAGCCGGCGGTGAACTCCTGCATGTACACAGCGAGCCCCCACTTGCACACTGGCAATGGGCTGCCCACACTCACATTGATGCAGTGTGATGCATTTCATGGGGGCCACGGACCCTTCCCCACACGGTGCACCAGTGCAGGCTGCAGTCCTTCGGAAGCCCCCACACATCCTTGGATATTTAATAGCTGTTTCAAACTGCTCCAAATTCACTTTTCCCAAGAAACACGTGGCAATTGGAAAGAGGATGCAATGCATCAGGCCAGCTGCTCAGAGCCATCACCACAGTTTGGTGCTGCCCTAGGACTGCAGAGGGGAACATGAAGCTCCCCAGCAATGCAAGGCACAAGCTCAGGGTGAGATGCCACAGAGCTCCTGTTACCTGAGCAGCTCTGACACAGAGAAGGTTAACAGGGCTGGCAGTGTCCTTCACTCGCACCAGCAGCTCTGGAGATTCCAGGCTTTATCCTTTGTATCAGCACAGAAAATACTCAGATAAGCACAGCTTCAAGGAAACCGCCCCAAGTAGATGCAAAATAGAATCATAGAAATCTCCTGAGTTGGAAGGGACCTACAAGGATCTTGGAGGCCAACTCCTGGCCCTGCTCAGGACAATCCCAAAAATCACACCATGTGCCTGAGAGCATTGTCCAAATGCTTGAGCTGTGACAGGCTTGGGACCATGATCACTTCCTAAAAGTTTGTGGACATTCCCCCTTGTCCTATCACTTGTCAGGAAAACACCTTGTCAAAAGTCCCTCTCCAGCTTTCTTATAGCCCATTTAGGTACTAGAAGGTGCTTTAAGGTCTCCCTGGAGCTTTCTTTTCTCCAGGTTGAACCTCAACCTTCTCAACCTGTCCCCATAGGAGAGGTGCTCCAGTCACACTGGTGATTACAGCCCCTGTAGAGCCACATGCATGGGAACAGCCCAGTGCCATGCTCAGGGTAAGGACTGAGCTGCGGGCACCCACTGCTGTCCCTACAGCAAGTGGCCGAGCCTCCAGACACATCCACACACCACGTTAGGCACCAACACATGACAGCACCCGCACGCGTCCATCTGGCCACCCACTCGCCAAACAGCTCTGCGCCATCTGCACCACCAGCACCCGTGTATGGATACAATACCCCAACCAGCACCGCAGCCACCCACGCCAGCCTGCCGATGTGGGAGCACTTTTCCCGTGGGAGCGCTCATCCCCACATGCCACTGGACCTCTCCACAAGCAGGAATGTGTGTTCCGACCTGCCCGCGCTGGGTACCCACATAAGAATGAAACCATCTGTGTCTGGGCATACTCAAAGGCAGAGACTGGCTTGGCTTCACCATGCTGAGCTCCCAATAGCCCTTTGGTACCAGCTCTGCTCTGGCTTGTCCCTTGCTCTGTTGTCCCCACTGTCCCTCCCTGGCTGCTGGCATCTGTGTAGCACCAACAAAAGCACATCAGACCTCATGCTGGCAACAGTCACCCCCATGGCATCACACTCCCTGCCCCTGCCCCTATCCATCCTGATGAGTGAGAGGAGTTGGAAAAAGAGACCCGTGAATAACAATATCTCTCATTTCAATGCCACTAGAAGAATAAGAGAAGATTAGAGATCTGTTTGCCCAACCAGCACTGTCTCACAATGACTAGAAAGCTCTGTTAGGGATGTGCAGCATGGGCAAATCATTTACTACCCTAATATATTCCATCTCCCCCTCTTCCTTTCTTCTATCTGTCCATTCTTCAGACTCCTCTGCAGCCTAAATCCCTCTATTTCCTCTTTTATCCAACACATTCCCACTGGTAGCCAGAAACAGTCATGACATACAGACTCCACCATTTCTCCCATAAACCCCCGAGTACTCAACCAGACACAGGTTTATTATGAACATCCCATCACCCCCAAAACAGTGAAATTGGTGGCTGCTGGGAGATCAGGGAGGGCTTACAAGTACCCCCAGTTTCTGCTGCCCCTAAAACTATGAGTGATGCAAACAGGATGGGGGACCAAGGGATCCCACCACTGCCAAACCAGGGAGGGGACTGTTCCTGACCCCCCTAGACCAGCACTCGCCTGAAGACAGCAGTTTTTCTCTGCAAATCTGCATGAGATTCTGCCGTGTATGAGCTTGGCTGGGTTTCAAAGCATAACGAAACCTAAAATTCCCCGGGAAGGATTCTATAAAAAAGAAATCCGAGGGAAAAAAATAAAATAATCCCTTCAGCTGTACTGAAATGTACTGTTTTGGGAAACAAATCAAAACGCCTCGCTCCAGTGTTGACTTTGAAAGTTTTATGTGATTTAGACCATATGACACTGCAAAATAAAGAGAAAAAAGGCATCCAGAAAGGAAAAAACAGAATTTTCTCCTGCTGAAACACAGAGACAAGGCTCCTTAACACCATGCTGAAGGTTTATGTGGTTTGAGGCTTTTTTTTTCTCAAATCAAATTTCTGTACAATCAAACGTGGTTTCACAAACCTGTTCCATCTCTCCTAACTGTGTTCACTCCCAAAGAAGCAGCCCAGGGGAGATTTGTGACACTGCTGCTCCCTTCTTCCTCAGCCCTGGCTGCTCTCTTCCAGCTCTGCCACAAAGAAACGCTCCCCAGGAACAAATATCACCCCTCTTTAAGAATAACTTCAGACACCTTCCTCCTCCCCAGCCTCCCTGCCCACCCCGAGCATCAGCCCTGAGTGTTTGAGCTCATATTTGGGGCAGAAAACCTCTTTTAGCATATTTTTGCCATGCCCAAGCAATGAGGCTGCTGCTTAAGGTAGGGGCTGGCAACTCAAGGTCCCCATGCTGTCACTTTTCCAAAGGCACTACTGCTCATGGGGAGCACAATCCTAGATCTGAATCCAGCCACCCACAGGAAGATACCCAGAGAGGGTCACCCCATGCAGACACCTCTTTTTCTTGTGGAAGCCCCCACAACCTGCCATGCCAGGCTCTGCTGCAGCTCTGTGCCCTTCCAAGAAGCCTGGCTGGGCTCAAGGGTGTGGGGGGTCACTGGGGTAGAACTGGGCACAGTGGGTCACTCACTCGATAGCAGGCATGTTTGGGGCAGACATTGGACTGACTTCTTTGGCTTTCTGAAGGGCGTGCTTCTGGTTAAAGGCCTCCTCTTCCTCCTGCTCATCCTGCAGAGAAAAGATGGGCATTGCTTATCAGGATACCAAGGTTTTAAGAGAAGGTACAGCCATGGGAAGCAGCAACGGATGTGCAGGGCTACCGTACATGCCAAAGCATGAAGGATAAAGGGGCACCTGTATTTCCAGAGAGAGCCCTTATTTTCATTGCACTGCAAGGATGCAACTTCCCCACTACACCACATCTTACTGAAGGCGTCAGCACTACCTATTTAAGTGAACCCAGCCCACTCCAAGCAAGAGCCAGGCTGTGCACACTAGAACAGTCCCATACAGCATAGACGAGCTCAGCCCTCCCTTCTTCACAGCCACAGGGGCTAGACAGGCATCCCCCCAACAGAGTGGGAGGTAAGGCATCCATGAATGACCCTGGCAGAGACCGGTTTGATTTAATGAATATGGTTGTGTCTCCGGAGCAAAAAAATGTCATTAGGAGTCATTAGCGTGCATTCAGGCTTTTCAAAAACTCAGCACTCCCTTAATTGATGCTGCTGGCATGCCGTGGGGCTCTCCCATCCCTCTCACCCCAGCGGCAGCCAGCAGCCCCTGGAAGTGCCATCTGCACCCACTGCAGGAGGACAGGGACCCCCCTACAGACCCCTCAGGCAAACCACCACCATGCCCCATTTTAGGTCAAATTTACACCAGTGTGTAAGCCTCGCAGCAAGCCCCAGGGACTTGAGTAATAAGCATAGGCTGCACAAAAATCTGTGCACCACAGGATCACTGGTCTGCTCCAAAGAATGCCAATGACCCTTGCAGCTCTCTCCTACTCACCGTTATCCAGATGGTGCCCCCAACAATTTAGTATTCCCCAAATATTTCCCAGCATGGTCTTAAAACCAGCTAAGCCAAATAACCTTCTTAAGCACCAATCTAAATTGCATCCTAAATCACATTCGCTGCCCTGCAGACAGACGGGGAATAAATACTAAAACCACTGGAAAGTGCTTCCCACTCCAGATCTCCAGAGTGCTCGGGCAGATAACAGTCCCTGCATCAGATCCCATCCCACAGCTGAGGGTTATATCGATCTGACTGGCAGCAAACAGAACTGGGGAGCTTAAATGGAGAAATAGTTAAAGCCACACTTTTGAAGCATGGGCATTCCTGGAGAGACCAGCAGGTTTAAGCACTTTCCTAAATCCAAGTCTTAATGGCTTTGCCCCCACTCCTTTCACAAGAGAAGAAAAAGGAGCAGGAGGAATATACCTTGGTGAGCTCCTGAGCATTGGCCAGGTTGTCCACGGCAATGGCCAAGAAGACGTTCAGCAGAGTATCTGTGAGCAGCTAAGGATGCACAAGCCACATGTTAAGGACATGAGTGTCTGCAGCTACTAAGGGAGGGTGGCCCTGATGGCTTCTTGCCAGCTCAGTGAGGAGCAGCCAAAGGCATAAACTCCTCACCCATCCTATACTAACAGCCCTCAGTGCACCTCCAGACAGCAGCTCCTCTCTTTTCGGGATACTCAGTGCTGCAACATGTGATGTGCATCTCCCCCAACTGGGAGGAAGAAGCAGTGGGTAGGGAGGGGAATGCCCCCACAGAAGGTAATGAGATGGGGTTGTCACCACTAAAAGCACAGCAGCCAGGTGGATACAGTTTCCAAACAAGGTGAGGACGATGAAATAGATGGAGGACCACATCCCTGAGCGAACCCCTCCCTGGGAGCGGATGCCATTGTACATCACCTCGTTCCAGTCCTCACCAGTCAGGATCTGCAGGAAAACAAGACAGCAGCTCTGTCACCTGCACCTTCTTGTCACCTGGATCTATCCCACTCTCCATCTATACCACCAACACAGAGCAGCCAAGTACAGAGACCCTGTGCAGTGGGTAACCCAGTGCTAAACTACAGCACCTGAGGGAGATCACATTGGACACTGCTGAGTATTTAGGTCTCCTCAGAAGAGTTTTGAAACTCTTCATTTTCTGTAACAGAGGTGGAAGAGTTTCCATCTCTTGCCATCCACTTTGTTACACATGAGAGGGAGGAAGTGAGTTATATCCTAACAGCTGATGTAGGCGAACCTGTTTGGTTTAAAAGGCCCCTTCTACCTATGAGTAGGTGGTCCCAAGTCCCTTTAGCTGTGTTCCCTTGCAGCCCAGCTCTTACCTGAAACACTGTCATGATGGCAGCGGGGAAAGTGTCAAAGTTGGCTGATGGAGTCCCATCCATGAAGTTAAACCTGGAAGGGGAACCGGATGAACAGAAACAGGATGAAATACCAAGGTCAACAAACCTCTGACTGCTGAGCTATCAACTCTCTTATGCTTAGGAAGACATTCCTCCACCCTCAAAAAGGTCTCCTGAGCATTTGGTGCCAGAACCCAAAAGGTCTCTTGGCTAGAAAAACCCACACAGCCCAAAGGTATCCTCTGAGCAGGAACTTTCATGTGGGAGAAGCACCACTGTTAGGAGCAGGCCAAGGGGGAAGGCTTACAGCTTTCCTGGGCACCTAAAGAGGTTGTCATCACTTGGTTTTAACACTAAGAAATTCCTGTTCCTCAGACTTGAAACAACCTACCTTCCTCCAAACAGTTGCATTCCCAGCAGGGCAAAGACTACAATGAAAAGGAAGAGGAGGAAGAGCAGACTTATAATAGACTTCATGGAGCTCATCAGCGAGACCACCAAATTCCTCAGGGATGCCCAGTACCTAGAAAACAAAGAAATTGCTGAAGCACTTACAGTGATGCTGACATCATCAGTAGGAGAGCAGGAGTGACTGGATCTGGGCTGCAGTCCCAGTCCAAGATGAAGGCCGACAGGCACTGACGCTTGGTACGCACTTGGTTATTTTAAATATCCGCAGGAGACGAAGGGCTCGTAGGACACTGATCCCAAAAGAAGTTCCTGGTCTGAATATAGCCCAAACCACTTCAAAGATGCTCCCCACTGTGACCTGAGAAGCAGGCAAAGCCACAAGTCAAAGACAGGCTCAGGACAGGCTGTTTCAGGAAAACATTGTGCCTGAAGATGAAGCACCCACTGTCCTGCCCAAGACCTGGTGTCTCAGGATGGCACAGGGAGGCTGTCCCAGCAGAAAGACCTCCCTTCTCCACTGCAAGGGCCATCCTTTTCTCCCCCTTGGTGCCTTGTGTTGCAGACCCCTGCCAAACGTCTCCCCTCACATCCACAGCAGCTCCAGGGCTACTTACCCCACAGTCAAAGCAGTTGAAGGAAGAATGGAAGTAAAGGCGTGGACCCATCCCATACATCTTTAAGGACATCTCCAGGAGGAAGAGCCCAAGAAACAGGAACTCTGCATAGTCTGAAAGAGAAAACCCAAACACGCTACCCTTGGGACGCTGAGCTGTGTGGAGCATCCTGCATGCACCCACCCATACAGCACACCACAGAGATGGGACAAGTCAAGGACCACGCTGCATCCCCCATCTCTCAGGATCTGGGATGAGGAAAGCTTTTCTGTGAGGAGCTAAATTGTATGTAACAGCATCGACCCCATGAGTTAGTTATTCAGGGTAGATGCACCAGTGTGAGAGAACCAGAGATGGCCAGCACAGAGCAGTGAAGCTCTTCAGCATTATTTGACAGTGGCTGAGGCATCTGCAAAGGCATCAACCACATGACACTGTAGGGGAATATTAGCAACCTGGATTTAAATGGTCGCACAGCTGGAACTTGGCCAGGAAAACCAAGCTGAACAGCCAAGAGCCAGTGAAAAGCTTCTCCAGCTATTTCATGAACATTTAGCAGGCAAGAGTCTGGCTCTTCACCTTGTCCAGTAGATGCTTCTCACTATGACCAGCTGCCATACCGTACCTCAGCATGCTGGGATCCTGGCAGGGCTGAGCACACTATTGCACATTTGGGTAGACCCGGTGTTTGAGGGCAACATTTCCAAGGTGAGTAAGAATAACATAGCTGAGAAAGCAGCACTGTCCCTACTGCAGTAGCTCAGGAGTAACACATGGCTGCCATGGGTCTGACCATGCTGCTCTGCAGTTTGCCCATGCTAGAATAGGCATGGTTGTAGCACCTCCAAGACCTGACCTTGTACCATGGCCCATGGCCTGAGGGATGCTGTAGTAACTGGAAGCTTGGAATGCCTATGCCATGCTCTGGACCAATATTTTAACTCCATGACCAGTCCTATCCCTGCAAACTCACACCTTTCAGCAATTGTTTGTGGGCATTCAAAGGTGGATCTCCAGCAAGATTTCCATCACCACTATTCACAATTTTAGGATAAACTCCACTGAGATCCACAGTCAATTTATCTCTCTTGACAAACACATTGGACCTGAAGGACATGAGGCCAGTACAACTCCTCCACATTTGCTCACAGGGCTAAGACAGCCCTTAATGGCCACAGGGCCAAGGACAAAGCTTGTAATCAACAGTGAATGTAATTCAGGTTATTCCCCACCCATCTCCGTACCAGCATGATTCTGGTGGTATTCATTCCCATATGCCCTGAGGTAAGGAGTGAGGGTGTGCTGCAGTTCCCAGCTACCAGAGTTAAGAAGGTGTTGCCTGCCCAGACAGAGCTCTCACACCTACACAAAGCCCAGGGACTCACAGAGGAAGTGGGTGAGCCAGGCTGGCTGGTTGTGATGGACGATGGCCACACAGGCAGTGTTGAGAGCCACCAGGCTCAGGACAATCCAGTAGAACACCTGGGATTTCACCATGTGGCGAACGGAGATGCGCAGAAGCCGCTCCTTGTGCCGTAAGTAGGAGGCACTGTCCATTCTGGCGCCTTTGAGGCCGGACTGACTCATGGGGTTACCTAAAGGGAAAGAGAGGGTACAAGAAGTTGGGTGCTCCAGTCAAGGTGAGAGAAAGAGGTGGATGCTCCAACCTTCCCTGCAACATGAGACAGGACAGATGGCTCACAGACATCGCTCTTATGGGGCACGACTTATCAAGATGGTTTTTATGTGTCACAGGGGGCAGCAGGAGGTTTGCCACCTTTGCTGCCAACCTAGAAGAGATGGCTGATTGCGACAGTCTGAACATGATGTGTGTGACTCAATAAGCTGGCAGAGGTTTTGGAGAAGCAAGCTGCAAACTGCACTGACCCAAGGTTGGGTGAAGAGGTCTTCTCCGTGCCAGCCTTCGCTCGCCTACAGAGGAGATATCGACACAGTGCTCGTCACTCGAGTCACGGTTCATGGCATCTGTCCTGTTCCTTTTGATAGTGGCTCGCCTGAGCACTGGGAAGGGAAGAGGAATGGGTGTTGGACAGTGGCCTAACCCTGCCATAAGCTAGCTCATTGGACCAGGACCTGGTCATCAGTACTTAGGTCTGGGAACAGGATGGAGAGATCCAGGTGATCCTAGTCCAAAGCCATTCCTTGTGTTGAGATCAGACATCTTCCAGCCTCCATGTTCTCTCAGGGGTTAAGCTGTCAATCCACCTCCCCACACCCTTTTCTTGGGCTGCACTTCCCCCTGGGGCACCCCCAGAGCTCCCATCACAGCTGGAGGGTCTCACCAGGCAGGCAGAAGGAAGGGCAGGCAGATTTAAGGGTATTGCTTGTCTTACCTTCTAAGGCTGAGGTCCCAGAATTTTTGTTCTCTTCAGCCAGCATGACTTCCTCTATGCAAAACACACAGTTCAGCATCAGGAGACAAGACACCATCAAACATCACTGCCTCGTATCTAAGCACTTTTCCCAGCCTGGAGGCTGGCTTTAGATTGCAAACTCTTATCAAGTATTGGTTAGGAGGGTGGTAAGTAGCAGCTACCACACACTGTGTCAGAAAGAAAAATTACTTGTAATCAGCCCTTCTCCCTCCACTCTCATTAACCTCACCAAGAAGTTGAACATCATAATCCTGTCTGGGGCTCTATAACCCAGTCCAGGGCCAGACCTGAGATCTGGGGCTCAGGGTTCATTTCAAGATACTCATCTTTTACAAGTCTGAATGCTAGATGAAAGTGTAAATCCTCCCTTCAGAGAGCTCAACGCACTGACCTGATTCCTATGAGGAGCAAGCAAGGACATAGACTGTGGCAGTTTGAGAACCAACACCCACAGGCTGTCACTCTTGGCTGGGTCTCAGCAGGAAGCCTGGAACCTCCACCACCCCAAGCCCTTGCTCAGGTCCAGGAGCTCCGAGGTAGGAACCAGTAAGTGCATCCCCTCCAGGTGGCTCCAAGAGGAGATTTAACTGGAAAATCAGTCTCACCATTCACTGCTCTACTTTCCCACTGCCCACCACTGCAGGGGACTCCAGCAAACGCCAAGAGAAAGGAAACCATCGCAGAGTAAAGCTGACAGCCGTGTTTTTCACAGCCTCCCCTGGAGATGTAACATGCCTTGTGTTCAGAATATGACAGTTTGATGCTACAGAACGAGAGTTTTCACCAGGTGACATCCTTGTTTGTAGCCTGGCCGGACCATCACAGTGAGCTCACCCAACATCACCATTTGAGCACCTGAGCCACTGTGGGGTCACACTGGATGTTGCTCAAGGATTCCTTTCCATCCCCACTACCCCACATGACCAGCAGTCTGTGGTAACTGTTGTCCCCCGAGAGCCCCCTCGGTCCCCCAGCCTTTACCCGCTTTGTCTATCCATGCCCGGTATCCGTTGAGCTCCCGCTCAATCTGCTGCTGGCGCCGCAGCTTCATGAAGGCTCGACGGTTCTCCACTCGCTCACGCTCTTTGGCAAACTCCCTGGGGGAAGGGCAGAGGAGAGTAGTGAAAGCAGGTCTGAGGGGCAGCAGGATGCGCAGGGCGCTGAGGAACTGTGGGGATGGCAGGGACCAAGGATTTGCCAAGGTGATTGTTGAGGAGACGCACAGCCATCCCCAGCCAAAGCAATGATCAGGGAGGAGAGCAGGGGGCAGGCATGGACATGAGCAAACTCCCTGCTTGACTGCTCAGTCCTGCTTGCCACAGCTGGGAGCTGCTGCCATTCAGGGAGGATGCTCCCAGTGCCGCCCAACTTCAGGACTAGCTCAGCCTCTGTGTGTCTCTTCAGGCAATAAAAACCAGGCACAGGGAAGAGGCAGTGAGGAGACAGAGGAGGGCAGGTCCTGTCCCCTGCCTTTACCTCCTCCTCTGAATCCCTTGTCTTTCCAATCTCTCTTTTCCCAGGACTTGAGACATCCCTGTTGTCCTCCTCTGGATTTCAGTGTCTCACAAGAAATGTACAGGTATGATGACCGGCCCAGAAGAGGACAACAGCTTGGGGCAGCTCTGCAGTGGGCAGAAGGTCAGGCAGCACTGCAGGGGCTCCGTGCAGATCAGGGTATGTCAAACAAGAAATAATGCCGTGCCTGCTGCAGCCTCTAACACACACGGTGCACAGATGCAATAGCAACCATGTCTCACACGCACTGCTAAGCACACAGATAAACATACTCCTCAGTACACAAGACGTGATTTCACCTATAGCCCAGAACAGAGCTGTGTGAAGACACCCCGAAATGCAAAGTACATCAAACACAAACAGAAAAATGAAAATATTTGGCAGGGAATACAGGAGTGGCAATCAGGCAAACTCCACCCACACCAGGGGTTATATGTAAGATGTCATGGTTCAGACATGCTTCTAGGAGATCCCACCCCCATGTTTCGACACACCATGTACCTGGGGCACCTTGACCCACAAGTTACACCTCCACTGATGATCACATTTGCACACAGGGAGCATTCCTCACACCAGATATCCCCCCAGCACACCCTTACTTTCTTGCAACAACATCAGGGGGCCACAATCTGCTGGCCGCAGCTCCCTGTCCCATCCTCAAGTCCCAGCATCCACAGAACTCCAACCCATGCCCTCAGCCCCCTCTCGAACCCACAGTGCTCTGAGGGAAGCATGATTACACAAAGAACAAATGGCACTGTTCTCTCTGGAAGATGAACATCTCTCTCCCCAGAGAATAGCAGCAATCTCAAGCCTCGAAAAATAAAATATATTCAAAAGAACTGAAAGGATTGGTCTGTCTGCTGCAGAGAGAGTTCAAGTGCATTACCCCAGCTGAGCTATTACACCCTTGATGCTGTGTGGGCTTTCGCATGTGTATGTGCGTGTGTGTTTGTGTGGAAAGCCCTGAATGTTCCCTGCATCTCTTGTTTAAGATCCCCAGAAAATTCAAGCATTTTTAATTCTACCCCAGGAAGGTGAAGTTTCCCGCCGCTCTGCCATTAAGCATCAAATGACTCTCCCCCTCCAGCACTGGCTTTCTGACTGAAATGAGACTTTCTTTGCAGGGCAGGGAAGGGGGAGAGAACAAAAGGCAAAGAAGAGAAAAGCAACGTAAGTGAAGGGAAGGAGGGTGGGAGGACATGGGGGAGAAGGAAGGACCTCCCACAGCCAACAGTGAAATGCACTTACAGTTTTGGGCATGCCATGCCAAAAATCCTCCTTGCTCTATCTGGAGGAAAGGCAGGAGAATTTTGGCTGTGCTGTCATTCCTCACCAGCCTTTGTTTGCAAATTTGGGATGTTAAAAAATGAGATGTCATTTGCAGTCCAGGTTAGTGGGGAAGTTGCCAGTCTTCCTCTGGTTTGGTCCTCTTGTCCTGAACTTCTGACCCACAGGCCATAACCCCATGTCAGTCAGCACCTTGGCAGCACTTTTCCCAGCCAGATCCTGTCACTATAGAATCCTAGAATGATTTGGATTGGAAGGGACCTTAAAGACCATCTAATTCCCTGCCATGGGCAAGAACATCTTCCACTAGACCAGATTACTCCAAGTCCCATCCAATTTGGCCTTGAACACTTCCAGGGATGGAGCAGCCATAGCTTCTCTGGGCAATCTGTGCCAGGGCCTCACCATCCTCACAGGGAAGAATTTCGTCCTAATATCTGATCTAACCCTGCCCTCTGGCAGTGGGAAGCCATTTCCCTTGTCCCATCCCTCCATCCCTTGTCACAAGTCCCACTCCAGCTCTCATGGAGCCCCTTTAGGCACTGGAAGGGGTCTAAGGTCTCCCCAGAGCCTTCTCCACTCCAGATTGAACAATCCCAGCTCTTTCAGCTTGCCTGCAACTGGGATACTTGGTAAGTTTCCTCTGCTTTACACCAGCTGGGAACCTGGCCACCCTCTGCTGCCTCCTGCTTGCCCATCCCTGTCTTCCAGCTCCTCCTCTGCTGAGGCTGGTGCCTCCTTTTCTTGCATGTCAAGAGAAGCCATCAGAATGTGTCCACAAGTCAGCCACAAGGACCAGCTGAGCCTCAAGCTCCCTTTTCCTGAAGCAGGAAATGGGAGCACCTTTTCCAGCACGCCCCTCATCAAGCATTTCCCCCCTACCCAACCATTTGCTCACAGAGCACTAATTTGCAGGAACCTGATGCCACACACATTCAGGGTCAAGGTCCATGCAGCTGTAGCAGCATCTCTGAGGGAGTCACTTCCCACACACTTGATCCCTAATGGAGTTTAATTGCTTTTGTCCATTAGAAGGAGGAAGGGGTGGCAGAAAGGGGAGTGGAAAAAGAAGTTAATCTCAACTTAATGAATTATTACATTTCAGAGAGACACGTTACCGAGCAGGGCAGCAGCGGGGGCTGGTGACATCTGAGAGTGGGTAGGCGATGCTGACAGATCAAGGATTGCTCAGAGCCAATTTGCAGCAGCGGGTAGAGATAATACTGTATGTGAGTGAGAACAGGGCCAGCGATGGTGACTGACAGCCGCTTGGGAAGGCTCCAAGTCACAGGCAGGGCAGCATCACATCACCAAGAGAGCAGCCTCTTGCCTCCCATTGAAGGGCTCTGCTCCTGGTGTGTTTGGGTTACATTGCCAGGGATGGCCCAATTTTGCCTTGCAAAGAAACCAGGGCTTGCTGCCCCATGAGGTCCCTGCAAGGGGGTTCAGAGGATCCCAACAGATTATACAGTCTTCACCAGCAACACCTCTGCTTTTCCACCTGGGTCTCCAGGCCCTAAATCCTGATGGTTCCAGCATGAAAACACCCACACACAATGGCTGAGCTCCACATGTGCCGACCCTGTGTGATTGCAGCCCTTCTATGCCCGGCCTCACGAAGCTGAAGGTGCTCAGAGAGCTTTAGAGGTGAGTGCTGAGCATGATGTGGAAGAATCCAGCTTGAAAAGGGGTCACGTTTTTGGAAAAACCATGAGAAAACAGAAAAAACCTCAACCAACCACAAGAAAACTAACAACCAAAAACCAGTTAAGAAAAAAGAACATCACAGGTAGCACAATTCATTTTTCTACTTTCTAACTCCAGAGCAGGTATGTAGTTCTGGTCATATCAATATTGTGGCTTCCATGCTTTGAAACAACAAGCCAACTATCTTCAAATCCATCAGTTCATCCTCTTTTGCAACCATTAAAGTTTCTCCAGCAAACCAGTTACCAAACAGGTCTTAAAACCACACAAGGCAGCAGAAGGGATGGGAGGCAGAGAAATACTGGATTACATGCTGAGCTGAGGCAGAAGCACTATGGTGCTATGAAAAAACCCAAATATAATGGATGCAAAACAAAGAAAACCATCTGTAAGACATCACGTAATGCTGCTGCTCTCCTTGGGTCTCAGCTCATGGCTCCACTTCAGGTTTGAGCACCACAGTCTGAGGGAAAATTGCTTTTGAGACTCCAGGAGGATGTCAGAGAAGGTTATGGGACAGAACTGACAACAGACGGTGTGGAAAACACAGCTGAGACAGTTGCAAACCAAGGGGATCAGATGGTATTTACCCAAGAGGTGTAAAGGAACTGAAGTAAGAGTGTTGAACTGACTGTGCAGTCTGTAACCTGGAGCTTCAACTCAAACAGACGGTGACAAGCAGGCACAGCAAAACTGGCACTGCAGACCAGGATTATTGCACTAAACCAACAGCAAGGGGCCCAAAAAGTACAAAAACCTCTGCAGAAGGAAGATGTGCTTCATGGGCCTGCTTTGAAAGAGGCAACAAGTTTTTTGGCAACGGATAATTGCTTGATTTAAGTCCACTTGAACTGCCACAAGTCAGAGGAGATTCAAGGTCAGGCTGGATGGGGTTCTGAGCAACCTGTTCTAGTTGAAGATGTCCTTGTTTATGCCGGGGGTTGGACTAGATGGCCTTTAAAGGTCCCTTCCAACCTCAACCATTCTATGATTCCTTAATGAAGCTGGCTTGTCTCAACAAAGTCTGTGAAGCACTAACCAATCAAAGAACACAAGAAGGAAGGAAAACAGAAACATCCTATTCCTCATGTTCCCTTTCAGTGGTGGCCGCTGACTTTGATCATCCCTGTGTAGTTGGGTGAGAGTTCTGTGTTCCCCACAGTGTGACAGAGCTACAGTGAGAGGCAGAGCACACAGCTGACAGTGCTAAAGAGACACATTTATAGAGCACTGGCAGTCACACGAGCTGGGGAACAAAAAGCTGACAAGCTGTTGGTGAGATCGAATGGTAAAATGGGAAAGAGCTGGGAGATACCAGCCCTGAGATTACCCATTACATCACTGTCCCATTTAATAAGAGAGGCAGATGCTGAGGGCCAAGTTTGCTGATGACACCAAACTGAGTGGGGAAGTGGACACTTCGGAAGGGAAAAGCATCCTGTGGGAGGACCGAGATAGGCTGGAGGAGTGGGCTAAAAAAAACCTTATGAAGAGAAGTTATGGATGGTCCATCCCTGGAAGTGTTCAAGGATGGAAGGGGCTCTGAGCAACCTGGTCTAGTGGAGGGTGTCCCTGTCCATGGCAGGGGGGCTGGAACAAGATGAGCTTTAAGGTCCTTCCAATCTAGGCCATTCTATTATTATGATTCAAAAAGGACAAGTGTAAGGTCTTGCCACATGGGAAAACATAATCCAGGAGGGCAGCACAGTCTGGGATCCACCAAGCTGTGGAACAGCTCACTGGGAAGGGACCTGTGGGTCCTGGTAGACAGGTTCAGTAAAAGCAAATAGTATGCTGCTAACAGGATGCTGGCTGCATCAACAAGGGCATCACCAGCAGATAAGAGGGCCACCAACATTCCAGTTGTAGACTCTGATTTTTCCAAGGATAACAGTGCTGGGATTTGTATCACTGTCCCCATTGCCCAGAGAACTCTGTCTGCAATGATGCACCAAATGCAGCAATAGCATGGTCAGCCCATGCTGCAAGGAAGCTGCAGGACAGTGGTGGAGGGTCTGGAAGCCCCAGCAGTCAGAAGCAGAGCTGGAAGCTCTAGACTGTATTTCACTCTTATCAGGCAGGGCTGGCATGAGCAGTGCAGCTTCACTGCTTCAAGAGCCCCGGGCTTTGTTCGCAATCACTCCCACTGGCTCATGCAGTGCTGGAAAAATGTCACTCCTCCCCTTCCCTCCTATGCTCCAGTTTTTATCCTCTTTAAGCAGAGAACAGTTTTATAGTCTCCCTTTGCAAGCAACAGTGATCTGCAGCTGAAAGGTGCATGGCCAGTACTGCAGGTGAGTTATAGCACGGGAAAAAAAATAACCAACCTCCAACATTTCATCACGTTAACTCCCCAGGAGCTTCTAAGCACTCTAATTGATGCCTTCAACACACAGATAAAATGCATTCAGAACCAGCCATCAATTGTGAAACCTGCAATGCAACTACTAGATATGCCACTCCACTGCTGGAAAACAAACAGCAGCCTGTGATGCACAAAGAATGTACAATTCAACAGGAGTCATTTTGGGTGTCCTGTCTGCTTCAGCCAACAACAGTGCCCAGCACCCCCTTGAAAGGGTGAGGGTGTTCATGGAGGAACTGGGCATCTCCAAAGCCATCCACCAATTCAAAGAGCTGCAGCCATGGCCACACTATTGCTGTCATCAACCAGGATGACAGAAATCACAATAACCTGGAACAAACAACTCCAGAAGCAATCTGCAAGCAAGAACTATCTGCTGAGTGCTGTGTCAAGAGGATCAAAACTGAGCCTTTTCACCCACAGTCTGCAGACCACAGGCAGTCCACAGAGCAGATTTGCAAAGAGGCATGAACAAGAGCAATTTTGAAGCAGTTGAGACATGCTGGCAAATAATTTGCCAGGAGAAATCAAAGTAGAAAGTCACCGAGTCATCTTTTTGTTGTGGATTTTTTTTAATTTCGTCCAGCTGGCTGTAAGAGGAGTCATTATTCCCCTGTAACACTGGAGGATACGGCACACCAGGCATGCATATCTCTTTTCAGGCAGCTTCTTCGCACAGGACTTGGAGGCCCGCTGCAGAAAGGTGGTACAGCAGAGCATGGCAGAGAGGTACTTATTGAATATGGATGCCCACCTGCCTGCTGAATAGAGATGAAGGTCTCAGAGGCTCTTTTGCTTCACTCATGTTCAAATACCACACTGATGACAAAGAACTTCCCCAGAACAAAGTGACGAGCATGGAAATTTCTCACCAAACCTGGCCCAACCAACATGCAGCCCATGGTGGTGCTGGGAGATCTGGCAGGAGGCATCACAGCCCACCCTCCTCAAAACACCCACACCACCATTCAAAAGTGGTTTCAACCAGTGAGTCCTCAAACACACAATGAGTGCAGACATTTCATATCTCATTTGAGCCACTCCTAGAGATCCTACAACCATTAAAGTAAAAGAAACTCAACATGATGCTTCCAAGCTTTCACGCTTCCAACTCAGTATTTCTTGGGCATAGAATCACAGATTCATTAAGGTTGGAAAAGCCTCTAAGATCCTCAAATCCAACCATTAACCCAGCACCACCATGTTCACCACTAAACTGACCCTAAGTGCCACATCTACACATTTTTTGAACACTTCCAAGGATGGGGATATCACCACTTCCCCCAGCAGACTGTTACAATGGCTGACCACCCTTTCAGCAAAGAAATTTGTTTGTTGACACCTTGCTATCAACTCATGATCCCCACACAAGCCTTCCTGCATTGTGGTGATGTGTCTCCCCCCTTTCCCCTCCATGAATTGCCTACATCCAAGATATTAATCCTCTTCCCATTATTTTTGACTTCAAACCATCTGATCCCACTCGAATGCATGGGGGCCCAGGTTTTCATGTAGAGCCAGCAAAAAGAACCCCATCTCCATTGAAAATGTACACTTGTTCCCTCAATACCCTTATTACTAATTGCTATAAAACTTAATTTTATTCATGGTTTGTTATGCCTCCAAACTGGATGGGAAAAAAAATCAAATTAAGGAAAGTGAAAAGATTTCAGAGATGGTACAGAAGACTCCTGAAGGAACTGAAGAAAACTCTCCAGAGACTGGGAACGCAGTGCTAACCCAACCTGAAAGAAAGATCTTAAGACAAAGAAATCTTGCCAAATTGATCCTTTAATTATAACATTAGTAGTTTCTTTCAAAGGCTTAGTGCAAGAGCTGGGGGTGGGGGGCAGAAAAGACTTAAAGGGAGAAAAGACTTAACATCCCCAGGATGAGTGGAAGCAATTAGGAGGATTTAAATTACTCTCTTGTTTGGTACAAGGCAGATGGATTTCATTTTTCTTGCCATTGTGCTTGACTTCTTCCTCTGCCATCAGCTTCCAAAGATCTTCTCCTTGGCTGATCCAAGGACCTTGCCTTCCCAGGTTGGGCAGCATCCCCTTCAACTGTGTACCCACTCAGCTATTGCTGAAGACCACAAATACCAGTGATTATAGCAGCTTTGTTACCCTAGAAAGAGGCTGGAAGTATAAGACTGTGTAGGGGAACAGAGTCTACCAGCCCTCAACAGGAAGATGATGCTGCAATGAATGGAGGAGGGTGACTGCAAACTAGATTTTCTCTGCAGAGGCTGGGGAAAGCGAGCTGGAAAAGAGTCAAAATGCAGCTTGTCTGGTATTGGGAACTTTACATGAGTCCTCAGTGCTATACCTGCAAGCATGGCTTATTTTTTACCTTCACTTTTCATTCTCTTGCTCTCAGCAGCAAGCAAGACAAAAACCATCTTCTTGCTGGGGGAGGAAAAGCAGGCAGGGTGTCTGCAGTGGCTAGAACAGGACCAGTGGTGAGTTGTGGTCACCTCTGGGTGACATTGCTGCCAGTGGCATCAGAGATGGGACAGCACAGCTCTCATCAGACCTCTGCTGATCTGGAGACACAACCTGAACACACATGTTCAAATTGTTTTACATGAGAAACAGCTGAGGAGAAAAAACCAAACCCACAATAATTTCATTAAAAAAAAGGGAGCACAAATCTTTACAAATCTCCAGCATGGAGCATGTGCAACTTCTCAGGCCACAGGACAGCATCAGGTAATACTTGATAGGAGTCTCAGCATCTTCCCAAGCTCCCACGTCCACTGGCTGCCACATGGCAGAAAACAGCATGTATCAATGGATGCTCCTTCTTCACTTGCTCTTCTGCCAGGATTATTTCAGTAGCTTGTGTAGCTTTAAAAGCTGAGCAGTCACATCTCCTTGGGCTTCATACCTGCTCTCGAAGAGAAACAGGGCCAAGCTTTTTTTTCTTCTTTCCTGCTTTCAGTTAGAATTAATTGATCCATAATTGCACCCACATAGGGGGAAAGTTAATAGACACAGTAATAAATGCCAAAGCCACAGAAGAACTGGCGCTCCAAACCCCTGCCTGGAGCAGCTCCATCTCCTCTTAATAGCATTGCATGCAATTCCAGTGCATGTATGCCTGTTAGTATTTAGGGAGAAAAATCGAGGAGCCTTGGTATGATGATTTCTTTTCCTCTCCCACATACTTTGTGCTTAAGGAGCAGATGGATCCAGGCTGTTTACATCACGGAGGTCATGCCTCAGCTTAACAGTTGGGGAACTGACTGTTGGGAGAGATGCTCATCGCAACCAGAAGATTGCTAAATCTGGGCTCCAGCAAACTTCTGCTGGTGGCAAATTAAACACACAAATGTCCTCCTGCAGCCTCTTCGCATTTGGGACCTACCTCGGGTGTCTGACTGTTTCCCCAAAGAAAGCCACTGCCAAGATGAGGTGAGGGCAGAGGCAGCTCTGCAGCAACTCCTGAGCGTGAACTTTGAGAAGAAGTCTGGAAATCCCAAGCAGACCTTGTTGATCACTGATGCAGACGGTACACTTCTCAAGCAACATGGGTCCAGATTTCTGCAAGCAGGTTACCAGGGCTCACCACTCACCACTGTGCTCCACATTAACTGAGTGACCATGCTTTCAGCCAGCTGGAAAAAGTCTGTCTCCCTCAAAAGCAGTGCTGTAATGCCAGGGAAGGGATTCCTTCAAGTGGAGGTGTAGCTTATTCCCAAAGTGACCATCTCCTCTCAGCTCAGCACAGCCACAGGGCATGCCAGGATATCCAGCCTGTCTATCTGGCTCAAAGCTGGGCAACGGAAAGGTCACCCTTCCTCTCCTGCAGCAGAGCCAAGTGCTCTCTTCCAGCACAAGAGGATTGTGGTAAGTGTTAAAAACAATAAAAACTAAGCAAACAGAGCAAGGAATGAAGCTCTTATGGCTGCACTCAAAGACATTCATTGTTTGCATACAGAAGTACCTTTTCCCACCTCGAGTCCCACCCCTCCACATCTCCAGCAGCAGCTCTGGGTACTTCACCTCCATTGAGGTATTGCATTCACCAAGCTGCAGAGGATGTGCCCATGTCCAGGCAGGAGGGCACACACAGTGGCCTTGCCATCGAGTGGCAGAGCCCAGCTTGCCACCTCCGCTCACCTCACTCAGCCCTCCGGGAAGCTGAGCAGTCCTGCTTTTCCCTAGATATCTGGCACGCCATGAGAGCATCTCCATTGCCAATTAGGCCACCCACCCACTTGCATCCTTCCCCAGTACAAACCCTATTAGCAATAAACAAACAGTCAAAATGCCAGCCAGTGCCTGGGAAGAGCCCTAGACAACTGCATCCAATTCAGCAGGCACAGAAACAGCTGCCTCATGCAGTTCCAGTGCAGGAAGCACCAAGATGGACCAGGTCATGGCCAGGCATCCTATGAACCCCCCTCTGGTCCTCTGGCCAGTATCTGGCTTGCAGGCCAGAGCAGTGTTGCCTTGCTGGGTCCCCAAAGTACTCAGCAGCACCAAAAGCCTCAGAGTCCACATGACACACTACACGGACATGATTCAACATTCTAATTAAAGGGTTTTTCCCAGCTGCCTAGCCCTGAGCTTCCTAACTTTCCTTCTTTAGGCTTTTGTAGAAAAGCTCCTGCTTGACACTGAGACTCAGACACACTGGATTTTGCTCAAATGCCCAAGCTGGATGTGGCCTAAGAAATACAAAAGCCCCCGAACACTGGATATCTTAATTCCCCATAACAATTCCCTCCCTTCAAGGCAATGTGAAACCCTTTCTGTGGCCTGTCTCCAGAGCTCCTGGACTCAATCAGACCTCAGAACAAGAGCTAGGGAAATTCAATCTACCAACAGACTCTGAAGAAGCCCAGCCTGCCTCTCTAGAAACTCTTGAAACCGTCACCATCACATCTGAACTCACAGGACAGGGACAGAAATAACCAAGGCCATTCTCTCATTTCCAACCCAATCGATTCTATGGTTCTCTACCTTGATCCCTTCATCTAAGGGCTTTCCATATGTCCAAACTGGTGCTACAAAAACTTTTGTTTTTTTGCCGTGACAAGCAATTAGCTGAAAAATTACCTGCTCCAGTAAGAGCAGAGGAGCCCACATCCCCTTCCCGGTGCAGAAGAGGACATGCTCTCCCCATGCACCAACCCCTGCCAGTGGCTGAGGATGTGCTGATGCAACCACAATTCACTGTTATGGAGACAAGAAGACTTTTTCTCTCCAAACCCAGCTTAAAGGCTTGGATTAAAACCACCTTTCCCCTGGGAAGTGCAGAACAGGGACAGCTGTATTGTCCCTACATCTCTGGCTTGTTCACATGCACCCTGGGCACTCCTACCCTCACCAGTGTGCATCCCCCATCCACACTGGGCACATCCCTCCTGGTCACAGCTTGCACAGCATGGACGTGCCCTGCATCACTCCCCAAAACTATCCCAACCCATGCCCACCACATTCCATCAGCCAGCAAATGCACGGCCCACTACAAACCATTCTGGACTCAAACACATTTCCATAAGACCCAGTAGCAGATCACAAGCAGCCAGATCACCACTGACCAATTCTTACAAGTGACCAAAACCACAAGCTCTTCAGCCAGGCAAAACAGCAAGAAAGCATCACGAAGGCTGCTCCTTTCCCAGCTTCCCAGGGAGAGAGAGAGAACCAAGCATAGCCAGGGGGCAATCCCTTGATGTGGGGCAGGCAGGCATAGGGGGCAAGGAGGGACCAGCTACTGGGGTCCTGGGGGACACAGCAGTACCAAGGGCAAACCCTGGGGTTCAGAAACATGTGGCAGACACGGCCCAGAGGGGAAGGACCACATCTCACTTACCCTGACAGCACTCCCAGGACAAGGTTGAGGACAAAGAAGGATCCAATGATGATGAGGGGGATGAAGTACAGCCAGTTCCAGGTGGCTCCTAAGGCATCATTGGTCTGGAGGGGAAAGAAAAAATATGTGTGATGTTATCTTCAGCACCAGCAATGGGGCAGAGCTTCAGGGCAGTGCCAATTCTTCTTTCAGGCTGACCACACTGGGCTCCTCAGGGTAACGCGTCCGTGCCTGCCAAGACTTGGTGAGCACCCTGCAGAGAACTCCCCACCGGCAGAGCCCTGATGCCCCTTGGCATCCTGCCCACCTGTACTCCCCACAGTCTCCAGTCACCATTGGGAAGGACCGCTTTTCGCCACCTTGTCTGCCCACCCTTGCAAGGACACAGGGGCTGTAAGGGATGGTATAGTCAGAAGTGTAGGGTCCTGCAGCCCAAAACTGGCATGTTGAGGGCGAGGGGGCCACCCTGTGTACGTTTCTCCTGGAAGCTTGATGCAGTGCTCCCCTGCACATCCCACCAAGATGGAGCAAAGCAGCCCTGCAGCAGCAGTGCCTGCTGAGCACAGGTTTATAAGGTGCCTTAAGACCAGGGAAGCTGGTGTCTAAAGAGGGGGCAGGTGATGCTGTCCTTTAATGCACAGTGGGAAACCTTCAAATGGGCATTGAGCTTCCAGCATCATTGCTACTATCTCGCAGACACCCTCCCACACTGGGAATGTTACCCCAAAACCAAGAAGCTGAGATCAGAGGGAAGCTCTAACTGCAAGGCACAGCCCGACAGATATAAAGGTTCCTGACAAGCCCTGTTCAATACCTCCAGACATTAATTCACCAAGGGTTTTAATAAAGCAGTGCCCCTCTGTCCCTCGCAGCCACTTCCCAGGCCCAATTTGTCCTCCAGTGTCAGGCACAGTGCACATGACGCCGGGCTGGAGGGTGATGCGGCAGAACGTGACTGTCTGGGGGAGGTGGTATCAATCTTGTTGCAATGAAAGATTCTTTCTCTTTTCTCTCTCTTCCTCCCTCTCCCTGTGCTAATTAAGCCCTCATCTTCATCTGAGTCATTGGCACCACGTCTCTCGGTCAGCCAGTGCAGGAGCTGAGACGAGGCTCTGCAAGAGGAGAAGTGCATCTCCAAGGGGGAAAGCAAGCAACCAAGCTGGAGTCTTTCTACAGTGATTGAGGCACCAGTGTGAACTTCAGCTGGGTGTTCCCAGCACCCTGACACTGATTCCAATGCAGGAAGGGTGACACCAGCACACCCCAGTGCACTGGGATGGACATGCTGTGGGAAGAGACCTCAGTGACAAGGTTGGGGAAAGCACCTGGAAGGACTCACCACCCTCTTCTTTTGGCACTGGGAAAACCACATAGATTTTCTCAAGGTCTTGTACTTTGAAGTGCTCCAGTCTACCTCCAGCCTCTTTCTTCAGAGCAATGGGAGAAGTGAGCACAGGGAAAAAGGAATGGCGCATGGGAATCGCATGCAAATATTTCTCACAGCGCCCCAGAGACACTCAGGCCACTGCTCTGCTCTGACAGCACCATTTGCCATGGTATTAGTCTTCGAAGCATAGTGTAACCCTCAGCCCAAGCTTGGCTGGGCTTTATCTCCCTGGCAAGATGCCACTGGGTACCTGCCACCCACGCAAGGATTACTCGCCTTTGAAACAGGCTCCTGCCCAAAAAACACAGGCTTTCCTAGAGGAGCTGTGTTCATGGACCTAACACACTGAAGGACACACTACCAGCCACAGAGAAACCAGAGAGGGTCCCAGCCATCCAGGTTGATGCCAGCAGCCCCAGGAACAGTACTGCCTCAAAGCAGCCCCACGGGTACTCCTGGCTAGCGCCAGTTTTGCCGGGATTCCTAAGTCCCAAAATAAAATTTCCCAGGGGACATCCCAAGGCTCCCTTCAAACCCAGGAGCTGGTGATACCCAGTCTGGATGCAATAGCTCCAGACTGTCACCTAGTACCTGCTCAGACACTGCCAAAAACTCAGTATCCCCACTGGAAGGCTCCTCAGGCAGATGCTCCAATAGCTGCTGTAATTCCTAGCCTAAATTTATTTGTGGTCATTTTATATACCACTCTATTCTTTTGCCAGCATTGGGCTGAAATAGCTCTTTTCCTTCCTGTTTCCCATCCTGATCTATTCATAGACAGCAATCATGGCCAACTCCAGCCTCTGATTTGATAGCCAAAGCAAGGTTCATCCAGTTCTCTCTTGCATGACTGGTTCTTCTGCCCTATTTTGTCTGGTAGCCCCTTTCCAGCTCCAGTCCAGGCTCAGTCCATCTTCCCTGGACACAGGACATCCAATTGAGTGATTTGAAGGGTCCCACTCCATCCCTTCACAATGCTACAGAGATTTTCCCATCCTGCCTACAATCCTCTCTCCTCCTTGATGGCACTGCTGCCCTGCAGTCACCTCATGGTCACCCTGATGTCACCTGCTCATCCTCTCCTCCTCCACACTGCTGCTTCCCAATCAGCAAGACTAAAGCTCCAAGGAGATATCTTTGTTGCTCCTCAACAAGCACATGGCTTTCCATTTCTCACTGCATCCCACATCTCTTCCTCCAGCCCTCAAATGCCTCCAGCCCAGAGTAGCAGTCTCTGTCCCTCCACCTCCAGGAAGCCAGTTGATGCTGGAAGCAGGAAAGCCTATGATTCATCCCCAAGGACTGCACTGGTTGCTGACATCCTCTGTGTCCCCTCAACACCACTCAGGACCACCGCAGTACTACCTGCTTTGGCCTTGCAGAGCTCCTAGTCTCCTTTCCATCTTCTCCACTTCATTAACACTCTCCCACAGCAAAAGCTTTACTACAAAGAGCAGCTCCACAATGTTTCCAGGCCTCCTATGCCAGGTTAGCCCGGCGTGACCTACCTTTGGCAAACCCATGATTCATTTTCCTCTCCTGCCTTCCAAATCTGTTCCGAAATGGCATGCGATCGAGGTCAGGCTTACAGTCCTATTCCTGCCTGCCTTACTTTTCTTCCCCTCCTCCCCCCTCTTTTAAATATAGTCATTGCATTCGCTATTCTCCAGTCAGATGGTGCCTCCCCCAACTCGATGGAGTTGTTAAAAATACTTGTTACCAGACCTGCCATTTCATGTGCCAGCTCCCTCCAAGCATGGTGGGGGAGCCATCCTGAGGGCCTGGCTGATGGGTGCCATGGTGTCAGTGTTTGGTTGCCACCCTGGCTGCGCTCATGGCTGTGTCCTCATTCCCACTATCCAGTCTTTTGTTGCTTTGTGTTGACCAAAAGCTGGGGTTAAATATCCATCCATGGCCAGATGTCCCCAGACATCATTTCACTGTGCCTTGCTCCCATCTGCAGAGGTGGGGAACCACTCACTGCTTCTTTGAGCATCCTCCATGAGGTCTGTGTCAATGAGACCTTTGGTGGCTCCAAACTATTTTTGGCACCAAGATGTAGTTGTCTT
Source organism: Sakesphorus luctuosus (assembly GCA_013396695.1). NCBI lineage: Eukaryota > Metazoa > Chordata > Aves > Passeriformes > Thamnophilidae > Sakesphorus > Sakesphorus luctuosus. The sequence continues at coordinate 159,987 of VWZD01000232.1, forward strand.
GAATGAGAAGCCCCTTTTCGCATTCCTTTGGGGCATCATTTGTTCTTAATATCCCTCTGTAGGCAGTGTTTCATCACCTTGGCCCACTGTGTCTTCTCACAGTTTTTCCCCCACTTTGGTGAAGGAACCAAGAGGCAGTCATGTGCAGGATTCAGGGCAAACACAGGGAGTTTAATCCCCAAATTACACCAGTGCTGTAACTCCTTTAATGAAGAAACTTCTGGTTCCTGCCCTGCTCTCTGTGCACCAGGCCAGGTACCAACACTCATGTAAACCCTTTGGAAAATGGAAGAGCTGCCTGATCTTTGCTGCTTTCTCCCTTCCCTTTAAGACAACCACCTTCTCATTATGCACTCCAGCAGCCTAAACCAAACCCAGCCTAAATAAAATCCATCTCGCAAACTCTCCTGTGGCCACCAGCCCAAGAAATATTTTTGCTGCCTCCAGACCAACCTGAGGCACCAACACAACCAGCATGAGCCTGTCAGTGAAGACTAAAGAGCCACAGCTTCTTTCCCAAGGGACCACACACCCAAAGGTGTTTCCCATACCGAGGTATTGATGGAGACTCCCAGCCAGAGCTTAACCACACCCCTCACATCTTGGCACAACCCATCCTATTGCCAGGAAAACCCTCTGAGCCTATAAATGACACCACCAGGGTGTGGGAGCAGGACTCTCATAGGGGAACAGAGCCAGCACAGTGGACCCCCACCCAGAGGAGGAACCCCCACCAGCCTCTGCTTCTCAACCCCAAGCACAAGGTTATTCTTTAGGTAGCTCTTGTGTTGTTGTGTTGGGGCTTTTTTTCCAAAGGGCAAGAAAAGGCACAGGAAGCTGCAAAAGCAGGTCTCAGTCGGGGGGCCAGAAATCTAAAGAAATCTAAATATATACTCAAGTCAAATGCAAAGCACAAGCATGCAGCCCACACGCACCCTCCCTCGGGCTGCGGCGCAGGGGAAACTTCAGGATTTCTTTGCTAAAGGGGAAAGGGGAGGGGGGAAAAACCCCTTAATAAATCCCTCCATCTCTCCTAGCTAAAAATAAACAGAGGGCATGTTCTGTCTGTGCAGGGTGCCTTAGTGGCCACTCATTGCCCACCAGCACAGGGAGTGGAACTGAGGATCAAGACTGTGGGCACCCAGCTCATCTGGGGAGCAGCAGAACATGAGGAGCCACTGGATTTCATCCACACAGAGATTATAGAATCCTAGAATGTTTTGGTTTGGAAAGAACATTAAAAAAACACTTAGTTCCAACCTCCCTCCCACAGACAGGGATATTTTCTACTAGACCAGGTTGCTCCAAGCCCCATCCAATTTGGCCTTAAACACTTCCAGGGATGGGGCAGCCACAGCTTCTCTGGTCAACCTGTGCCAGGGCCTCACTATCCTCCCAGGGAAGAATTTCTTCCCGATATATAATGTAAATCTATTCTCTTTCAGTTATAGCCATTCCACTTTGTCCTATCAAGATCCAACCTTGCTGAGCCTCCAGTGTCTCATACAGGGCTGGGCTCCTACTTGAGGCTTTCCCTGGGAAGCAGGGGAGCTTTCTGCCCCTTCCCAGCAGCTGTCCTGAAGACCTCCACATCCAGCCTGGCCAACACCAGCAGCACACTCTCATGCCCTGCACACACTCAGGTCCCCTCTCAAAATCCATCTGGATCAGGAAAAAGCTTCTGTGGTTTCTGTTTTAATCCGGACTGAAATGGCACACAATTAGACTGGAGTAATGCACATTCATGCATTATGGCCTGGCTGTGGCGTGCTAAGGGCATACAGCAGCTACGGGGAGACTGGGGGGAATCCACAGGACCTCCAGCAGCATGAGTGGCACCATCCTGTTCTCATGGCTGTCCTTTGCCAGGTATCTCCCACGGCGATCTGCAGTTCTGCCTGCATTGCAGGGCAGGGATGGGGTGACCAAACTGCCCCAACCACCTTGGCTGGGCCAGAAGGGTCTGTCAGTCCACACTGACTGCAATCCTAGTGAGGGCATGTGATGGGGAAAGCCAAGATCTCAAGGGGCTTTACCCTGGTCACTGTGCCTCCTTTACCTGCCCTTCTCAGGTGCTCACAGAGTGGGACAACAGGTGCAAAACCATCACAGCTTCTGTGACTTGTACTCCAAACCTTGGCTAGGCAACTCCCAATGGTCTTTGTCTGGTGGTGACACCCACCATGCCCCTGCCATGGTTAATGGCATTCCTCCAGCATCACCTCTGCAGTCCCCAACATGCTCCTCCCAGCAAACAACAGCTGCATCCACCTGAGAAACACACAGAGGTCAGCAGGAACAGCCTCAAAATCCAGCTGAGAAACACACACAGGTCAGCAGGAACAGCCTCAAAATCTCCACATACCAGCAAAAAGAGGAGAAAAATAACTAAAAAAAATACCTTACAACAATAAGGTTCCCTCCAAACCTTGATACTCGCTGCTGCTCTCCCCACTACAATAACAGATCTCTTTCTTCCCTTTAATAGTGGTAATTTAATCTCCTGCATGCAGGGCCATGCTTCACTCCCCACCAGCCCTGCCTGGGATCCATCAGCGACCCCAGCACTGGACAAGATCTGAATGGAAATGCTTTGCTTCTCCAAATCAGGTTAATGAGGAAATTGGTACATTTCCTCTGCAAGGCCAGGACTGACCTGCAGTGGGATTCATCCCACCATGGCCGCATGTTGGGGTCTCCAGGCAGGGTGGGCACCTCCTGCCCCATTCCCTGTGCCTGCAGCAACCCTGGGATGCTCCAGGGTGCCTGGGACAGGCAGGAGTCCTGGCAGAGGGGGACACAAAGCTCAGCACAGCCCACATCACATGGGCATGCTTCTGTCTGTGCATGTGCATGGAAGGACTGGGGAAACAGGAAAAAACCCACAACATATTTCATTTTTATCTTTCCTAAATGGAATGCAGAAAATGCATTGCTCAAAGCATTACTAAAAATCAAGCGCTCAAAATGTTTGAAATAGGCATGAAGACCAATTTTGGTTCTGTTCTCACCAACCCACCAAGAAATTGCACCCAGATGCCCCAGCATCAATCTCCAAACCCTGTCCCCATGTGTGCCTCCTCCTCTGCCTCTCCCCACAGTCATCCCTCACTATGAACCCTGACCTACCCCCAATTTTGCTTCCAAATCCCCACTTTCCCCCAGCCCAGACCCCTCCTGCACCTTCCTAAGTACCTCACAGGCAGAATGAACTTTTCCTGATGGAGCATTTTCAAAGCTTCGCAGCCTTCATCAGACCCCCACTCTTAGCTAAGGTAGTGCCAGTGCAGATCCACATGCCAGCACCACTGCCTCTCCAGCTGGACCCAAACTCTGAATGCCACAGCAGGGCATGGATTCCATGGGATCGGTTTTGAGGCTGTATTTCATGGAGCTTGGTTATTTCCATCCTGGACTCCTGCTTTGCTCTGGGCACACTTCAAGCCCAAAGAGACAGCTCAGGCCCCACGATATGTTTTTTCTGAAATATGATTTTCATTGTTGTATGACATTCCTAGATGCAGGAACATCCCCATCTCCAGCTATGAGGGTCTGGGGCAACAGACTCATGCACAAGCTCACTCATGGAACCCCACAACCCACCTCTGATGCACAGCAGCACATTCACCAAGAACCATGATAAGAGCCTTCCAACACGTGACCAACACAATTTCTGGTACCAAACCCGCTAATGGAGTTACAAGTCCTGGGCTTAAAAAAGATGAGCAATGGGGGATGAGGCATCACTAAAACCCCCTGCTATCTCCCATCCTTGAGCCTGGAGCTGTTGGGGAGTGCCAGAGCATCCATGTTGGAGCACTGGTGCTTCCACCAGCCCCTTGGCTCCTGCAGTACTGCCAGGAGTGAGACTTTCCCGCGCGGGCAGGGAGCAGAGTGTGGGCAGGGAGCTTTTGATAGAACATGCCTGAAAGCTGGGATCCAGCAGACACAGTTTGTTTCTTGCTGTGTCATTTCAGCACATACACACACAGAGGGAAAAAGGGGATAAAAAAAAAAAAAGGCAGGAGCATTTGGCAAGCTGGCGAGGGTCTGGCTTTGCTGAGTGCAGAGACAGAGCCGTTTTTTCCAAAGGGAGGAGAGGGGAGAGCAGGCTGGCTGCTGCACATGTGCCTGGCAGGGATGAGCTCCAGCACCCACGGCTGGCAGCATGGGCACCAACTGGAGCCACTTGGGGAAAAACAGCTCACTTTAAGTTACGAAGGGTTTGAACCCTAGAGGTGGAATTTGATATCTCCTCTCTTAATTCCTCTTTAATTTCATCATGTTTAAAAACTCTCAGCGTTTAATGTTTTGGAGGAAGGAGGAGGAAGGGGCTCTGTCCTGTGGCGCCACGAGTGCGGGGGACTTTTTGGCAGCCCCTGCTCCCCTCAGCACAGAGCCCATCCCGCTGTGCCCGCACGGCCGGGAGCCGCCAGGAATAGCTGCAGAGGCATTACGGTCTGTGCTCGCTACCGAGCTGCTCAGAGCTCTGGGTGCTGATTAAATTTTCATACCTCCCCGACAGGATATTTTGTGTGCGTTGTGTTTTAATTTAACACACATAAGAAGGGACTCCTGTTCCCTTTGCAACCGTTCTGGCTTGAGAGCCTGGCGCTGTCCCAGGGCGCAGAGGGCTAAAAAGCCAAGTGGTTTCCCTCTTTTGCCATCCCTCCCACCTCCCCCGGTCTCCAGCCTCACTCCCTCCTCCTCCTCTCCCCAGAGATCATCTCTAGCCAGCAATGTTCCTTCCTGAGAGCTACCGTTATCCATCACACTCCCAGAATTCACAGTATCCAAAGAAGCAGCAGGGCAGGCTCAGCCCCCAGGTGTGGGTGAGCTCCTCCTGTGCTCTGCCATTTCATGGTGTCAGAACAGGTGCTGTTTTGGGGATCTTTGCATCACAAGCCCTTGCTGCAGAGTTCCTTGGCAAATGTTTGGCACTGCTGCACCTCTTGCCCTGGGACCAGGGACCCCAGGAAACAGACATCAATGTCCAGAGGAACTGCTGCCGCTCCTGGAAGCACCAGGACTTAGGTTTCCCAGTCTTGTGTCAGGTCTAAGCAAACCCCAAAATGAGGAAAATCCTCTCTGGTGAGGTCATTAATTTTGCTGCTCCATGGAAAGCCAGGCACTGTCCTCACTCTGAAAGGCAAGAGGAGGAGCCCACCCACACCTGAACAATGCTCAGGTCCCACTCACACTGTTCACACAAAGGTGCTTCAGGGAGAGCAACCGAGTTCTGAGCATCCCAACAGGCAACTGTGACAACCCAGGAATTTATGCCAAGATGCAATGAGCAATTTTGTACACATACACGTGGAAAAAATAACTGCTTTGCAAGAGATTCCTCCTCTGACCTCCTCCAGGGTCGACAGGGGCAAAGTCAAGCCTTGCCCCCATCTCTGATCCACATGCTCCAGCACGGCCAGTGATATAACACATCTCCCTTTCCCAGCACCCCAAATCAGGGCTGTCTGAACAGTCCCTGTTTCAAAAAGGATGGATGTGTCACCACATTTGAAAAGCAGCCTACAGCAGATCTCAGAAGATCTACAGTACTTAAAGGGGACTTGTAAGGAAAATGAGGACAAATATTTTAGCAGGGCCTGTTGTGATAGGGCAAGGGGTAGCAGTTATAAACCAAAGGAGGGTCAATTTAAGTCAGATATTAGAAAGAATTTTTATACAATGAGGGTGGTGAGACCCTGGCACAGGTCACTCAGAGAAGTTGTGGCTGCCCCATCCCTGGAAGTGTTCAAGGCCAGGTTGGACTGGGTTCTGAGCAGCCTGGTCTAGTGGAAGGTGTCCCTGCCCACAGCAGGAGGATGAACTAGATAATCTTTAAAAGGCTCCTTCCAATCCAAACTGTTCTGTGATCTCAAGTTTGGTGCTTCACAAACAAAACCAGCCCTGTGCCCAGCAGCACAACACCCCAACTTTGCATGTGGTGAGATTCATCAAAACCTTTTTGCACCCCACTTGTACAGGAGATCCCAAACACTGGGATGTCCTCTCATCACACCCTCCCAGCCCCAGCACCTCCAGCGTGCTGGAAGCACGTGGTGGTTGAGTCACACTTGCTGCAAACCCCCGTCCTTGCAGCAGCTCCTGTTTCACAGCCACTCTTGCAGTGTCTCAGCTGCTGTCTCTGCACACACAGCTCACCCTTCACACCTAACCAGCACCTCTGCAGCCGCCTGGCTCACTGCAGCAGCTGTTCAGCTCTGCACAGGGATACAAGACCTACAGCTCTGCCCACCACCACTGCATTTTGGTAGGTGTTTTGGAAGCTGCCAAGGACTTGATGTTCTTTCCCCCAGTAAACACTCTCCTCCTGCTGCAAAAGCACCCAGAAGGCTCCCAACACTCAGCCCTGGCATCTCCTAGGGCTCCCTGTACCGTTTTGCCCTTGTGCTTCCCTATGGTTCCAATCCCTAGGGCCAAAAAGGAGAAAGATTTCAAGCTGACAGCCAGATCCATGCAGGGAAACATGTAATAGGAACCATAGAATTGTTTAGTCTGCAGAAGTCTACTAAGATCATCGAGTCCAGCCATTAACCCAGTATGCCATGTTCACCCCTAAACCATGTCCTCAACTGCCACATTCACATGTCTTTCAAATCCCTCCAGAGATGGGACCACCACTTCCCTAGGCCCTCTGTTACAGTGCTTGACAATGCTCTTGGAGAAGGAATTTTTCCTAATGCACAATCTAAACCTCCCCTGGCTGAACTTGAAACCATTTCTTCTCATCCTGTCACTTGTTACCTGGCAGAAGAGCCCAACTCTGATCTGGCTGCACCCTCCTGTGAGGGAGTTGGAGAGAGAGAGAAGCTCCTCTTGAGCCTTCTTTTTCCCAGGCTGAGCCCGTCTCAGTTCCCTCAGCTGCTCCTTATCAGACTCGTGCTCCAGACTTGCTCTAGGAGGAACAGAGAGCCCTGGATCCCCTGCCTGCATCTCTCCACATTGGCATTGCTCACACAGCTATAAATACCAGCTTTCTCCGCACACTTGTGTTGCTGGTTGTCCAAACACTAAATCCCAGCCAGGCGCTGTGGTTTCCAGAACTGGTATGACTGGGGAGCAGAGAACAGTGCTCTGGGCAAAGGAGCTCATGAACCTGGCAGGGATGTCCCCTCTCCCTGCAGAGCCCACCTGCCCACAGCCCCAACACATCCTTGACACAGCTGTTTCTCTTCCCATCTCAGTTCCTGGCAGCGTGGGGGGAAAAGGAGAGAGGCAGATCCCATCAAGCCAGACTCCTCCTTGCTACCTGCAAGCACAGTAGCAGAGCAATTCCAAACAGGAAAGCAAACAAATAATCACAGTGAATAAATACAGCCCCCTGAGTTGGCTTTCTGATGTAAACATTGATTTCAAACTTCTGTCCAGTTTGCTCTCTGGGACCGTGGGAGCCGGGATGAGCATCTGAAGCCACCAGCATCACCAAGGTGCCTGTGTCACATCTGGCCAGCCCTCATGGCACACACTGGCAGCCCCTCACCAGCCCCACCACCCCCTGCCCCTCCCCAGCTCCAAGCATCACCAGTTAATGACAAAACTGCAACCCAGCCCTTGTCCCATGCCAGCATGGCTGCAGGGGTGGAGAAGTAGGACAGTGAGCCTCTTTGCCAGCACTGTATTTCCCTCTGGTCCCTACAGAAATCAGGTTTGGTCTCAAGCCAGCTCAGGAAAGGGTATAAGAAGAAAAGCCAAATACTCCTTAGACCCTGTTTCAGACCACAGAGACAGCCACAAAGCCAAAACTCCCCTCAAAAAGAAATCAAAGTCACCCAGGCTCCCAGGGAAGGGAGCTGGAAAAGCTATAACACCCCACAATTTGAGGCTTTTTTTTTTATTTTTAACCCATACTGTGATTTCTACCTTCATAGAGGCAAGGCTGATGAAAAGAAGGCAAAAAGCAAACACTTAGATGAAATAACACACGTGGAAAAGCTGATTAGCTTTTCATGATGCTGTCTATAAATTCCGAGAGCTACGCTTCTAGACCTGGTAAAATTGTGGAAAAATGGATCTTAAAATCATGATATAGTTACACAGGGGAATACTATAGTAAGCAATTTCTGTGAGAGACTGCTAAAGTGGTTTTCCTGCCATCTCACTCTCCCCTGCAGTGTTAATCCGCAAGGACGCAGCCTCCCACCGCTTTTCTCCAGTGGGAAAGTAGAGTCCCCCAAACCTGGGGCACATGCTGGGCAACGTCTATGCTTGGTTAGCAGCAGGAGCCTGCTCTAGTTTGCTGCTCCAAGTGACAAAGGTGATGGCAGAGCATCCCTGTGGCTTCCCAACCCTCCTCCTGCATCCCCCAGGGACCACATACCCCCATGGCCATCCCTCATTTTTTATTAAAAAAAAAAAAAAGGCAAGAATCGATTTTATTTTCTCCAAGCACCAAAAGGACCGAGCACCTGTAACCTTTGCACCTTGAGGAACCCTGAGAGACAGCCTATGTCCCTGGGGAGGGCAGGAGGTGCAGCTCAGCAGTGCCAGGGACATCATCTCTTGCCAGCCCCCAAAATGAATCAGCAGCATTTTACCATACCACAGCCCAAATCCTCATTCAATTATAAGCCAAAGAAGGTCCCTAATCCTTTCCATTATAGGTCAGTAATTGCTGGTTCTTTGCAGAGGAGCGGGAAAGGGAGGCACCTTATTTATGGTCCTGGCCATCAGGAACACAGTGACAGAGCATGTTTGCCTGGCATTGCAACTGGTGCTGGGAAGGTTTCTTGGATACAAGGGCTGTGGCTGCCCCAGGGTTCCCCAGGAGACCACAATTTATCAGCTGTCGTGGGGGATCCTGTAGGGTAGGTCCTGTGAAGCGCAGTTTTCAGTCCTCCCAGCAGCATCTCCCATCCTTTCCCTCCTATAAGACCCAGCTGATGAATCCAAAAATCCCAGACAGTGAATGGGGCGTTCCCAGCAAGGACATCCCAAGCAACAGGAGACCAGACTTAAACAAACCCTCAGAGCTGATCAGACCATAAATTGCCTGTCTCTGTAGTTCACAATCTCCTCACACACGGCCACTGGGGCGCTAGCACAAGGAGCACTGTTGCTAATTGCTGCAGGCACCAAAAGACGGGAAGAAGGGGATATGGGGAGCACTGATGGAAGTAATTTTGCAGAGACACAGCCATTAACACAAGAACAAGCTGCAGGGCAGGTTACTGGCACTGGCCACAGGCACACACAGGCTGCATACAGCACTGGGAGCAGGCAGCATCTGCCCAGGGCACTGGAAAATCACCTTCCCTGCTCTACTCAGTTATGCCTGGGCAAGAGGTGCTGTAGTTAAGTCTCTAATCCCATTGACACAACAGAAGCAGACAAGAAATCGACTTGTTTTGGTCTGAACACTCAGGTAGTTCAATCCTGCTTAATTCCCGCACTGAAGCAGTGAGATCCTGACACCATCATCTCCTTTCGGAAGAGGAAAACCAAATCCCCATGGTAAGGTCAAGCCCTTACCATGAACTCTCCACTTTCTACTCCAGTCTAGGTTTTGCAATCCATCTGTCCACACACACCATACTGCACTGCAAGAAGTACCCTGTGATGGACCAAGTGGGAGGAGGTGTCCCAACACTGGCAGCCTGGTACCTTGGCCTGGGGTTAAAAAACAGCCTTCGATGACAGAGTCACTACCAAACCATGTACCCCCATCACATGACATCCAATTTGTCTCCCGCAGAGCAATGCCACTTTGCAAAACTCCGGGCGTTATGGGAACCAGGGTATAAAAACATTCCCGGTGCAATGACGCCAAAATTGGTGCTGAAATTAGGCTGGGAACAGAACAGGCATGGTTGCTTCAAGCCCACAAACTCCAACATACTTATATGGCCAATCGCCCACAGCAATGTTGTACTTTGTGATCGCCTGTAGCTTTTTTTTCCTGCTTCCAGCTTTGCCCCCAAGTTTTATTCTGGGCACCCCAAGGGTTTGGGCATCAGCAGCTTCAAACAGGTGCAAAACAGAGGAATCTAGCCTAGCTATTCCCTGCTCCCTCAGCACAAATATCAAACATCCCAGCTCCCTGTCAAACACTGAAATGCTGCCCCCGCCACAAGGCAGGGTCCAAGCCTAGATCCAGGGCTTTCCCAGGCCACCATGGGGATGCAGACACATCTGCTGCCTGGTGTACAAGGAGAGCAGATATACAGCGTCCAGGAAATACATCCATTCTCACAGAGCTGCCCTAGGGAGCATACGAGGAGCAGGAGAGAAGGAAGGATGCCTCCCCAGGGACAGCCCTCAAGCATGGGATGGCTGCAGCCCATGCTCACGAGGTTTTGCTCTCTAAAACAGGCTGCATGACCAAGAGGTGGGAACCAAGCTGTTAGAGCACCCTTTGGAGGAATGTAACATTTGCCTCTATCCCACATCTCCTGCCCAAATGGGAATGACCAATTCCATTCCCATAACAAAGGAAACTCAGGATCTTATGAGGTCGCAGTACACAGAAACACTGTTTCCAGCTCCCCAGCCCCATGTCCAGCTGCCCAAAAGAGACCCCAGAGCAGCACTACTCACATTGTATAGGACTGTGGTCCACCCTTCCATGGTGATGCACTGGAAGACGGTCAACACAGCAAAGAGGATGTTGTCGAACTGCGTGATCCCATCATTGGGACCGATCCACTCCCGACACTCGTAGCCCGGGGGGCACCCCTGCACCCCACATGGATGGGGAGGGTCCAGTTCCTCTAGTTCACCTGTGAGCACACAGCAGAGAGTCAAAGAAGGCAGGAATAAGGGAGAGGTAGGATACAGCTCATACAAGCTTTTTTCCACCCACGGGATGCAAAGTGGGTACAGAGCCCTTCTTCCCACCTGAATTGTTTGTGTAGCAGGCTCGGTGCAACTTCCCACTGTAGAACTCCAGGCCGATGATGGCAAACATAAGAATAGCAAAAAACAGCAGCAAGCCAATCTGGAGAAGAGGCACCATGGCCTTCATGATGGATTTCAGGACAATCTGCAAGCCTGGAAGAGGAAAGAAAGGGCACAGATCAGAACAGTGATGCAAATCCCCTACCTGAAGCACATCCATCTCACATTTGGGAATGTAAAAAAGGACAGTGAGCAGAGAGGACAGACAGTCATCCATAGAGAGATGCAAGAGGCCAGCACAGCCTGAAGGATCCCTTTGGGCAGAATGACCATGGAGGAAAGAACCATCCCAGGGGAAGGAGGGCCAGGCTGCAGAGCAAGGCTACAGGAGGGGTTGTTTCTGGAGCTGGCCTCCACTCTAGTGTCCTGTCTGTCCTTGTCCCACCTGGATTTGGTGAGACAGGACTACTGCAGCTCCATCCTCCTCACTGCCCACAAGCCATGGATCCAGCACATCGCCCTGCTGGTGCCCAGGGCAGGAGGGATGGGAAGACTGGAGCCAGCAGTAGCCTACTTTCTTTATTTATCCCTGTGCCAACAGATGAAATCTTGCAACAAAAAAAGGAGAAATCTCCCCTGAATAAACCCCAGTCCTGAAAGGATCCACCCACAGCCTTCTGGTCAGGGAAGCAGAGCTGCCAGTGGGCTCTGCCAAGCCCAGCCTTGTGCCAGCACAGAGAGGGCTGGGCAAGGGGCAATGCCACACAGGGACACCAAATGCTGCCACCCTGGAGTTCCCACTACATCAGAAAGTTTGTCCCCTCTCCCCGATTTCACCCTCCAAGCTGGCACAAGGCCCCCTCTCACTTTGAAGGACATTGGAGATGCATGCAGACACCACGGGAGGAGGACCAGGAGTATCCAACTTACTGGGAATGCCCGAGACAAGTTTCAGAGGTCTGAGCACCCGCACAGCCCGCAGCGTCCGCAGGTCCACGTGGGTGTTGAAGTGTGTCCCAGCAGTGGCAAGGATGCTGCAGGCAGACAGGGAGAGAGCAAAGTTATCCTGGGCAAAGCCCTTGGCCACCTCAGTGCCAAGTCATGTTCTCATGCTAGGCTGGGAGAAGCCATGAGGAAGACTGTGCCTGAGTAGGTACAGATTCAACACCTCTTAGAGACCCACATGCCAGTGAGACCCATTTGATGCTAGCACCAAAGCTTATGGGCTACTGTGATGAGCCAAAGACACTTGGAGCCTCCTGATGCCCCCTCCACACCAGGATGGCCTGGGAACAGCCCCACATCACCCATGCCATGCAATTACACTCTGGGGTCTCAACACTGCCAACATCATGCTCATCCTGGCTGCATGTGATTAATCTCCCTAGCACATGGACCAGAGATGGTGCCCCAGAAATGTGGGTCATTCCCCTGATGGTCATCCATGTTTCCCTGGCAGCACCTCCAGCCATTAGCTGCTCTGGCTTTTTCCACACATGGAGCTTCTTTAGAGCCTCACCTCTGGGATTGCTGAGAAGGAGCTGAGAACCTCACATACATTCAAAAATCTATAGTAATGAAAGTTTGATGACCTTGGAAGGCAACCGGCAGGCAAAGGAAGGACTCCAGAGGTTTTCTTTTAAAACAAAAAGAATTTTTTCAAGCCCATCTCCAGAAAACAAATTGGGGCAGGAGGGGGCTGGTGCATACAGAGTTCAGCAGTGGAAACACTCAGAGCCCCTATACCTACTCTGGGAAGAGGGATGCTGTGCCTTAGGGATACTGGCAGAACCCTCTCCCATCCAGGTTTGTTCCCCAGGTGCTGGGCGAGGAGGAGGAGCAGGGAAGATGCAGTAGAGCAGCGGGGAATGGGAGAGGAGGGAATGGGGAGGAGAACGGGACAGAGGGAGGCAGCAACCTCAGGGTTGTTTGCAGCAATCCAAAAACCGAGGGAAATTGGGTCATTGTTCCACTAATTCATCTAATTACAGGCCAGAGCAGCTCTCTGGCGCGCTGAGCAATTAGCACTCTTTCTCTCCCTCCCTCCCCGAGGTACGGCAGGTACCAGCCCGTCCCTCCAGAAAGGCGGCTGGGTTTCCTAGGATACCCTGGCAGCAGAAACGCTCTCACATTTGCAAACCAGGTTGCTTCAGCTCCTTTTCTCAGTCTCCTCTTCCTCCCTGCCCCAGTACAAGGAGTCCACTGCAAAGCCTGGCCCCAGCAGCAGTTGGGAAACATCACCCACAACTCCGTGTATCGCACTGCTAATCCTCAATATACACAAGGATCTTTTACCCTTCACAGAACTTTGCCTTTGTCTGGAGCTCTCAAAAGTCTCCGTGCCCCAGCCCATAACCAGCCCCTGCTACCCACAGGGCTGATGTGAGAGCAGAAAAGGGACTTAATTAATTCAGGAGCACCCAGGGGCTGGGGAGAATTGCACTGTTAAATTGGTTGCAAGATCAAAATCAATAAGTATGATAAAGCACAGCCACTCAGCAGCACAAGGGAAGAGAAGAGCACCGGCACTTTTATCCCTTTCACACAACCTGCCAGGAGGAACAGTGTAACCCTCCTCAAAATGCCAGTGTAGAGAACACTTTGTGCCAACATCATGCTGGAGACCCTAAGACCCTCCTTCAGCTTTTGCTCCTCATGTCCCAACACCTGGTATGCCACCAGCCTCCCCAAGGGGCATATGCAGCCCCTGCTCTGACTCCAGCCAGGACTGAGCATCTCCAGGAAGCCAGGGATGCTCCTGGGCTGGCCATTGGCTGCAGCCCTTCTCCTGAGGCCTTGCCAATGCAATCCCAGCTGGAAGGCTCCTGGTAGCAGAGCAGGATTGGGATTGACAGCTCTCTCCTCTCACCACAGATCAGCGCAAGCCGTGGTCCTACCCAGTCCGATGGAGTGATGGAGGTGGAGCCATCACCTCTCTCAGCCCCACCAGACATCCCCTCCCCGGGGCAGGAGCAGCACCTGAGAGCACCCTGGCTGCAAAATCCTTCGCTAACCCAGATTTGTTTGAAGGGCTCCAGAGCTGTCGCGCTCCAGGCAAAGTTCAGGCAATTCCAGGGCACTACTTTCCAGCGCTCCAAATTAGCTGCTAAGAATGGGACTCCTCTGTGGCAAGGTGACATGCTCCTTGTCCTTGCTGGGGGACAAGGGACATCACAAGCTCTTTTGGGAGGAGGTGTGGACAGATCACCAGAGTGAGGTGGTTGCACTCAGACCTGTCCCCTGACCAATGACCCACCACTATGAAATAGGTGCCTGCACATCCTTTTGCAGGCACAGCCATGACTCCCAATGACAGCGGACACACTGGGAGCACACACTGCCAGAGCCTCTCCCAGCAAACCCATCCATCCCAGAGCCTCTGAGCAGGGTCTGAGCAGCCCTGGGACCACCTTTAGACCTGTTAAAGTAGCTGGAAAAAGCTAACCAAGCTTCCAGGCATACAAGCCTGGCTGCTGTCTGCTTTTCCCAAGCCCTGCTACAGCTCTAAGTAACAGACACAACCTCTCCCCAGTAACCTGGCTTTGCTGGTACACACAGACACCACCATCACATTACTGCTAATAATGAATACAACACTCAGAACACACCTTGCTGCTTCAAACTTCAGCATTGCACCTGTCAATTGCTTATTAACTCTCTAATCATGCCTGGTATTATTTTTTTAACTATATCATCCAGCTCCATCTCTGAATTAAAGTTTCTTATAGCTCCTAAGGATGTACAGCCCAGAGATGGGACTCAGGCTGTGACAGACCTTTATGCTGATACAGGGTGGCAGCTCTGGTATCTGTAGAACAATTTAAACCCTTTTCGATCACTTACAATATCCACGTCTGATGTGCTAATAATTATTCTTTATTTTTAGGCAAGGACCCAAACTAAAATTACATCTCACCCTCCAAGTTATTTGAAAAAAGCTGCCAGATTTGGGCTAAAAAAATCCCAGTGATCTCATACTTTTCATCATATGTACTGGAGGAAAAAAGAAGGGGGGGAAAAAAAAGTGAAGGCGTTTTTATAGGTCACCCAGGCAAAGGGGTTAGTTTTACTTCTTCGGAGAAAAGGGGGAAGAGAAACTTCAGGTGGAGAAAAGAGCAGAGAGGAGCTTTTGGAAGCATGCAAATGAGGGACGAGGCAGAATGGGAAATATATGTTAATCCCCCAAAGTATAATTGAATAGTGAGCAATCATCGGCAGACAAAAACACGCTTTCAGGGGCAAAAAAAATAATAATCCAATGCTTTGTGTTTGCAACCAGGATGATTATTTTATTTTATTTATTTCAAGGCTCCCACTGGGGCTGATATACCTGCAGGCTTTGGGGCTGGCTGCTGGTGGAGTGATGCTCAACCCTTGACACTGCTCCAGCTCCCAGGAGCTGAGCAGAACACACTCCCTCATCTTTAAATGAAGATCCACACCTAAGGATTTCTTTATCTAGGGGTGCAAAAAAGGAGGGGGGGGGGGAAAAGAGAATAATCAAGTTTTAAATTACTCCTTGCTCTTTGGGACTGCGCAGAATAAACTGTGAATGATGCTCAATGACCCTGCCCACACAAAGCATAGAGTCAGCACCGAGCTCATGCACTATCCCACACTACAGCACCCATCATGCCTCCTCTGCCTGTTCCAGGGGATGTGCATTGCTGGGCTCCCATTCCCATTATCCCATCCCACCAGCAGCCCTCGGGACAGCACAGAAAGCTCAGGCCATGCTGAAAAGGGCTTCATCCCAAGCAAAAACTGAACCCCAAATAATCAAACTGACTCTTGATTCATCCCCCCACCTCAAACTGAGCAACCCTCAACCATTTCCCTTGGGGACCACTGCTGAGGCATATGCAGACAAGCTGTCCCAGCAAAAGGTGTGCTGGGTGGAGAGAGGGATTGGCTGAGACAGACTAATGTCAGCCCAAAATCTGGAGCAGGGAGGGTGCTGGCTGGCTGGCTGGCACACAAATTAATATTTATAATTAAGTGGAAAGGCCCCTGAAGGCTTGCACTGCCACCTGATTCTACAAGGGAGTCTACTTCATAATTAATACACTGGTCAAACAGCTTGTGGAAAATAAGTTTCCAGATGAATTTACCCCATTCTTGCCCTGTTCTGAGAGTGAATCAATCCCTCCCCTCTCTGCAGACAGCACCACACATAGCAGCATGTACTCAAGGCTCTTGGGTCCAAATCTAGCTCAAGGCAGGACCAGTGGGATCAAGTCACCCACTCTGAGGATGACCCAGCAGAGTGCAGTGATTCTGCTTTGGGGATACCAGGGCCAAGTCCTGCCCTCGGCACAGTTCAAAGCAACGTCAAAGCTTCCATCACCTCAGCTTGCTCTTAGTAGGTTTTAGGGCCATGACACAAGTGGATCACTCTGCTGCAAAGCTGCTGCTCCCACCTTTCCCAGCAGCTTCCAGGGCCCTGAACTGGGCACTAGCAACACCCTGCAAGGTGTGATGGGACTGAATGACAAAATCTCCCTTCACCAGCCTTTGATCTAGGGAATCAAATAATCCCCCAAGGCCACCTCTTCCTGGAGAAGCTCACAGGTTTAGTGCATGAGGGAGTATTCTGTTCTGGATCCTGTGAGCTGACTCTCTCTTGCCTCCAGTCCCTGTGCTGCCTCTTAGCAGACAGAGGATTTGGCAGAGAGATGATAATGCTGGTAAAACTGCATTTACACACAGGACCTGGTGGGAACCTAAAGCCATTGACAGGAGGCAGAGGAGCTGGTCCTGCAAGAGAAATATAGTACAGGCAAGTGTGTACCACAGCAGGATCTGTCTGAACTCATGCCAAAGAAGGGGGCCAAGATCCCAGGGACATCCACTTGGGTGATCCCAGCTCCGCACTAAGGATGTGGTGGACATAACCTGCTGTCCCTTCACTCAAGCCAGGCTTCCACCCTCCAACTCCTCTTCCAGACCAAGATCTGTGGCAACACAAAGAAATGGTGCATGGGGACTTTGCCCAAGGTTTTACCCCCATAGGAGGAAGAAGAGCTTCACCCCAGACCAGGAGCTCTGAAAGGATATCAGGGTGCAGAAGGGGATTGCACAGGATGGGAGGGGAGACAATGCCCTCAGGGACCAGCAGCCACGTGGGAGGGACTGACTCATTCTGCGGCTGCGGGGAAACCAACTACTGGGGAAGAGGAGCTGGGAAGGAAGGAGCAAAGCATGTGAGCAGCACATGGGACAGATCCTGCACTGAGGGATGGCAGGATGCCTGTTTCCCCCAACTCCAGAGCCATAGTTATGCCTGCTCAGGGGTCCCCCCACCAGCTGTCTCCAGCAATGTGAAGCCTTTTCTGTCATTAACCACCCTCTCCCCTCACTGGGCAGGGGAAACGATGCTACCCTTTGTACAAGGTGCTGATGTCAGGCACATCCCACCACCATGGCATATGGCACATGAAACATTCACAAAGCTGGGAAGTTAATTATTCATCCAAACGAAAGACAAAACACTTTACTAATTGTCCTGGAAGGAAAGAGCTGGGAAAGGGGTGGGAGATGGGGCAGGCATCAGGTTGGAGACTGACAACATTAACAAAAGGAAAGAGAGGAAAAAGGTCTTATCTGGTGTGATCAAATCATTGCTGAGCTTTTGGATGGAGGGTTGACTCTTTACTCGTTTATCCTATAGGAGAACACTCTTTACAATGGTTCACACCCCACCAGGATAACCTTTTCAGGATGCTGCACTTGTACTCTGATTTAGCGCTTGTTCTCCAAGCCTCATATCCACTCCCTTGAGCTTCCTTGCCTGGAGGTGCACTATATTCCCTCAGTCAGGAAAACACAGGTGTGGGTACAGGGGGAAGAGCCTGTTCCTAGCCCAGGTGTGGCAAGCGTGTGCTCTCACACGGGCATAATATGCCAGGCAAACTGCTGGGGGCCAGCACCCCAAACCACGACGGGATGAATATTCCCAGACAGAGCTGCTGCCAGCCCCTGTTCCCCTCCCAGATCTTGAATTCCATTATCAAAAAGACCACCCAAACACAGAACTTGCACGAGGTGCGCTAAATACCAGAAGGCAAAGCATCTCTCTCTCTGCCATGGGGGAGTTCAGGGGGACCTGTGGAAAGGAACTTTCCAGGACAGTCATCTCAAAATCCAGGCAGCACCACAAGGAGCAAAAACATCCTACTCATCCCTGGGCTCACGTTGCAACCTTGCAGCATGGCAGGAAGCAACCTCCTCAGAACCACTCTGTCCTGCTTTGCACCAGCCCCAGCAGGATATCAGGGCACAGGTGTGTGCACAGGACTTCTCTGTGAGGTCAGAGGGAAGGCCTGGGGTCACAGTTGGTTTTTGGGACAGGACTTGGGAGAGCCAAGCTTTCCTCCTCCAGCACAGGCTGGTGCCCATCTGGTTGGCTACAGGTTTGTGAAGGACATGGCAAACACCGCCAGCAATCTTTCAGTCCTGCTTTTCCTTGGCCACGCTCCACCCCACAAAATCCTTTAATGAAAACCACCATGCCCAAGGGCTTCACAAAAAGCACCCAGGTGTAGCGGTTGTTATTAAACCCTCCGAAAAACCCTGACGCCAGCTCTTCCTTTTAGTGACCCCAGCGTATTTATCCTGCTTTTATAGGAGCTGCTTCCCCAGCTCCCAAGCAGCACAACTTCACAAGGGCCTTTTGATTCCCATTTTGCTTTTTTTCCCCATTGTTAACAGCGTTCCCCACTCCTTCACCTCTCACGTGTTATTGTATTACTGCTATAAAAAAAAGCCAATGGTGTGACACGCTCAGGCACTGGAGTGTGTGAAGCACACACCCACCTGCATATTTGCAGAGGGAGTTTAACCCTTCTTATTCCACGAGCGCCTTCAAATATGGTGTAGGACAAAGCAGGCAGTTGCAAGGTCCTTGTTTTCTATTCCTAGTGGCACCCAGGGAGCATGGAGCTAATGCTCCAGTTGCTGAGGGCTAAAGCTCCTTCAACCTCACCCTCTCAGGACTGCCAATTAAGAGGTCACCAACCTCAAGCTGTTCTTTCTGACCCATTTTCTCCTTTTTTGGTCCAGGTCACACTGCATCAAGTAGGTCACAAATCCAGCTTCAGCACTTGTCCAGCTCTGGTCCATGCACTGACTAGGTGAGCATCCCCAATCCCCAGGGAAACACACATGTTCCTCTTCCTGGCTCTGCCTCAGAACTAGTAACGGCATTTTATGCGCATTTTCAGATAAAATTATTTTTAGCTGGGGAAGAACAGGCTGTTTTTTCAGGCAGCAATGAAGATTTGGAAACCACAGGTTATAAACAGAGCAGGTTTACAAATGTGACTATTAGTTCCCCAGTGGAAGCTTTAGCATCAGGGAGCCTTAAGGTGGGCGTCAATTTCCACTGAGATGAAAAAAGCTGGATTTATTGACACAAGAAGCAAACACCAGTTGAACCCTAGTCAGTGCCATCCATTCCTGCATAGAGTCCCAGGAGGCTGCTCAGAGAAAGAGCCCCTCATTAGGCCAGTTTACACCAGGAAGAGCATGCAGAAAATCCCACTGCTCATGGAAATCCAAACTTGGCGTCTGGGACCATGATGCCACCTGAATTAAGGACCTCTCCCGTCAGACACACGGCAAAAAATAAGTCCAGAAAGGAAGAGGAATATCCTGCATCACACTCAGAATGACAAGGGCCAGGAAGCTTGATGTCAGGGCCCTCTGGGATGGATCCTGGGGTGGGGCCTGCTTACACAGATGTCGTCTCTGGTCCATTATCATGGGATGTATCAGCATCCCAAATGGGTCAGCACATCCTGAGCCAAGCGCTACCCTACACTTCTGATACTCACAATATCCCCTCCACCACACCACTGCCTCTTGGTAAGTGGCAACAAGATCCCCAAGAAGTACTTCCCACAAATCTCTGTCCAGACACTCACATACTCATCAAGTGGAAAGTTTTAGTCTGCAGAGACGATCTCAAACCCACCGGTCGCCCGCACACGTCCCCCAGTGCAGGCTTCACCACCCGCCTTACGCAACCGACACAGAACGAACCGCCAAGTGCAAATCTTCTCCCACAAGCTGTTTGCAAGTCATTTGCCAGCCAAGGATTATTTGCTGCAGAAATTTGCCAATAATTCAGCAGATCGAACAGGCAAGAGTTTCTTGCAAGGGAGGTGCAACCATGGCACCAAGGAACAGCAGCTTTGTCAGTACCAAATGGCAAAAGCAAGAGCTGAACAGCACAGAGGAGCCTATGACCTGGTCCAGCTGATCCCTGTGGCTCCATCCTCCCCAAAACCAGCCCAGGATGAAAATCTGTATGTTGCCTCCTCCACCCATCGTAGAACAGAGTTTGCCCCAAAAGGTCAGTGAGGCCACACACCAGCAGGCACCAGCTCTGCGGGAACAAAGCCAGCAGGTAACCAGGCATTTCTTGGGGAGGGTTCCATTCTGCTGAAGCAACATCATCAGGATACAAGGGGGTAATGGTGCAAACCATAACCAGAAGCGCCAGGGGGAACCAGGTACCTCCTGTCAGGGTGGCTGGTGTGGAGCTCACAGCCCTTCATGGACAATTGATTCCCTGGCACAGTGCCTGGCCCGGCACGGCACTGAAAGGAGCTGGCGAGGCTTTTGCAAGTGAGTAATTGCCAAGCGCTGACTCAGCACCAGCTCGGTTACAGTCAGCTCACGCAGAGCCACCAGGAGGGCAGGGACAGGTCCACAGCCATCCCTAACTTCTCAGCCCAGTGCTTACCCTTGGCCCATGTCCCAAAGGATGCCCAGAGAAGGCCAATGGGCATTTCCCAGTCACCCAGTCGCTTCCTGTGCACTCAGCCCAGCCCTGCAGTTGCACAGTGAAGACAAGAGCCCCTCCTGTTGCTACCAAGGACGGCATGTGTCCTACGCTGTCTCCAAAGGTGTGACCAGGGATTTGAGCAGCTTTTCCCAGCCCAGGAGCCATAGAGTCCTCCCCATGAATCACTTTGCAGATGCAGCAGTATCCTGTGCAACAGCTGCACTGCCCACAGGCAGCTTCTCTGCTGCCCACCAGAAGCATCACCCCACCACCAGCACACCCCACCTTCTCAAGTAGACATGGTCCCACACCCCAGCAAGGCCACCCAGGTCCCCCTTGCACCAAGCAAGTCAAAACATTCCTAACCATGTTCTCCTCAAGACTCCTCTCAAGCACAGTCTCAACCTGCACCTCTCCATGGTGGACGAGCAGCACCCATCACCACACCACTGCCAGCATCAGGCTCAGCATCCCACTTCCTCCTCTGAACACCCAAATGGGTGTTACATCCCACATGGTGCCACCACATTGCAAGCCAAGAGACAGGACTGTGCAGCAAGCATCTCTGTAGAGACTCCATGCATCTCACCTGGCTCCTATGCCTCAGTTTCCCACACAACCCTGCAGCTGCCCTGCATCCAGCAAAGCTCATGAAGTACTTGGAGATGCACAGGCACCATCTGTTTGCACACATCAAACCAGCCCCTCTGAATGTGATGTTTCCACCAGCATGCAAAAAGAAATAGGTACAATCCAGGCACTGCTTCCCTGGAGCCCCTCCATGGCTGCAGGCACTCACCTGCCCTCCACACAGTAAGAGGAGTCACCTGGGAGGGTTTTTGCTCCAGCCAATTGCCACTCTTAGCTAACACAAGCCCAAAGAGCTCTGCTCATTTCTGTCACCAGCACAGCCCATCACACTGCAAGCAGGACTCAAATCCGGGCCATGTCCCTGGCAGGTCACACCAGCAGTGACACTCAAGCAGCACCCATGAAGCTCTGTGTGCTACCACCCCCAGCATCACTGCTGCATGCTGGAATGCTCCACAGGCATCACCTGGAACATGACCCCACTCAGACCTCATTCCCAAACTCTCCAGGCCACACCTGGAAAGCAGTCCACAAGGCAAAATGTGAAGAGATTTCCTCCCTCCACTTGTGGTGTCTGAACAAAAGAGATCACAGCCAGTTGCTTACCAGGCCATTCTCCTCGTCCTCACCTCACACTATGCACAGATGGGTGACAGATGTCAGGACATCAACTGAGGAAATCCAGACGTGGTGCCCTCAAAACCAGCCCTCCTCACCTAATGAGGAACCTTGACCCACTCTCACCTGCCCACAGCAAAGCCTACACCAGCCTCCAGCACAGGAAACCATCCTCTGCCTCCCTGCTAGCTGGGATGAAGAACCAGCACCGACAACAGCAAACCAGGGCCTTGCCCCATGTCCTGGAGCTCATGACCCCACAAGGACGAGCCCCCACACCCTGCTGCCCAATCAATGCCCCCAGTGGCCTCATGCCACCCAACTCACCCGCTGAGGACCACGATGAAGTCCATGACGTTCCAGCCATTGCGCAGGTACGAGCCCTTGTGGAAAACAAACCCCAGAGCCACAATCTTAATCCCAGCCTCGAAGCAGAAAATCCCAATGAAGTAGGGCTCCGTCTTCTCCTGCCAGAAGGAAATCAGTGATGCAGTGAGAGGGAGAGACTGGGCAAAGAGGGAACCAGGCATTTCACACTGACCCAACTCATGTCTCGTCCCACCTTCCCCAGCCTCATTCTCTCCCTTTGGGAGTTTTCCTAGCCCTTCCTCAGTCAGCATCAACCTTGGAATGAAAAGATGGTGGCTATGAGCCACTCAAAGTGGTCCACTCCTTCCCTACCTCACTTTTTAAGGGGCTTAAACCTTCCAGAACCCTTTCCTTAGAGAATGAATGTGTTACAGCAGCCTCAGGAAGGCTGGAGGAGGTGGTCCCAGAGGAAACTTCCTGCCCTACTACCCTGAAAACAGAACAAATTGCCCAGTAGGATTGAGTGGCTCTGCTTGGCTGATGTCCCTGCTCACCCACCAGCCCACCCGATGCAGGGCAGAGAGGGATGAACATGGGGTACTTACTAATCTCCGGGACATGGGCGTCTTGTCATCCTCAGGGAGGTGCTGTTCAAGGGCCAGCACAATGCAGTTGGCAATGATGGTCGCCAGGATCATGTACTCAAAGGGAGTGGAGGCGAGTTAAGGAACAGAGAAAAGGTAGATGACATTCCCAGCCCTCCAGCCCACTCTGTTTCATCTGCTCATTAGACAGCACCACCACTTTCCCCACTGGAACACACACACACAGACCAGCTTTCACCTCCTGCTGCAGGTAGTTGAAGCCCACCTTTGTGTTGCTTGAAAATGAGATGGGTGACAAGAGAACTGAGAGCCTCCAAGAACATCCTTGCCTCATCACCTCCTTCCCAAGTTCATGAGGCATTAACCAACAGACTTTGTTGTGCTGAGAACTCCCTTGGTGGAAGCCCAGAAGACAGACACAAGTCTGAAGGGGGACAGATCAGGTCGGGCTTCATCTGGAAGAGGGTTTGGCATGGTCCCTGGCAGTATTGGGGAAACTCTCCTTGGCATGACAAGTTGCTGACCAGGGCTGCTTTTCTTCTTCATTCCCTCACAAAGTAACAGGAGTTGAGGCTTGGAGAGGGAAGGTGTCACAGGCTATCAGGAGTCCTGGTCCTAAAGCATCCCCATGGGAGGGGCCACCAGCACTGCCAGAGATGATAGGGCATCCCTTGCAGGTCCTAGGAATCTGGCCTGAATCAGTCCTCCCTGTGCCCTGTGTTGGCAAGTTGGATATGCCATTGCCAAGCACACTGTGGGCAGCAGGATAAGCTCAGGTAGCACTGGAATCTGCAGAGCACATGGCTGAGCATTCACAGCTCAAGACACTGATGGCAGCTGGGGCTGAGCTTCAGTTCAGGCAGGGTGGAAACTCCCCATGGAGACATCCCAGCTCAGCCACACCTCAGCAAGACTCCAAGGGGTAGGAGCACCTTGTCAACATGGCCTTAAGAACATCTTAAATCCTACAGTCATGTCTAGATCTTACACATCCTTCTCCAGGAGCAACCCTGAGCCAGGACAAAAGGCAGCAGATGTTGGTGTCTGAGGACCTGAATAGGAGGGGAAGGAAAGGGCAGGTTGATGCCCAGGAAAGCATCCCAAACTCAGGTTCCTCCTGCCTTTTGATTCATGGAATCAAGGCAGGGACATGGAGCTCCCCCCTCCTGCCTGGCCCGTTGCCGAGCCCTGAAAACAAAGCACTTCCAAGTGACAGGATGGCCATCCCTTTCCAACTTCCCATCCATCTTTCCCACATCTTCACAATAAAAGCCCTGTTGTGCTCAATAACAAAATGTGGAGCAATTCATCAGCAGGCAGCACACCCCTGCTCCACTTCCTCTATGCCAAAAACCCACAGCTCTATTACTGTCACCACTGGCAGCACCCTGTGAGGGGACTGCCACCTTCCCAAAGCCAGTCTCTGTGGAAGGGGAATGTGATCCCACCAGGGATGGATTTGCCCACAAAGAAATTGTCCACACTTACACCATCCCAAGCCAGCATGGAGAACAGCCCCTAGGCTGAGCCTTTCCCCATCACACCAGGCTTTTCCAGACCCAGCACCTTCAGGTTCAAAAGTCTTATGCCAGGAGATGCCTAATGCCCATGATATCACCCCCAGGAAAAAGAGCGAATTTGCCTTTTGCAACCTTGCCTACTGGCCATTAACTATAGTGAAGGGCTTTACACCGGTGGCTCTGAGCCCATGGATAAGAGAAGGCATCCCAGGGCTGGCCACAAGCACGGAAAATTGGAAAATGTCAAGTGACCCTGCCAGCAGTGACACTGCACCAATGCTAGCAAGGTGGGAGCAGGGATGGGCATCAGAGCAGGTCCCCAGAGAGCTGGCCAGGAGGGACAGCCAAGGAGAGCCTACAGGAGCTGGGAGGTATTCAGCCCAGTAGGAAACAGAGCCAGGAAAAATGCAGCCCAGGCATTAAAAGGCCACTCAGTGAAATTAATGGTCGCTAAGTTAGAGGCAAACCCAAAGAGAGACACTGCAGAGCTAACTGCTGCCTGCTCGCACCATGCTGCCAGCCAGGCATGAAGCATGAGCAGCTTCCTGTGCTTGGGGAAGGGGCCAGACCCCAAAAGTTTTCCTCTGGGGCTTAACATAGGTGGGGATTTTACCACAAGACTCCTGTGAAAGCCACGTCCTCTTACTGCTTTCCACCTCTGGCGGTGCGCTCGGGCCGACAGGCAGACCGCGGCACTTGGCCCTGCGCCACCAGCCTATTTGGGATCTTTTTGTATCATTTTCCTGAAAGTCTGTGAGCAATTAGCACCAGCTTAAAAGAAAAACAGCGTGTTAGCGGGGCGGTGCAGCCAGCTCCCCAGGCACCAGGCACATTTGCCTAGATGAGAAGTGTGGGAACTGCGCGGTGAGTCTGTCTGTCTGCCTGCCCTGGCACGGCTAAACCCACCAAGCATCCCGCCCTCCTTCCCACCACAGCCACTATTCCCCTCGGGGGAATCACCCAGGTGGGAAAAACCCAACTTCTCCAAAGGCAACAGTGTGTGAGCCCTGCTCAGCAGTGCCTGGGAGGGCTCAGGACCACCTCTAATGGCTCAGCTCACTCCTATGTTTCCTTGTAGGCTCCAACATCTGGTTCAAGAGCACAGGGATGGTGCACATCTGCCCCAGCACCGAACCACATCCCTGTTCTACCTCTGGCAAGTGCATGGCACATGGTAAAGGAGATACCATAGAATCAAGGAATATTTTAGGTTAAAAGAGACCTTAAAGACCATCTCATTCCAATTCCCCTGCTGTGGGCAGGGACTCCTCTCACTAGACCAGATTGCTCAGAGCCCCATCCAACCTGGCCAAGTCTGAAAGGGCAATTGCTGCCCTAAGCACTGACCTAACCATGAGATTTCTGCCAAAAGTGACTCTTCAAACCCCACTGACCCAGTTCTCCAAGGAATCAAGCCTGGGTTATCACATCCAGAGCTGTGTGAGAGCTCCAAGACATCAACCCTGTGGAAACAAGAACCCACAGCTCCAGCTGTGCCAAATTTTGAGAGACCAAGAGTAAGAAAAACCTCCCAAGGGACAGCAGGAACATCTGGCTCAACTGAGGATATTTTATCTCCATGTTTCATGTCTGCCAAGCAAACATCCTCCTAACTCAGGGATGGAGCCCACCAGACAATGCTCTATGACTGCTTTGTTTTCTCTGACATTAGATGTCTAATTACACAACCTTCCAGCCACCCAAAATGCAGAGTAGCCCTCGCCTCCCTCCAAGCCCAGTAATACAAGCCCATCTCTCTCCAGCCTTCTCCTCCTCCTCCTTCATCTGGCTTCTCCTGGAGGATCATTAGGGAGCCGATAAAAATAGGTTTTCTTATTGATTTATCTCCTTTACCCAGTGCTCTCTCCCCTGAACCATTGACTTGTTTCCTTAGCAACTCAGCCGATCCCTGTGCACACCACACCTGCAGTTCCATGCTTCCCACCTAGGGTCTTTGAGGCAGGGACAGTGACCCCAGGCCATGTGGACATCCCCTTGAGCCATGACCCAGACCACCTGGAGTAGGCACTAACCCCAGCCCTGGAGCTGGAGCACCCTGGTGGGTCTGTCAGGGACACATTCAGACACTGGCACATCCTTGCTTCCAGCTGTGACCTTCCTCCCCAGCCACAAGCCCAAACTAGCCTGCGCAAAACACCTGTTTTGCTAAGGCAGGGAGTGTTCCCAGCTCCAATCCCTGAAGGTGGATTTACAGAGCTAGTAGTACATTGATGCAATCTCCACAAGAGGCTGAGTATGAGCTAAATCTCTCCCCACAGGTAAGCAAGAGATGGGAGATATGGAGAGCTGCACTCCATCCCTCCACTTCTCAGTGCCTTCTCCCCACTCCTGGGCAGGCAGGTGGGGAAGGACCAGAAGAGCCAGAGGAGCCAGGTCACATGGGCCTTGGGGAATCCTGCTTCCAAGTGCCAGTGAGAAGAGCAAGAGCAATTTAATGCCTTGCCTTGCCTGCATAATCCAGCTCAGCTCCAGTATCTCTTAGAAATTCCCGTCTCCATTTTCCACCTCTTCCCAGGCTTTTCCAAAGACCTGCTACCCTGAGGGGCTTTCCCTGCTCCCCAGGTGTCAGTGAGAAGGAGCTTCAGGTTCTACACCTGTAGACTTCAACTTGCTGGCCCTAACCCCAGCACTGCTGCCTGTCCCACACTGACATGGGGAGATAGGAAGTAAGACCCACCTCTTCAACATCCCAATCCCTAGGATGTCCCAGTCCTCCTCCTCTCAGCTCCACACCCCAGCATGAAAGAGAGCAACTCCTCTCCAAGGCTGTTTTCATAGAATCACAGAATGGTTTGGATTGAAAGAGAAATTAAACGTCATCTCATTCCAACCTCCTGACACAGGTAGGGACACCACCTTCTACTAGACCAGGTTCCTCAGGGCCCCACCCAACCTGGCCTTGAACACTTCCAGGGATGAGGAGTCCACAACCGCTCTGAGCAAGAGAGGTTTTTGGTTTCCAGGAAAAACCAAAGCTTCTGAGTGGTCCTAATTCAATTCTGGGATTCCCCAGCCCCACAACATTTCCTTGGCTTGTCCCTGAGGACAAAAGGGATCTTTCCCCACCAAGAAGACTAACCAGTGCCCTCAAGCAACCATAGTGCTGTGGTCCTTCATGGCTGCCCCTATACCTGTGTCCTGCCACCCATAACTCCCAGCCCATCTGTGGTGTGCTGGGGTAGACAAAGTGATGCCCAAATCCTCTCACTAACCCTTTAAACACAAGCCATCTCCTGTGTGCCTGTTACACACTGGCTCAGGAGAGCAACCATAGGCTTGGGGTTGTGCTCATATCCCTGCAAAGCTGGCAGGGAGCATCCAGCTTGTGTCAATCCCACTGCACGGACATGCTCATTCTCTGCAGTCAGAGATGTTGTTGCTTACTACTCCAAAATGTGGTGGTTTGGTTTCCATTAGGGGTTAAACCAAAGGCAGTGACAGCTAGGAGTCCAACAGGGCAGAGCTGCCCACACTGTTGCCGCTCCCATAGGGATGCAGGATGTGGGATGCGGGGTCTGCCTGACACGTGCAAACAGCTCCACGGAGAAGCGTCTCCTTCTCCCCCATCTCACCCTGGAAATCAAATCTCTCTCCTCTCCTCCTCCTTTTCTTTTTTTTTTTCATTTTTTTTAAACAAAAAAGAACTACATCATGTGATTTTCCTGCCTTAACATCAGTTTTTTAACTTTGGTTGCCACAGCAACAGGATGCAACTTGGTGTCACCATGACAACAGCTGCCTCTGTTTAAATTCACCATCTGACAGGCAGCCTCGCTCTCCCGGCTGTCAAAGAGATGGACCTGCCATTACACCTACTCGCCCCTCCCAAAAGAAGAAAAAAAAACACCTTCTAAAATCTGATGAATGAAGGGCATAGAAAACAGCCTGGGAGGAAAAAAAAATATATGTTCTTGGGGAGCGCAAGGATGGAGCTGCGCAAGGATGGCACAACATGGTGTAGCTCTTCCCCTGGGAAAGTGAGACTTGTCAGAATCTTGACTGGGGAAAAGCAAAGGTGCAGAAGATGCTTGGCAAGGTGGGCAGTGACATTGCCAGGGTCCCTGAGGGGCACTACCCATACAATGTCAGGTAAAAGTGAGAGTCATTGTGAGTACAACAATTCAGGCGTGTATGGGTGTGCAACCCACAAAGCAAAATCCCTGTGACAGTTGGACTAGGAATGCACCCTGAGGCTCTGCAGGAACTTGGGCTGCTCTTGGCCAGCCCAAAACCAGATTTGGTTGTCAAAGAGGCCAAGATAGGAGAAATCCCTCCCCGTAGGGAACTAGTTTCTGATAGACATCCCTCTTCCCTGCCAAACCCAAGGACAGGTACAGTGGCCAGTGTGTGCCTGCAGCCAGATGCTGTCCTTGGGGACACAACCAGAGCCACACAATGTCATCTGGTCTTTCTGGGGTGGGAGAGGGATCTTATCCAGGTCAAATGTGATTAGGTGGATGAGAAACGGAGCAGATATAGATGAGCTGCAGCCTATCTCATGTGCTAACTGAATTGCAGCTTTCCAGGCAGCCAAACAAATGAAATCAGGGTGAAAGGCCTGGCCATCAGCAGGAGAGGAGGCAGGACAAGGCTGTGTTTCTCAAGGAGAAGAGGAGGAGATGTTCCACAGGCAAAACAGCAGCTGCCTCACATTTTGGGCAGGATGGATTAAAAGAGCAGGTCCAGTGGAGGTACTGCACTGGGATTCCAGCAAGGAACTTAGCAAAGACCTGCCTCCCCACAGAGCTGCATCCCAATCCCAGTTGCTCATGTTTCTCCTCCTTCCCCTCCATGCATCATCCCTATTTACACTGGGAAGCCAAACTGCAGAGGCTGCTGGTTATAATTACACAGTTACCCAGCAGATATCCAGGCCTGAATCACCAGATATTTTTAGCCCTATTACCTAGTCAACTGGAGCTGGATGAAGAAGAGCCTTCACTCCCCCCTGCACTCCACTCCAGCCTTCATGGCTTTCCTCACTGTTGTGCCCACTCCAACCCACAACACAGCAACTGGCCCACCACCCTTCCAAGGCCAGCAGCTCTCATTGACCATGGCCAAGATCCAATATTTGCCTTCCCAAACTACCCTTATCGAGGAGAAATGCCATGGGCTCCAGGCCAGGCAGCTGAGGTGCTCACATGTTTTTCCTGGCCCTACCAAAAGACACCAGCTGCCTGTGCCAGGCTACAACTACAAGGATGGGAACAACTTGCCTGCTCAAGCTAACCAAAACTCATCACGAAAAGGCCTTGCCCACTCCCAAGCCCTCAAAACTCCAGTGGTGCAGAGGAACTTCAGGGTGGACGAGTTTCTAGGAAAGAGATGGCAGCCAGGCCAGGGGCAGGCAGGAATGCTCAGCTCCCATGCCTGGAGCACGCCTGTTCCCAGCACTCACACAGGAATATGTCACTTACTTCTGAAAAAAAATATAAAGTGAGCCTATCTCCCTCATGCATTGCAAATTCCAAGAGAGGATAATGCTGGGGAGTTTTTATCGTGTGGTGGTGGAGCTCCAGTCTCTAGGAGACGGTGGCTGCCTGGAGATGAGACATCACACCGGCACGGGACCCCAGCCCACGCCAGGAGTGCCAGGCCAGCAGTAGCACCCCAGCTCCTTCTTGCTTTAAATGAAAGCTGAAGGGGCGAGGGCCCTCCCACACCCCACTGAAAAAGCACATGAATAATTTGGCATATTCTGGAAAAGCAGACAGTCAGTCAGGCCACTGCCCTGCAGGGCTCCACGCTGAGCTGCCACGTCTCTATCCTTGCCACCACACCAACACTCCTGCAGCCACCCACCCAGTTAGCGCTGACAGGAGAGGCAGATTCAGGGAATGTCACAGGGAATTCATCCCCTCCAAGGTGGCCTTTCACACCCAGGTCATGCCCTCAAGCCTGGAGACATTGTGGCTCACCAACCAGGACCAGTTCTTGCTTTGCAGAGGTTTGACCTGACATGTCTGAGCTGCACAAGGACGGTTCCCCATTGATGCTCAGCAGGGTGGGTGACATGTCCTGCACCCCTGTGCCTTACCAGAGGCCTTTCCCCAAGGTACCTGTTGCACCAAACCAAGGCATTGCTGCCTGGCACCAGGGAAAGCTCTCCTGTGCCTGCTGGAAGAGCCAGTAACTCAACCAACAAGTTGCGGTGAGTGAAAGCGGCAAAGGCAAGAGCTGCATGGTATCACTGCTGCAGAACACAGCACAGGGAGGGTTCTACAGCAAAAGCATGGCCACGCTGAAGTTTTCAGGCTCAGCTTCTCCATGGGGGCAAAGCCCAGGAGGGGCTTTGGGGGGCAGCAGGGCACTGAGCCCATGCTGATGAGGGACTAAGTGCTGCGGTGCTGGGCACCGGCCAAGGCTCCCGGGGGCACCCGCGGGGAGGGTGGGAGGAGAGAGAAGTGCGTGGGAGTGTATGAAAGGATGGAGAAGCAGGAGAAGGAGGGGTGGAGGGGGGAAATGTGCACCCTCCACCCAGCCCTAGGAGGGGAGAACCCTGAAATAAAAATCACAGACCCACGGGCCAGCCTCCTCAAAAGGGCCACGGGGCACAGACAGAGGTTTTCAACATCATTCCCTCTGCCGCAGGGAGTGGGGCAGCCAGTTCCCAGAGCTGCCGGGAGGGGCTGGGGGCTGCAGGGCGAGGATGGCTGTGCCCCTGCCAGGCGTGATCTGCAGCAAAGACGGCATGCACAGGAGGGACACAGCTGCCACCCAGCAAAGCTGGAGATTCATGGGCTCCCAGGGAGCTGTCCCCAACAGGATGGGTGGCTCCACGTGGGGTGGGGTGACAAACTCCAGCAAGGCACCAAGGCACAGAGGAAAGGCCATGACACCACCACCCCCTCCCCAGGCACACACATAGAGCATCCCAAAGCATGCAGGGTTAGACTGGGATCAGAGCAACCCTCCTCACCAGCACGGTGGGGCTAACAAATCCAAGCCTGAGGAGGGGCTGGGGGACTCCCTGCAAGGAGAAATAGATCAGCTCCTGTCGGGCACAGAGCAGAGAACAGGAGAGGAAACAGCAACAGGGCGAGTAGAGCATCCCCAGGGGACGGGGCACCCCTCTCCACACGCCTTACCTGTCATTAGTGCCACATACACGTGTCCTGGGCAGCCACCAAGGCAAATCCGGGGAGCATGGGGGGGCTCACAGGGGGCGCAGAAAGGATATGGCCAGTCGATGAGCTTCTTGGCATATTTCCTGACTATGTTCTCTTCCCCAAAGAGGAAGAGCGATCTGTTGACAGTGAAGCAGTTCTGCCGGACGGGAATGGGGTTATACAGAGCCATAGTCCGGGCTCTCTGCGCTTTGGTTTGCTTGAAGGCTCCTGGGCTTCCACCTGCAGGGGCAGGAGCTCCTTGCCGGCTCCGGTTCTGGTCGGAACCCCCATCTCCAGAGCCCAGCCTGCCAGCCACTGCCTCCCCAAAGCGAGCCATCCTGGAAGAAAACACACAGGTGAGCCAAAGCAGCAGCACCGAGGCGGCGGGGGGGGTGGGAGAGAAGAGGGAGGGGGTTGCGGGGCGCAGTCCCAACCACAGCCCCCTCCTCCTCTCCGGGTAATGCTCAGCTCCGTCTCTCCTCCATCCCTCCAGGGGAGCAGGGACCCGCGTGGAGGAGAGGCGGCAAGGCACGGCACCGGCTCAGTGCCTTCAGCACGGCCTGGGGGGCAGCCCCGCTGCCTCTAACCTCCCCAGAATGGTCACCCGGACAGCAGGGAGGGCAGCAAACCCTCCTTCGTGCTCGAAAGAGGCCGCAGCGGCTCAGTCCCTAAGCACCTTCCACCACGNGATCAAGCAGAGAAAGGGCTGGGATCCAAGTCCTTTCATCCACCCCATCGCAAAGGAAGGCAATTCGGTACAGCACCCAGCGCAGCAGCCGAGGCCGGGGGAACAGGTTGCAGCGTGGTCCAGCTTAGTTGGAGCCAAGTGTCCAACTCCTTCCTCCTGACTCCATCTTCAGTATCCTGCGGGAGCCCGACCACCCATCTGCTGGCTCCCTGGGGCAGTGGGCAGGGATGGAGGGCAGAGCCCCCAGACAGGCACGAGGGATGCTCAGCCCCTCGCTGCCAGGGCAGGAGCGCGTAAGGCGACGTCGGCTTCCCGCAGGAGCCGGGCTACGAAATTAAAGGCTGCCGCGCCTCTGCAGCTCGGGGACAGCTCGCTTTAATGAAGTCAGTGGCAACACAGGCGCACACAAGCGCACACACACGCGGAAGAAGGCCGGCTCGCTCCCTCGCTCCATCCAGTGCGTTCTTTTGGCAAGCACGGGAGCTGCCGCAAAGGAAAATCAGAGTCGAGGGGTGGGTCTGAAGGGAACAAAGGCAATGGGGGAGCCCTCACCCTGCCAGAAGCACCCTCCCCGCCCTGGCTGCAGAGGGTTTTCCAGCACACGGGTGCTTCTAGGTGAGTGGCTAAACTGAGGGGTAATGGGGGCTCCCTTGCCTGCGTTCCCCCCTCCTCCCCCCCTCCAATCTCAGCCCGCACCGAGGATCTCTCCAGCCACATGCACTGGCCTCCCCCCATCTCTGGGACACTTCGAGGCTCCCGGCCCTCCGCCGGAGCCGCCCCGATGCCAGCGGGTGCCTGGGGAGAGCCCTCGTGCTCACTCGCATACAGATCAGCCTTCTTTGCACACTTCCCCCACCTCGGTATTTTCTGTTTGACACATGATGTTGGCCAGAAGCAGCAGCAGCTCATCGGAGAGGTGTAAACAGGCCCGGCTGGATGTGTCCCTGCAGCAGCTGCCATGGAGAGGGGGGCGGGCTCTGACCCTGCTCCCGCCAGTCCACTATAGGCAGAGGACTGGGGACACTAATGGTGCTGCACATCTGCATGTGCCAAGGTCACCCAGGGATGCCCAGAGTCCCCTGGGCTGGGCTGTGCCCCTGTGCAGGGATTGCCTGCCCACCCAGCTTTGGGGAACCCACCCTGGTCCCCTGGCACACACAAGGTACCCACAGATCTGCAGGAATGTCACCAAGTCCTCTGTACCCACCAGGCAGGGCACAGCCTTGCTGCTCAGCACACCCTGTGAGTTGTTCACACACAGGATCCCCCACCCCATCCACTGAACCCAAAGGCAAAGGAGATCCCCAGGGCCTTTGGCACTCACTACTTGCCTTTGCCACAAGCAGAGCACCCACAGCTCCAGCTGGCATCACAAGAGACCCTGCAACCCCATGATGCTCTTGCACTGTCCACAACACCACCACCAATCTGCTCTGAAAGCACAGTGGCTGCTGTCCTGTCCCTCACACCTCCTACGGGGCAGCCAGGAACACTTGAGGCATTGAAATAAAAAAAAAAAAAAAGAAGAAGGAGTTTAAAAATCAAGCCCTCAATCACATAAATCATTTGGACAAGGGCTTCTCTCTTGGTGGAGCCTGGCAGCTCTTCACCAAGGACTTCTCCACCCTACAGGCACTACCTGTGACCAAAGGGCCACAGAGTGTACTTTTATCCCAGGTTCTCACAAGTGCATTGTCAGGAGCCCTTGGGCTTCCTGGGTGAGAAATTTGAAGGATCAGATCCTCCTCAGCAAGATAACAGAAGAGTGTTTACAAAAAGGATTGCGGAATCATTGCCCCAGCCTCAGCCAGACACTGAGAGCCCACCAGCCCACCACAATGCCTATCTGCTGCATGCTTGCTTGACTCTGTGCCTCCAATGAGCCTTATAACCAAGTGTAATTTTGGGGTGTTTCAGCAATTCCCCAGCTATTTCACCACCACACTGCAGCACAGAGTAGAACAAGGGTGGGGAAATCCCTCCCAAAATACTTTCCAGGACCCCAGCCCATCAGAGCAACCCTGGATTTTCATTCCACTAACAACGGGCAGTGAGGAGGCCACACCAGTTACAGACTAATTACAGTCCCTTCAATTCAGTCCAGGCAAGAAACTGCCCTGAATGAATCAATTGATTCGTGGCTCATCCCCTTTGCCTCCTCCTCCCCACCACCAACGCAGCACCAGGAGCGATGCCACTCTTCCCACCTTTCAACTCTTTAAGTCACTGTTAATTAAACCCAAGGCTGGGCCGATTGCCAGAAGCAGATCCTCAGCCTTGCAGAGCTCCTGCTTTGGCTCCTCCCAGCCCCCAAGACCTCTCCCACCCCCTAACCCTGCATGGCAAGACCCTACCCAGCCTAAATGCTCGGGC
This sequence comes from Sakesphorus luctuosus, assembly GCA_013396695.1. NCBI lineage: Eukaryota > Metazoa > Chordata > Aves > Passeriformes > Thamnophilidae > Sakesphorus > Sakesphorus luctuosus. Next base: position 194,471 of record VWZD01000232.1, read on the forward strand.
TCTGTGTGATACCCAGAGGCTGAGCAGGAAGGACCCAGCACTGCCTCTGCATTCCATGCCTGGCTCAGAGCAAGGGGCTGAGGGGGAGGAAGGCAGCCTTCCTCCTCCTGACACTTTGAAGCAAGGATGCACACCTGACCTGGACACTTCTGCTGGGGCAGTGGGCTAGCCCCTGAACTCAGGCTTGGCTCTCACCTCTACTCTACATTTGCTGCTGCAGAGCAGAGCACAGGATGACCCTGATGGGAGCCTCTCTCTCCTGCTCAGACTGTGCTAAAGGATGGGATATTTATGAGAAAGCAGCTCCTTAAGAGAAGATTGAAAGCCAAAAGGAAAAAAAGTCTCCAGCTATGCCAAGAGATGCAAGCTCAGTTTCCCAGGATGTTTATTGCTATTCTCATCTTGACCCTCACCCAGCACACTGGGATCCGTGAGTCAGGAAGAAGATTGGCTGATGCCTGCATGATTCAACAAGGGATTCAGAGCCAGATATATGGGGCTGTTTGGGTTTTTGTGAATGAAGGAAATCCAAGAAGACAGGGGAACAGCGGATGCCAGGACAGGAAGGCACTTGGTTTTACAGAGACAGGCTACCACTCCTCCAGACTGAAACACAAGGCTGATAAGGAGCAGCTGAGGGGACTGAGGGTGTTCAGGCTGGAGAAAAGGAGCCTCAGGAGGGACTTTCCGAATCCCTACAGCTACCTGAAAGGAGGCTGTAAGTCAGAAGGGATTTGGTCTCTTCTCTCAGGCAACAAGCAACAGCACAAGAGGAAATGGCTTCAAGTTGCACCAGGGGAGGTTCAGATTGGATATTAGGGAAAACATCTTCACCAAAAGGGCTGTCGAGCCCTGGAACAAGCTGTCCAGGGAAGCCGTGGAGTCACGATCCCTGGGGGGATTTGTAAGACATATAGCTATGGTACCTGGGAACATGGTTGAGTGATGGGCTTGTCAGTGCTGGGTTAACAGTTGGACTTCATGAGCTTAGAGGGTTTTTTCAACCTAAATTATTCCATGGTTCTGTGATTCTCACACTGATATTGCCATCCAAGCCCCCTCATTCTTTTACCCCACCTCTCCTAGCCATGCCATCACCAGAGACAAGGGCTGCCCCTTCCCGGGTGATCCCGAGTCCCCCATCACTCTCGCCGCCCGCTGCTGAGCCTCTGCCGCCGCTCCGGCATTGCCATCTAGTGGCAGTTGTCCCCTCCCTGCACCCGCCCCAGCCTCAGACGGCAGCCAGGGCTTCGTCTGGGCTTCCCCCGCCTGACCCACTTCCCCGCAGGATGCTTGGAAGCAGATGCAAACTCCCCACGCATTTACCGCATCCCTTTGCGCAGTCCCTGGAGCATCACCCTGTGGCTCAGCCCAAGCACCCCGAGGTCTCCCACCTATGCATTGCTGGGTACAGGCACCCAAAAATACTGAAAGTTAAAAAGGATCCTCTGCCAAGCCCCAGGTTGCTCAGAAAGCCAGAGGCTGCTCCTCTGCTCAGGGAGAACAGCAGCCAGGAGACAAGTCTGTAAAGAGACTCAGAGCTGGGGTTGTTCATCCTGGAGAAGAGAAGGCTCCCGGGAGACCTTAGAGCCCTCTCCAATGCCTAAAGGGGCTCCAAGAGAGATGGAGAGGGACTTTGTACGTGGATCTGAAGTGGCAGGTCAAGGGGAAATGGCTTCAAACTGTCAGAGTGCAGAGTTCAATTAGATATTAGCTCTTTCCTGTGAGGGTGGTGAGGCCCTGGCACAGGTTGCCCAGATAAGCTGTGCCTGCCCCATCTCTGGAAGTGTTCAAGGCCAGGTCAGATGGGACTCTTAGCACCTGGCCTAGTGGAAGGTGTCCCTGTCCATGGCAAGGGTTTGGAGCTAAATAATCTTTAAGGTGCCTTCAAACCCAAACCATTCTGTGATTCTAACACAGACCAAGCAGGGTCTAGAGAGGGGGGACGGGTTCCCCTTCCATGATGATATTCCCAGGAGCTGTGATAGACTGCACTCATCTTAGAAAGTGGCTTTTGGCATTCTGATTTTAATTTATTTTTGAAATATGGCTATGCTGGGACAAGAAAAAAAAAGTAAAAATAAAAGGATCAAATGAGAATCATCTATGGTGGTGCTTTGGCCAAATTTCAAGTTGGGACTGAGTAGCTGTGACTCAGAAGCATGTTTATAACCATGCAGGAAGACAGGTTTTTTTCCCAGGAACAGATTCATTACCTGTTGGATTAGGAAGAAGATGGCTGGAAGAACTAGTGAAAGCCAGCAAATCTCACACTCTGCCTCCAGATTTAAGTGACTGCCACTACTCCACCACCCTCCTCCCAGTCACTGGGCTGCAGCAGCCACTCCAGGTACCACATCACAGCAGTAGCATGAACACTTGGATCTGATTGAAACTGAAAGTGTAGTTGGCTGCACACTGCTATAAAACACCCCCGTGTCCATAAACACTGCTGGGTTTAATTACCAAGACCCATGAGTCCAACATCCAGCCTTGGCATCTTTAAAATCAATAGGAAAACAATCCTGTAAAGCACTCATTGCTGGGATGCAGCAATAACCTTCTGAAAACAGATTTTGGTCATTGTACCTCCCCCATGCAACCAACTCTTGCAGGTGATGGAGGTGCAGAAGGAGCAGTGCCATGAAAGCTCTCACCCAGCCTTCCCCCTGCAGCCCCTTCTCAAGACTCCAGCTGCAGCACACCTTGAATTCCCAACCCAGGGAATCCCTTCTCCTAACCTCTCTGCAAGTGTTTCCTTTGGAATATCCATCCTGGAGTATCTTTGGCCCTATTTTTTAAGATGCCTGAAAGTTCTCACATGACAAGCAAAACACAACACAAACCTGAAGCAAAATGCCACACAAACATGAGTGTAATTCCCAAGCAGATCCCACTCAAGGTTCCCAAACCCACAATGTCCCACCACACCCCAGGCCCATCAGTCTGCAGCTTTTCTAGGGGGGAGATGTCAGGGCTAAAGGCATGCAGTAGCCTTGGCATTTTAGGTAGCTCTGGGCAGAGCCTGGAGGAAAACTTGTGAGCCTCCATTCCTTTTCCTCCTCCCCTATATGCAGATGCTTCCCAGTGGCTGATCTGTTGTGACATCCTTCTGTGCAAGCAAAGGGGAGACCATTAAGGGTGTCTCTGCAAGTCAGGTGGGATGTCAGAACAGGGATCAGGAGCTGTGCATAATCTGCTTTTTATCCTTCCCCAAGTGTTTTTCAGCACAGGGCAGGCATGACAAGATGCCAGCACCACAGCCTAGCACCAAGTCCTGCTCAGGTGACCTGAAATCCAGGGCTTACCATCACCCACAGTGCCCTGGGATCACATGCACTCCAAGGTAAATTCATCACATACCTCTTGAAGCCACCAAAAGTGCCCAAACACACCACAGAGCCTTCAAGCTGGATGTCCTCCCAAAGTGCATCACTGTGTTAGTAGAGCAGCTTATACATCAGCATCACTAATAAAGCAGAAGGATATTGCATCTTGAATAAAAGGGAGATTTCAGCAACCAAATTGTGGAATCACAGAATGGATTGGGTTAGAAGGGACCTTTCAAGGCCATCTAGTCCGATCACTCTGCCATGAGCAGGGATATCTTCAGACTGCACCTTCAGGACATGATCAGGTTGCTGAGAACCTCATCCAACCTGGCCTTGAAATTATGTCAGGTTGGAAGAACTGAGAGAGGCTTAAAGGACAGCCAAGAAACCTGGGCATTTATGGCAACAGTTTAGGGATGTGCATCCAGCACCACAAAACTCACAAGAGTCAGTTTTGGTGCTCAATCTCACTCTGTCATGGTGAAGCTCAGTGCCTGCACTCACCACCTCCCACAGGCTGCTCAGGGCTTTGTACTGCCCAAAACCACCAAACCCAAACCAAGAGCCCCTTTGGGGGTGCATACATCACCTGAACAAACACAAGGGAGTTGCTGGCACCTCAAGCAAAGACAGGTGAGACTATCTCCCCTAAATCACTGCAGATGAGTGTCAGCATTGCTTTGCCCCAGTGCTGGCTGTAGTGATGCCACACAGCAGGGAAGGCCCCCCAGCCTGCTGCTGCCTGCTCTCCTATTTCCTACCTAAACACCCCACTCAGCTCCTGGTGACACAGCTCTCCTTGGTCTAACTATATATGCCTTAGGCCAGGAGGCTTTATGGCTCAACTGAAGAGCCCTGAAATAATCATCCATTAATAAGTTGCCTGGAGTGCCCTGCTGCTTTATTTAGCCTTGCAAGTCGGGCTCTAATTAGCATTTCCAGTCGCATCCTGGCTGCTCTGGGCAGGCGTGCAGCAATCCCACCTCTCAGAGAACAGCTATCCACCTTCCCCTGCTTTTCCATCAGATTAAAGTGAATTTCCATCCCCACTTCCAACCCCCAAACCCCTCTACACAACCTCTCCCCTCAGCCAAAAGCTGTGGAGCATCCCAGCCTCACACTAACTGAGCTAGCAGGAGACAGTATCACACCTCTCCATCCTCCTCCATCTCAGATGAGTCCAGTTTTGGGCAATGCACTTCCAGAAAGGCTCACTCGAGAGGATGCAATGGGGAATAAAAATATGAATATTTGAAAACGACCCTGCTTGAAAGGCCAGGACTAGGCAAAATGGATAAAGGGAGATCATGGAAAGGAGGAAGCAAAAGAGCCCAGCCCCAGAGGGATATTCCCCTTCTTACCACCAAAGCCCTGTAAGAGTCAAACACCAAGCAGCCAAACTTAACATGTGTGTGGGAAGAAACTCAGAAAAAACATCCCCAGGGCCATTCGTAGACAGCCAACAGGAGAAAACTTATTTCTAGCCTGTCAAAAGGTTGGAGAGGGATTTTGAAAAGTATTCTTTCAACTGCTACACTTCCCAAAGCAGAAGAAATCCCTCTTTCTCCTTCAGCATCCCCGTGACCCCTCTGGCACAGCAGCATTAGCTCCTGACAAAGCCAGCAGGAGATTTTCTTCTCCCTTAGATCTCCTCTTCACCTCCACAAGAGGCAGGTCCATGCCTGAGGACCATCCATCCAGTGCTTTCTCTGATCCTCTGCCTGCCCTGCAAGGCTCAACTCAGATAAACATAGCAAAACACATGGTACCAGCAAGTGGGATGACAGAGGAGCCTCCTTTCTGCCTTTGGGCTGTAAATACCCCTGGGAATAAAAAGAAGGATGGACCAGAAACTCACCGCCTCCATCCTCAACATAATGAAGCCAAACTCACAGTCTCAGCTTTCTCCAAAGCAACCTGCTGGCAAACAGGGTGGCTTTGACAAAGTTACATTGTCAGAACAAGCGCCAGAAGAAGAAGATGGAGCTGATGAAAAAATTTTCCAGCAAGTCTGAACTTGCACTGAGCAGCTGATGCTCAAGACAGCCAGAGAAGCCCCATCCCTGGAGAGCAGCCAGTAAGGAGATGCTGCTCCCATCTTCCAAACCTGTGAAAGAGAAAAGGCCAAAGAGCAAAACCTCTCTCTGAAAGATACTCAGTGCTGGGAGGTGTGAAAAAACCGTCCCCCTTCCTGCGTCGACAGGGAGTCATCAGCTCAGCAGCCTCTGTGAAGGCAAACACCCTCGCCCAGCCCCAGCAGAGCATGGCTTCTGTGATTCCTCAATGGGAAAAAGTTCATTGAAGAATTTTTAGGCTTATTTCCACCCAGGCGAATGCACAGGAAGGAGTTAAAGCATATCAGATAGCAGTTTACTGTCTCATGAGATGCAGTGGGTAAAAAAAAAAGGCGCCCCTGTGAAGCTTCTCTGATGACAAATAAAGGACTTGTGGTTTGAATCAGAGCTCACAGAGATGTCATGAGTTTTGTTACAGCATCATCCACCATGGTGCCATGCTCCAAGCTTGCAGGAAAGCTACTTCCCACCAGACAATCCTCACACAGCTAATTAGAATCATCCATGAAAGATGAGACAGCTTTTTCAGGTGTGTTTGGGGAAGGACACTGATCTCCTCCCCCACAGCTGGTGATAAGAAGCAGCACATTTTCCCCAGTTAAAAAGAAAGATCCTTGCTGAAGTGTGTAGCTCTTGCCAAAACCAGCCAAGCAACAGCAACATGTGTTGGGTGACCTAAACACTCATAATCCTGTGCTGAAGTATCAGAGTGGCCTTTCCCATTGAGCATGAAAAAGTGGAGACAAGAAGAGCATCTCTCCTCTCTGCTTTTCTAAGAAAGATCTCAATGTTTCAAAGGCCACTTTGGGAAATCAAGAGTCACATTTAGTACAGCTTCAGGGACCTTCCTAGCCTTTCACAGAATCCTAGAATGGTTTGAGTAGAAAGGAACCTTAAAGATCATCTCATTCCAACCCCCTGTCACAGACAGAGTCACCTGTCACTATTCCAGGTTGCTCCAAGCCCTGTCCAACCTGGCCTTGGACACTTTCAGGGATGGGGCAGCCACAGCTTCTCTGGGCAACCTGTGCCAGGGCCTCACCATCCTCACAGTCAAGGAAATGCCATTTTGTGAGGGTGCAGTGAGACATCCTCTGTGTTTTAAAACAAAAATATTGAGTTCAATTAAAAATAAGTGATTGTCTGATTGGACTAGAAACCTGCTGAGATTCCTGAATTAACTTATTACCCCACCATCTCTGAAATACAAATAGTATGGCAGGAGACAGGATGTGCTACACCTTAGAAAGTGAGAATAGTAAATAACATTAACCGTGCACAGTAGAGAGGCTGAAAAACACCTCTCCTACGAACATCTCCCAGCCAGCAAACAGCCCCCTCACCACAATCAAAGGGCTGTCTGGGAGAGGGGAAGAGGCTGAATTATTCCATAGGAGGGAAAGGAAAAGGGTGGAAATGAGAACTGAACATCGGAAGTTTTACTGCCTGCACGCTGCGCCGAACCATGCTCACAGATGCTGAAAACCAGAGGCTGCCAAAGCAGAGGGCTGTGCTGCCATCCAGAGGGATTTCAGCAGCTGGAGAAACAGCCAGAGGAACAGCACACAGTTCAGCTTCATGGGAAACACTGAGCCCTGCACTTGGAGAAGAACAACCTGACTCGGAAGCAGCTTGGCAGGACAAGCCCCAAGGGACCTGGTGGACACTGAGCTGACCCCAAGCCAGCCGTGTGCTCTTCCAAAAAGGGGGTCAACAGCCTCCTGCGTTGTGTTAGGCATAGCCTGCAGGCTGAGGAGGTGACCCATTCCCTTTGTACAGTCCTGGTGAGACACATCCAGAGTGCTGTGCCCTCAGGGCAGGAGACATGGACTTACTGGAGCAAATCCAGCAAAGGTGACTAAGGGAGAGAAGCTGGGAGAGCTGGGACTGCTGGCTGAAAGAGGCTCAAAAACAGATGTGATCGATGCAAAGAATACCTGACAGTGCAGGAAAAAGGCAGAGACAAGCTCTTCTCTGTGGCACCCAGTGACTGGACAAGAGGCAATGGGCACAAACTGCAATAAAAGAAACTCTTCTTATACATAGGAATAAACTTTTCCACTGTGAGAGGTACTAAGTGTTTGGGACAAGATGCCCAGAGAGGTTATGGAGTCTCCATCCTTGGAGGTACTCAAAACCCACCTGGACAATGATCCTGGGCAGTCTGGTCTAGCTGACCCTGCTTGAGGTTCTTTCTCACTTCACTGCATCCCAGAAATTCAGCATTTCTGAATCATGGTCCAGCCAAGGGGGAATCTTCCTCCAAAGGCTTGTTCATGGGAAACACAATTAGCCCCAGCATTTAATATTGCTTTAATATTGCACAGCTTTAATATTGCTCCAAGATGCACTAATAAAGTTTCCCAACACCTGCAGCTGAGATTCCAGCGAGGGAAGAAAGAGCATCCAGGATGCAGTGGCAGAACACGAGGCAGCAGCTCCTGAGCAGAGGCATCTCCTGAGAACCACCTTGTCTTCCACGTTCAGCAGCCAGCTCCTAAGGAGCCCAGCTCCCTGGAAGAGTGGCTCAGCTGTGCAGGAAGGCTGTGACTGTCCCCAAGTGCCCATTCGGAGGCTTTGCAGTCACCTGAATTAATTCAGGGAGGGAATTCCTCCAGGGTGTGCCAGAAACCCAGACTTTGAGGCAGTTCAGTGAAAGATGTTGCTATTTCCATGCTGTTGCCAGGATATTCAGTGCAACTCAGGTTCATCCCAGGTCAGAAAAGAAACTCCTCCCCAAGGATCTAAACCTTGGTCTGCACTAAAGGGAAACAGAGTGAGGCCCAGGGCCAGGAGAGCCGCTGCTCAAGGCAAAGTTACCATGACAAAAGCCATATTTCAGTGTCCCCACTCCCAGGTTTAGCACATCCATAGTCCTTTCTACCACCTGTATTCCTCCTCATGCAGGGTAAAACATAAGCAGAGAGAATCACCTTAACCAAGACATTCATTAGGCTCTCAGAGAGGTTAATGGCTTTGTCCTGGATTGCAGAGGATTTGCACGGGAGTCGTGGGTGTATCTACATGAAGGATGCTCCCAGGTACATAACCCCAGGATCACCTACCACCAACACCTTAGGGCTTTCACCTGCAGAGCCCCCACAGCTCCTGCCAGCTCCCTGGGTGGCCACAACATTCCTGCCCAGCCCTCCCAAACTCCTGGATACATGGCAGCAGAAGCCTGGACAGGAGCCCATGGTAGAGAAGGACATGGCTACGCTGCCTCTGACAGTGACTGACACTGCAGAAGTGCTGGAGGAAGAAGGTCATCTACCCACCAGGGCAGAATCAGGAGAGAGACATGAAGAGAGGTGACAGGCACTGGACACTGGTGTCAGAGCCAAGACCTGGATGGGATGCTAGGACACATTTTCCTCTCCCAGCAGCACACACAGGGAAGCAAAGGCTGCTGTTTCACAGGTCCCTCGCAACATTGATGCTGCAGCCAAGAGCCAATGCCCTCCTCCAGTCCCTTGCCCCCAGCATGGAGCAGCCCCCAGAGAGCCCACTCAGGTGGGAGCAGGGTTGCTGCTCACAGCACAGCAGCTACACCCACTACATCAACACCTCTCCCAAAACTGTGCCACAGAACTACTAGCATCATTGATGGCAACTCTGAGCCACCTGGGGCTTATCCCTTCCCTGGAGAGCCAAGGAGGGACAGGGTGGTGGGTGCTGAAACAGCTGCCAAAACAGCCCTGGCCTAGGGGCATTTCCTGGCAGTGCCACCCCATGCACACTCCTGCCCTCTCTATCACTGCAGTCAGTTAAACCCAGATGGTGCTGGGTAATATGCTGGGAAGCAGCAACAGAGCTGCCAGCCCAGCATACACCAAGGGGGCCCTTTGTCTCATTCAGCACCAGTAAAAAAAAAAATAAGATTTTTTTTTTTTTAAAAAAGGGTGGCTTCATTTGTAATCTGGGATGCAGAGTGTGCACATAACCAGACAGAGGCTGCCAAGTCATAAAAAGCCACTGAGATCTGTTAGCAACACCCTGTGCGTTTTCAGCTTGTTCTGTTCTCTCTCTGCTTCCCATAAAACCACACAAAGGCAGAGTGGCAGTAACAATATGCTCCAGCCCAAAAGGCTCCCCACGGTCTGCACTGCAGGTGTGGATCTGAGAGAGCAGCAGGAAGCTCTCCTGTCCTGCTGATCCATGAACCAGACCATACCCTGCAAACTCGTAGCATCAGAGACATTAACTCAAAGATGCTACGAAGCAAGAGATTGCTTTTAATTACCTTACTCTTTAGGACCACTGTCCTCTGCTGTTGGCTGAGTGCATTGCTTCCTGTGGGACACTGAAACCTTCCACCCATCACTCAGGTATGCCAGTACTGAATAACAGCATCCCCCCTTCACATTGTACCACAATCCTGCTGCTTTCCTTCCAGTCTCCTTTGCTGCTGTGCTCACTTCCCAGCATCTGGGAATCAGGGTTTTCCATGCATCCTTGTTGTATGAGCACAGCTTGCATTCCCCAAATTGCACAGCTAAGCTTAACAAATTCCCACACTCACATGGTTTGTGGCTATGCAAAGCAGGTTTGGGTCCTGTTTGCCTCAAATTCAGCTTGAAGCTTTCCTGGGATGTTCCCTGTGTGGCCCTGCCTGTCCTTACCATCAGCTAAGGAAGCATCTACTCAGCCTGGAGAAGCCACAGGAGGTTCCCCGTTTGCTTGTTTTGACAAGGAGCTTTTCTTTTGAGCTGTCTCTAAGCTAAACACTATCCAAACGATGCTGCCAGACATACACTGCAAAGACAGCAGCAATTCAGCCACAACCACTCCATGCAGCAGCACATCCAGCCTTGGAGCACAGCAGACCACTCCATATCCCTCCATCCCTGAACCCAGCACCTGAACAGAGGGATGCAGGGCAGGGCATCAGGCTGGGACTCTGGAAAACAGGGTTTGGTGTTTGCCTTAGGCCTAAATCCCTTAGAGAAGAACAAGGTGTGCTGGTACATGCACCTTTCACCATAAAGTGAAGCTTCCCAGAGAGCCACTGCCCTGCAAGCACTTGGCAGGCAGTGTTTGCTGTTCTCTGCCTCAGTTTCCCCATTGGAGAAAAAAACCCAAAACACAGAGAAAAGAGAAGTTTACCCTTCCTATTCTTATCCCACTTGTGGGATTATTTCGCTAGGAAAAGGCAGCAGGAGGTGGAGGCTTGGTAAAGGTCAGACCTGCCTATGCTAGCACAAAAAAGCCTTTGCTTCTCCTCCCTCACTGCAACACAGATCAACATCTGGCTGCACACCAGGAATGCCACAACTGCAAAGGCAGAGCTAATCCAGGGGAGCAGAGGTCTCATGCAGCAGAAGAGAGGCACATGCTGCACTCTCTCCCTGTGCCCACCACACTGCAGACCACCCAGCCAGAGCTGGCAAACAGGAGTACAAGGAGACCTCCTGCAGATATCCAGCCATTTTCTGCATTCCTCATGTTCCATTTAACGTCCACTGCCACATCAGAGCTATAGGAAAAACCTCCCCACTTCTCACCAGAGCCAGACCGCCCAGGCAAAACCTCCCAGGGTGATTCAAGGCATGTGAGATGGGCCCTTCTGAAAATTAAATCACAGGGAAATTGCATTATTACATGCTATCCATCTACTCCCAGAGAGCATCCATGGCACTGGGGTTATGAGCTTTGCACACCAGTAACGGCTTTGGCAAATACGCCACTGGTTTATCTTAGAGGAAGTGGTTTGGGTTGGAAGGGACCTTTAAAACTATCTCAGTCAGATCAGAGTCCTCTGAGCCCAATTCAACCTGGTTTTGGACACTTCCAGGGATGGGGCAGCAACAGTTTCTCTGGGCAACCTGTGCCAGGGCCTCACCACCCTCACAGGGAAGAATTCTTCCTAATCTTAAAGCCCTTGTCCCTTGTTCTGTCATTCCATGCTCTTGTCAAAAGTCCCTCTCCTTCTGGCATTTATGAGTCTGATGTTAAAGCAGAAGCCTCTAACATGTGGTTTTTACAGGCTGGTGGAGTATCAGGGCACCTAAGCCTGGGAAAGGAACAGATCAAGCCCTCTTGGTGCTCACCAATTTCCCAGGAAGGGACCTGGCAGAGACAGGCAGTGGGACTCTCTGAGTCTTGGTAGGACATGAGCATATGCAAAATCCAAGGGCTGCCATCAGTGCCAGAGCCTCATGTCTCCCCGATACCAGAGGCTTCCCACAAAACCATGATAAAATGGGATGAGATGACAAACCCAAGCATCCAGGAACTGGGAAATGCAAAATTTGGACCCTATCAGCCTGGGGAAACATCCTATTAACCAAATTGGGACGGCAGCAGCTGGTACAGCCGCCTGCACATTCCCAATGTGTTAAAGACAGAAATATTGGGGTTTGTGTTTGAGTTACTGTTGGATGGAGCAACTGAGGGCAGCCAAAGGGGAACATCCCACGCAGTGTGAGCAGGAAGGGCTCAGGCTTCATCTCCCTGCCACCAAGCAGAGCTGTGGAGATCCAGGCAGTTAATTAGCAAGCAGCCATTCTAGGGACTTGCTCCGCCAGCCAACAATTAACGAGGCCATCCCTCTGCTTCCTGCCCAGCCATGATTTATTCATCTGGCATCCCTGGTGGGTTGCAAAAGATAACAAGGCACCGAGCACTTGCCGAGCCCATATGTCAATTTATTTTCCCTGCACGGGGCTGCCTGAGTCACCGGCCAGGAGGTTCCCTGGGCACAAAGGGAAGAGCACTGAGTCGAAAGGGCCAGGGACAGCCTGCCTCAATGATGGGCTGCTCTCCAAAAAAGGCAGGAGCAGCCTTATCATTATCACAAGCTGTTTTATCATGGAAACCCTACAAAACAAACCTTACCAGCTTCACACTGACCTGGATCTTGCCAAAGCAACATGCCACATCTAATTAATACAGGGGCTGCCACCTTGTTTGGGTGTTCTATTAAACATTATTCCCCAAATAAAGTGCCTAAGGCAGGGAGCTGGTCTAGACCAGTGATACTGCAGCAAGATGGGCTGCAACAGCTTATTCCAAGCAATTTTGCTGAGCAGATACAGAGAAGGGAAGCTTGTAATTTAAATGCAGGACTGAAGCAGCCTTGATCACATTGAGTGCCCTGTGGGGGAGACTAGTCCAGGACTTGGAGCTGGGACTGTCTCACAGCACCAAGACAAACTATGGGAATAAGTTAATAAGAGGAAAATAGTAAGAAAAAACAGTGGGTTTTAGTTCTGCCAAGCACTTCTCTTTTGTTTTCTCAAATTTGTTAATGTCTCCTACTTGCCCTGATTCAGACTTGAACACTTTTCAGAATTAAATACAAACTGTAGAATCATTTGGGTTGAAAAGACCTCTAAGATCATGGAGTCCAACCACTAAGTCCCAACACTGCCAAGTCCCACTAAACCATGTCCTGAAGTGACACATCTAGACATAATCCTCTTGTAGCAGGGCTCAAGCCACAGTAAAAGCAGAAGGCAACGACCCCAAATGCATCCAAAACTCAACCTACATCCAAGAAAAACTGTCTTGAGAATGTCCAAGTTTCCTCTGCATCCCTACGAACCACGCCACAATTTGGGGGAACCCCCACTCAAAATGCACAGCTTCCATGGGATGCCACTCTCCAGCTTGGAGTTGAGCAGCTCAGCTCAGGAAGAACAGGAGGTGGAGCACAGTCGGTGACAGCTGCTACAGGGATGACACCACCCCAGTCCCTCCTAACAGCCCCACAGAGAACAGGCTCTCCCCACAGCTGCCCACCTGGGCTGGGGGCTCTTCGGTACTTACTCCCACTCCTTCCTCCGTGCCTGTGGTGTGCTCTGCATCTTGTGTGCCTCATGTGCCTTGATAATGTCCCTCTGCTCGATCAGCCCGCCCCGCCGGCGCTTTATGACGTCTGGGCTCACAGGCACATACTGGCCAAGCCCCAGGTCAAAGGTGCTGCCAGTCTCCACATCGGCATCCCGGGACCGGGGCTCATAGAGGGCATCGAAGCTGGCAGCACGTGAGACCAGCGCCTCGGCCAGGCCCTCGGGCTCCAGCAGGTTGCAGGACTGGGTGGTTTGCATCAATCCGAGCCGGTGCTTGCGCCACGTCTCCTCCTCGGGCAGGGCCAGGACGTAGCGGGGGGAGGCAGCGTCCAGCTCAGCCTCCCTGCCCGGTGTGCCCATGGAGCACGTGCTGAATCCCAGCATCCTTGGTGCTGTTGTAGCTCATCACTCTGGAGGGGAACAAGACAGAGAGGGGAGGCTCAGTGGTTTGCTTCATTTGCACCACCTCCCTTTCCCCCAGGTTGAAAGTCCTGTTTCTCCTGGGTTTGTTGGGTTAGACCCCCTCCAACAAGGCATAAGGCATACATCACTGGACTCCCAAGGTTAGGACAAGGGATAGCACTTCCTGCCTGGGTGATGATCTCATCTTTCCCAAACTGGGCACCCCTGCACCTCTTGAGCTTGTAGCTCTCTGATCCTGTAGCAACACAGCTTCCTGTAGCTGGGTCACAGCACCATGATATGGGAGAAGAGGAGACTTGAGGCACCCTGGTCAGACCACTCCTGCGCTCCTTCCATTTGGTTAGCCTTTCTCTATGGGGCATCCCTGGATGGAGCATCTATATCCTACTCCAGCCTCAGATTCATGGGATGACAGACAGGCAGGGACAGGCAGCACTTCAGGAAGATGAATGTGGAAATATCTGTATGACTAAGTCAGGAGCTACACATGGGAGCAAAAGGCACAGGAACACTGTCAGGAACACCTTGCCAAGCAATTCTCCTTTGCTAAGCAAAGCAGATGATACCCTAAAGACAGGAGATGGTTGTGTCTGAGATTATACCCAAAGCCTCTGTCATGGTGAAATGTTGTATTCTCACACTGGAATTGCTCCAGGAAGGGCTTTGCTCCATCAGTCCCTGAAATTCCTCTCCCAGTGTTTGCAGGTGATGAGGAAAGAGAGAACAAGAGTAAGTGCAAGGGAGCCAGGGCTGTTAAGCCCTTCCTAACTACATCCCCAACACAGGAGAAAATAACCCACCAATGAAAAGGAGGATTTAAATCCCCTAATAATACAGAAAGCTGAGCACATCATCATTTTAACCCCTTCCTAGGGTGTTGTTTGGAGCCACCTGAACACCTCCTCCAGAACAAACAGGGAGGTGAAAACACAGGTTGAGATAAACTCTGGGAAACACCACACCAGGAAAAACAATTAAATATAGAAAAACAATCAACAGTAACTGATGGGAGAGAGCATTGCCTTCATCCTAGTCAAAGTAAGTCTGACATCCCCACACAGCCCGGGAAGGGATGGATAGCCCAGAGGGCCTGTCTCCTTCAGGTCTGTGCTGGTGTACTGTAAATAGAAGGTACCTAAAAGTCACCACCAAATTTAAACCTGCCCAGCCCAAGGGATACTCAGCCCTTGCCAAGCTCTCCAGAACAAAAAAAGGTAACTGCCAGCAAGAGCCTCAGCAAATTAATTAGCACATTGATAAGATGAGTTGGCTGCTCCCACTGAAAGCTATAAACAGATCCTTCACTCCACTACTTTGCTTACCCATGCGACTTTTTTTAGGAGCATTAATTACTTTTTCAAGTCAGTTCTGGACACCTTTATAATATCTCATTTTCAACAACTTCTGCCTTTCCTTTTCATATTGCTCTGCTTGTTTTCAATCCTCGCATGTTAAAGTTTAACTCCTTGTTCATCTGCTCCAAATTTCCTTGGGGCTTTTTTTCTTTCATATTTATGTTTTGAGTTGGTTTTTCTTTTTCTGTGGCTGGTGATATTTTTGTTTTGTTTTTAGTTGGATAGTGTCATTTTGGTTTAGTTTGTTTTGGTTATTTTAAAGAACCATTCTGCAGCCCTGTTCCTTTCCTAAACATTTCCTTGGCAAGGACAGGATGCTTTCATGCACACCAAGCGTGAACACTCCAGGTTTCAGCCATGCTGTGGCTGCAGCAGAGCCCTGAGGACAATTAGCCAAGAGCAAATGAGGACACAACCTGAAGGCAGCTCCAGCATCCACACGGAAAACGGCTCTCCTTATGCCTACCAATGCATCTCCCACCAGGCCTGCTCCAGGGACACCAGTGACTTCCAGCCTTGGGAGACAAGCAGAAAAGCTCAAGCAGAGCCCTCAAATGAAACACTGAGAAAGTTTGAGGAAATAAATAGAAATAATTAGCTTTGCCTCCGCCTAAGCAAACAGGGCTCACGCTGCCAGCAGAACAAGCCATGTTCCCTCCAGAGAAGTGACAAGGAGAGAAGGGAGGATGCCAGAACATTTTGTTAAGGAAAGTTGATGAGGCTACATGCTAACAAGGGTGCTCACAGGATGCCACACGCCGAGTACCAAGCACCTGGTATCGGGGCATCCGCCCATCTTCTGGCCTTTGGTCCCCTCCTTACACTGAAAACAAACACGCTTTATTTTTACACAAAATCTGAATTAGTGGGAAAAACACCACATTTGCTCATGTAATTTGGCTTCTGCTGTTTAAATGCCAGCGCTGCCTCTGTCAATGGGAAACAATTTTGTATGTGCTGGAAATGGACCATGGACAGAACTAGGACCGTGGAGACAACCAGCAGCCCTCACTCCCACACTGGGTTTCCTTAATAACGTATAACATGTGTGCCTATCATAGAATGGCCTGGGTTGGAAGAGACCTGAAGGGAAGTTCTAGCCAGGTGGGGGTTGGTCTCTTCTCCCAGGCACTCAGCAATAGGACAAGGGGGCACGGGCTCAAGCTCTGCCAGGGGAAATTGAAGTTGGAGAGCAGAAAAAATTCTTTACAGAGAATTTTGGGAATAAAGAAAGATTTTTGAGTTGAGAAAAAGAGTTTTTAGAATAATAGGCAAGTTCTGGGGCCCGCTAGCAGGTGCAGGTTTAGTTATGTGAGAAAGAGACTAACTAGCAAAAACAAAGGAGATAAGGTTTCAAGTCAGTCTGCTCATGGGAAAGGAATCTTGAGAGATAATGTGGTCATAGCGATGGTGAACATTTGTCTAAAAGTGTCTTCCAATTAAAGCTGTGATGAATTTTACAGACACTGTAATTCAACCTATAGGATGAAGCTATGGGTGGGAAAAGGTAAGGGATATATTCTGTAACTGGAAGTTAGAGCTTAGCTTTTACTTGTCTTTTTTTCTCTCCATGGAGTTATTTTAATAAACTGTCTTTGAGTGTGACATCTGTAAGCTGTGGCCTAATTAATGTTTTCTCGCCGTCATGATTTACTGCCGAACTCACACATTCACACACTTACAAGCATTCAGGCATTGGAATGGGCTGCCCAGAGAGGGGGTGGATTCCCCATCCCTGGAGGTTTTTAAGCTGAGATTGGCCGTGGCACTGAGTGCCATGATGTGGTAAAGGGAGTGGAGTTGGACCAAGGGTTGGACTTGATGATCTGGGAGGTCTTTTCCAACGCCATCGATTCTATGATTACCTGTATGACCCCCTCAGTAGTCCCACACATGGTTTCCCACAGGTGATCCCAAACTGATGCTCACTGTCCATATTCCTGATGGCATGACTGGGATGCAATAAGAGCATGGGACAGACCTACACAGGGCTCTGGGCAGCCTCTGCCACCCCGACTGCCACGGGAGCAGGGGACATTACTGCCCAGCAATGGTACATTTGTCTAGTTTTGATACAGAAGAGCCAAGGAACTGCTGTGCTGTGATACACAGCAGGCTTTCAATACCTGAAAATGAAGTCTCTGGAGGCTCTTATCTCCCAAACTTCAGTCTAAAAGTAATAAAAGTCAGGAAATTTACTGTTTGCTCCTGCCACTGAGAAATCATCTAGATAAAACCAGGGCCACAGGGCACCAAGAGTGGCCAAACTGAATTAAGAGAGCAGGTATTCAGCTGCAAAAACATTCGCACTTTCACCTGCATGGTGGCTGGGAGCTATGAGATGCTCCAGCTCAACCCAGGGCATGTGTAAGGACACAGACCACCCAGCTGTGTTAACACATCTGGAGCTCATCCCATCTAATGGGGGTCTCATTAGAGAGACTGCACCCACCATCCATCCATCCATCCATCCATCCACCCATCCATCCACCCACCCTTCCTGCACGGGATTGCCACAGACAGACAGAATAGTGAGCAGCTCTGGCCCCTTGGTCTGTATATCAATGTGAGATGAAACAAGACACAAACATCCAAAGGCAGCATCCTTCCCCACAAACCATTGAAAACACAAGCCAAGGTAGCACCCCAGCCACAAACCACTGAGGAGAGCCTTTACAAGCACCAGAGCACACATGATGGAAGAAGAAACACATAGATCCTCTCTGCAGCATCCTCAGGAGATGCTACACACTGCTGAGAGACCCAGCTTTGTTATCTCAACCCCAACTGTGTGCCACATCCAAGGAATGAAGCCCCAGCAGGAAGGAGACCCTGGAACCTCAAAATATACTTCATTTTTTTCCTCTAGTAGCTGATTAACTAATTAAGAGTTCCAGTGAGAAGAGGCTTCCCAGCAGCACCACTGACCTA
Source organism: Sakesphorus luctuosus (assembly GCA_013396695.1). Taxonomy (NCBI): domain Eukaryota; kingdom Metazoa; phylum Chordata; class Aves; order Passeriformes; family Thamnophilidae; genus Sakesphorus; species Sakesphorus luctuosus. The sequence continues at coordinate 212,380 of VWZD01000232.1, forward strand.
CAAAGAGGAAATTCCTTTTAGGGGTTTTCTCTGCATGTGTGTTTGTGTTATAATGGCAGCAATCACGTCTTTAGCCAAGTAACTACGTATTACTATAATAACTACACTCAGCACTTAAGGCACTGGGTGAGCTCTTTGCTTCCATTATCTGAATAAGCTTCACCAAAACCCCTGGAGTTAAAGTAGAAAGGTTTGAGGCTGTGCTGGTCCATGGGAGCTAAACTTCCCCAGCCAGCACAAGGGTCCAGCACCACAATGCTGAGCTCCAGTACTGTCACGAGCCCCAGGAGAGCAGGGAGACAGAGATCCCTATCCAGAGAGGGAATGATGAACAAACCCTGGCTATGGTATATTCAACAGGCAGGGAAGCTGCTGGAGTCCTCCAGCCACGGTCCAGCATTCCAGCAGCCTTCCCTTGGGATTTGGGGCGTGATTTTGACAGCAGCATCAGAGCAAGAAACTGTGATAGATATAGATATATATATAGATATATATATATGCATATATAAATTTTATATGATATTGTGTATATATAGAAAATATAAACCTGTATGAGAGCATCTAGGATGCTGCTCCCAAGCATCTTGGGCACACCCCAAGCCAGGCAAGGTTTTTCTGCTTCACCAGCCCACAGGACATTTCTCCTTCTCAAACTTGGCTGTTTTCCCTGGGAACTCACATGCTCAGATATCTTGGCCTAGTTCCATCCTTCCTGGAGCATAGGGATGTTCCAAATCCATCCCCTGCCACTCCTCCCCTCTACCCTCACTAACCTGCTTCTCCTAGACCATGGGGGCCACTTGATTTTCAAGACTTTCAAATGCCATCTGCCTCTCTGTGCTCAGCCATGCTCGCCCTGAGCTGCTAATTATTAGTGCTTGCTCAAGGGGAGGAGGAGAGCTCATGCAGAGTGGATAAGGAGAGCACTAAACCTCAGAGAGCTTGGGAGAATTTCAGCGTGGGGCCCTTCCAAACAGAGACAGATGGGCTGCAAGAGCGACTGATTCATCCTCGTGGCCTTTTCCTCTCCTGCCACGTGCACTTCCCCTCACAGTGGCATGGATGCCGTGGTGGGTAAGCCCTGCTTGGGTCAGCTCCAGACCCCCTGGTCCTCCAGCCCATCCAGCTGGGTCTGTGTGGCACAGTGGCTGTGGGAGCCAGCTGGAGAAGGTGTTACGTTTTGTCAAGTCATTTGATACTGAGGAAAAGTTGGTTGGATTAACACACACCCCCCCCCCCGCTCAAAGCCCCTGCCTCTGGCAGGTTTGCAGCAGCTCTGCTGGGAAGCACCTATGCCAGCATCCCTGGTACTCAGTGAGAGCCAGGGCTGCATCCCATGCATGGGAACTTTGTATGACATCAGGAACAGAGAGATTTAAGCAAGGTGGAAAAGAAGGGGAAAAAAAGAAAGAAGACATTTGCAGGCAAAGGTTTCTTGCACAGACTTAGTCCTACATTCAGCAAAAGGTGCAGATGAGAGGATGAAGTCAAATGTCCCAATACAGGAGAGCCAGGAAAGTCAGCATTACATGTACCAGTGTGTTCAAGGCAGAGGGATGTGGTGAAATCAAAGACAGACCACTTGGCTCATTTCTCAAGAAGTATTCATCACCCATTCATATATAACTCACTAGTTTTTAGGCCTTCACAGCCCCAAAACATCACAACAAAAGCCCCTGGAACACCTGCAAAGATTAGATGGCAGAAAGAGCACAGCTTAGAATATCCAGGGGCTGCTTCAGGCTAGAAGACACTCTAACACCAGACATCAGGCAACCTTTTGTCTGGGAAACAGCTTTTGTTCTGCCATGACAGGGTTTTTACAGCTGGAGCGATTCTCCAGCAGCAGAGCCCACTCCTCAGGGCTCAGCACTGCTCCTGGGGAAAGCTGCATTGAGCCCAGATGGCATCTCCAAGGCCAGCAAGACCTCAGCGGGTGCAAGAGCTCACCTGTGCCAGCAGCAGGGTATCACAGCCCTCGGTACAAGAGCCTTCCTGCAGAGCATCACTCCCAGGGGGATCAGCTTTAGGAATATCAAAACATGAAATTATCTCATCTCCCCTTTAAGAGCAACTGTTACACAACTTCATTATTATTTATATAAACGTACATCAAAGAAATCACCCCTCCATCTCAATCATGGAGAGTTGGGAGAGCCAGAGATTGCCAGGGGAGTGGAATCCTGGTCTCCAGGGCTGGCTGCAGGCAGTGAGCCCCAGCCCTGAGGATACTTTCAGGGTATGGGCAGGCACAGAACTGCTGGGGTGGCACAGAGACAGGGCTCTGTCTGGCCTAACACAGGGGTAGCACCAGGCATGGACAGCAAGGTGTCACAGTGACTGGGAACACCCACCCTGACAAACAACCCAATGCTGAAATTTCTTCCAGCAGCACCTTTGAGAAAGTCTCATCTCATCACCTCTTCCTGCACTCCTCCCTGCAGCTCAAGGCAAGGCACCCCTCACCACATGTCTACAACCTGCCACCCCCAATTCCAGCCCCACACTAGCATCCCAGATGCCCAGGAAGGCAGAGGAAATGCAGACAGACAGACCAACCTGAGGGGGTGTGTGCCATCAGCCGTAGGTAGGGATGGGGCAGGTAGGATGATGCCTTGTACAGCTCAATGTTCCCCTTCTCATACAAGCTCTTCCACCCAGCAGGGCCAGGAGGAGAGGTATTGCTCCAGAGCGACCTGTTCTGCAGATAGCACAGGCTGAGCTTGGCAATAGAAATAATCCAGGATGGGAAAGCAAGTGTGATCTGTGCAACAGCAGCATCCAGAACCCAGCAGTGCTTAAAGCTGTACATAGCCAGAGAGCATGCCCTTAGGAGTTTGCTTTCCAAAGAAGGGCAGAGCCAGGGCTTCTTAAGATAATTTCCAGGCCACCCTCCAGGAATTAACTCTGCTCTTGCACAAGAGCGCAGGCTGTTACCCCTACAGAGTTACACTGCCCTCCTCCCTCCACTCCCACCACAAGGATGTTCTCCTTGGAAAGGCCCAGCTATGCTCCTGGGCTACCTGCCATTCCCCCAGATGCAGGGCAGACAGCCAAAGCCAATATAAAGCACACCTATGGAAACAGCCTCAAGCTCACAGTTCTTGAAACTGTCCCCTCATCCACCAATGGGCATGGGGAGAGTGACATCTCCACATCCCAGCCCACCATTCCCTGCATATTTGGTGACTAAAGAGCCAGTGCATGCGGGGAGCCATGGACAGTGCCCCACCACGCTGAGGAAAGCCCGAATTTACAATTTATTTAGCACATAGCAGCAGCAGTGCTGGCTCTGCACGTCACAACTCAGCTGCTCCTGCACCCAAGGAATGGGAATATGGGAAGCAGTGCTGCCAAGCCTGGTAACTCAGCCTGAGTTGGCACACTTCAAAGGGGACAAGTGACCCCAGGTGACATCAGGGCTCAGCACTGGTCCTCATCTGCCTCAGTCCAAAAGCAGCTGAAGAATTGTCAAGGTATAGAAAAGAGCAGGAGCTGCCAGCACGAGCCAGGATGTGTTAAAAGTTGCTGTGCGACAGAGAAAGAAAATGCTTTTAAAAATAAATGGAGCAGATTCTGGGATGTGCTGCTGGCAGAAGGCAGCCAGCCCTGGCTCCTTGCTCCAGAGCACCTGAAATACAGCAGCAGAAGCAGGAAGGGGCTGAAAACAGGGCATTGCTGCTGATATGGGATGTCAGAAACCCAGGTCAGCTTGAAACCACAGATGTGAGGAGGATTTGATGTAGATACAGAAGGAAAAACATGGAGGCATTCATGAAGCGTTCAGGTCTCCTGTGCACTGCCCTGGGAAAAGTTTGTACTCCCATGTCAAGGCAGGCTGACCACACCTTGTCCCAGGAACACAGAATAATGGATTAGGTTGGAAGGGACTCAAAAAATTATCTAGTTCCAATCCTGCCTGTAGGGACACCTTTCATTAGACCAGGCTGTTCAGAGCCACATCCAACCTGGCCTTGAACACTTCCAGGGCTGAGGCAGCCACAGCTTCTCAGGGCAAACTGTGCCAGGGCCTCACCACCCTCTCAGGGAAGAATTTCTTCCCAATATCCCAACTAACCTTGCTAAAGCTTCTCTGGGAAACCTGTGCCAGTGCATCTCCACACTCAATCTCTTCCCAATATCTAATCTAACCTGCCCTCTGTCAGTTTGAAGCCATTTCCTCCTGTCTTGTCACTCCAGGCTTTCACCCAAAGCCCCTCTCCAGCTCTCTTGGAGCCCCTTTAGACACTGGAAAGGGTTTTAAGGTCTCCCCACAGCTTTCCCCTCTCCAGGCTGAACAACCTCAGCTCTTTCACTCAGTTCCCACAGGAGAGGTGACCATGAGACTCAGGAGCTGCTGATTCTGGGCTCCCCAGAGAGTTGCCATGGGTCTGAGTGGCACCTGATGCATCCCAGGCATTGTCAGCACACGCCCCAATTCCCACTTCATGCTCTAACTTACAGCTTCTCCAAAATCACCTGTCTTAGCCAGGAGCTGCCTGCTGGGTCATGGCAGGAAGAATATACACATGGCTTGGACTACAGCATAGCAGGAGGATGGCACCCTGTGGCCACAAAATTAATGTTTAACCTGGCAAAGCCAGAGAGAACAAGTTCTCATTTCCAACAATGCCTTTTCTGAGGTGACTCACAAACCACAATATGTGTCACTGCTTAATAGACCCGCAAAGGTAATTTTGCCATCATGCAAACATCAGATTCACGGCACAAGGAGTCACAGCACCCCTGAGAGGGTAAAACAAAGGGATGCTGTAAAGGTGAGAGACAGCAGGCTTTATTCTTCTTTGGCTTGAGTTTCCATTATGTACAAAGACTCACTGAAAAGGTCTCATTGTTTGTGCAAAAATGAAGTCAATCTCTTGCACAGTGAAGAAGGGAAAAGGATAGAGAATAAGTCTGTCCTGCCATGCTGGGGAAGGAAATTCTTCCCTGCAAGGATGGTGGGGCAGTGGCACAGGTTGCCGAGAGAAGTTGTGGCTGCCAGGTTGAATGGAGCTCTGAGTGACCTGGTCTAGCGTAAAGGTGTCCCTGCCCATAGCAGGGGGAGTGGAATGAAGTGATCTTTAAAGTCTCTTCCAACTCAAACCATTCCAGCATTATGTGAAGAACACATGCTATGTATCCTCCACTGCAGGGTCCTCACCAGCATCTACAGCCACAAAGACAGTGCAGGACCCCAAATCACTGCTAAACAGAGCAAAACCATCCTGATTCCACCTTAAAGGAGGAAAAGCAGGTTTTCCTTTTGCTTTTTCATGCAAGTGTTCTATAACCAATCCTTGTTCACCTCACACTGCAGAGAATCGACTGGATTTGCCTTATACTTTTACCTTGTCCTGGCTTGAGCAGGCATGGGACAAATGGACAACAAAGGAATTTCCTACCTGTCCACAGATGCACAAATCAGGGTCTGAGGACCCTTCAGCAAGCAACCAGCTTCCCTGCTGGTTAGGAAACCATGTCCCAGGACATTTGGCTGCTCAGGGGCAAAAGCTTGGACCAGCCACTCTCCTTCCTCCCATTCCACACCCTTCCCCATTCCTGCCATTCTCAGCCACTCCAAACTGCCACACACCCCAAAGCTCATCTTCCAAGCCCGTTTTCTCCCTGGGAAATGAATGTTACTGTAGAGCTAAAAAGGACATTTCGGCAATCCTGCTTTTTCCACCAGGACTAATAACCTGGCTCAGCAAGCACCCAGTGCTCATCTCCCACCCAATGCACACACCCCAGGGTAGGTTTCAGGGGCCACTCTCCTGCCCAGGGGAGATGACCAAGACCCTTGGGAAAGCCTGGCTACTTCCTTCTGGCTCCCAGTGAGAAGGCTTTGCACTTCTGGAAACCACCCTGACGAGGACAGGCACAGAGCACAGCGTTTTTAGGCACTGATCTTTTGGATACACCCAGCTGTATGGGTGGCCTCTTCACAGCCAGAACAGTGCTGATCACCCGCTGTCTGCCTTGCTTCCTTACAGCCAGCAACTCCAGCACCTCCCTTTGGACCAAAGCCACTGCCTTATCATCAGGTTCCCTCTTCTCCTCAAAACATTTCTTCTTACAATGAGAGCTCATCCAGCTCTGCTTTCCCTTCTTTTATCCGTTTGCTACAATCACTGGCACCGAGCTGCGATTGCCTTCCCTCCTTCTCCTCTTTATTTGTGGCATTATTTCATCTCTGCTGTTTCATCCCTCTGAAGCACGTTTCTCGGAATAATTTATACCAAAGCAACCTTCCTGCCAGATAGCTGCTTTGTGGGACACTTAAGCGTAGTGTAAATGAGCTCAAATTAAGGATGAGACTAATTCACGGGGAAGAGGAGGAGAGACACAGCCAGGAAAACAGCCTAGCCTTAATCTCCAAGCTCTGCACTGCTGATAGCTGGAGCCTGGGAAGATCCAGCTGGAAAAGTGCAACACACATCCCATAAAATAGAAAGAATGGTGTGAGAAATAAGATGCACATTAGGTCCAGCCCAGCACCCTCTCTAGTCCTGGCTGAGCAGCCAGTCCAGGCATGGAAACAGAAGGAGCTTTGCTCTGACCCAAGCTAACTGCTTCACTTATCAGCCCCATCTCCCTACTGAAATGATGCCCAAAGGCTCATGAAACTGGCCCTTTTGCAGCAGCGTGTGTGCTTGGACTTTGCCATATTTGCAAACATCAGTGCTCACATTGCGACACACATGAACGGCTACTCGTTGGTGGCATCCCCATCCATCCGTCTCCAGGAAGGCAGACAAGGCTCCTCCACAGGCAACACAGCTCTTTTTACACTGGGGAACTGCCATCTGTAATTTTTAGACATCTCGAGGATGGCTGAGGACCGTCAGTGCGAGACTGAGAGCGTATGTCACTCAGCCTGCAGACACCTGGGGGGTTCTTCTCCAGCATGGCACAGCCATCCAGCACGGCACAGCCATCCAGCACTGCCAGGTTATCTGGCATGGCCCCTCTGCTCACCACCACCCTGTGCCTGCTCACACTGGACATCAGCAGAGCCCCTTTGCTTCCAGACCCTTGGCAACTCATAAACAGGCAGTGCTATTTCTGGCAGCGTCACTCCCCCTCTCTCCTCTTGCCCACTCGCTCCTTCCTAAATAGTTTAACACCATTGATTCTCCCCTGCCAGCCATCCACCGTCTGCCAGCAGGCTTCAGAGCACCAGCAAGATGCTTGATCAAGCTGGGGAGAACCAAGAAATCACTCTTCACAGTACCCAGCCCCCCATCTGCATACCTACAAGTGGCAGCAACCAAAATTCATCCCTTCCAGGAGGGTACCATGCTGACACATCCACCCTTCCCAGGCTGGTGTTGATACTTGACTCCCATCCAACATTTTGGGTTTAAATCAGGTCATTTTCTTGCTTTAAACCTTGTTTGTGTGTTAGCTGCCAAATGAACCACAAGTGAGGGCTCCAGTCTTCCTCCAGTGCCTGTTGGTCTGTCTGGAGCGCATTAAAACTCCATCATGCTACACACTAGCACAGAACCACCATTTGGGAATACAACATTCCTGACTGCTTGGATTTTACACCCATCCTCCTGTCTGAAATGGACTGAACAACTCCTACTAACAGGGTCAGCAATTAATCACAGACCCAAGCAAAAACAGAAGATGCTGAAAGCCTGCAAGCACCCAGATGGGATGCCCCATCTCAGAGGGCACCCAGCACAGGGTCCCCAGGGGCCAGCCCCAGGACTCTCCAGCAAAACTGAGGCTTCCCCTAAAGCAGTGGATACCAGAGCCAAGCCACTGGCCTCACCCAGCTCCAAGAGCTGCTCTCAGGCTCCATTCCAGAGCTACACAGCATTAGCATTGTGACCTAGCCTTGAACACTTCCAGGGATGGAGTAGCCATGGGGCCAGGAAAATAAGTGAAGACAACTGGTCTGCCCTGGTGCTTTTTCTTGCCTAAAGTCTCAGACTGAAACAACTCTAGCATTCCGACAGGGAGTAAGCAGGCTTTGTGTCCAGAACTTTGCTGTTCCCTCCACCCCTGCCCCTTCCTATTCTTGGACACAATCCCTTACTGGGGAAGCACCAGTTGGACATCAAGACATAAACTTGCCCCATCTCCTCCACAAAAGCCCTTGAGCCAGAGCACTGAGAACCTTCAAGCTAAACTAGACCTGCACATGGGCTATTCCCTTTGCCAGCCAAACACAAATCAGAGAAGACTCCTCATGTATGATCCACCTCCCAGATGCATCCTACACCCCCTTTGGATGTCTCCCCATCCATTCCTAGCCTTGCACACACAGATTGTATCTTGGCTCATTTCCACTACATTCAGGTTTATTTTGCACAGAAAATCTGGCCCCAGAAACTCAGCAGCAAAGCTTGTTAACACCAGCAAGTGCCCAAAGGAAGTGTCAAGCTGCCTGCAAAGAGCTTCCCAAGCTGTCAGCATCCCTGTGGTGCCGGGAGGCAAGGCTGAGATTCAAAGCACAAGACTCAACACAACCCTCAGCAGCCAAGTTGCACCTCTGGTGAAACTTCTTGCAGGCAAGAATAGTCTATAAGGATTTCAGGCTCTTTCCAGCCACCTAAAGTGTTGAATCACCCTTAGTTTGCTGTGGGCCCAAGAGCAAACCTCAATTCCAAGAGTCAAGGGTCTCCCACAGTGGCCCAGCAAAGAGTCAGGAGCTGAGCCAACATCTCTGGGTCAAGCCCCCTTTACCTACAGGCAACACAGATGAGGACCACAGTACTCAGTGCATGCCTACAGTGCACTGCTTGGTCCAGATGTGGCCCAGNAGTGTTTTCATCTCTTCTGAAAATCCAACTGAGCAACACAGGTGAGGACCACAGCACTCAGCGCATGCCTACAGTGCGCTGCTTGGTCCAGATGTGGCCCAGCACATCTGGAGCCCTGGAAGCAGCACTACAGACACAGACCCCACTGAACAGCCTAACCCTCCCAAATAAGCTTTGACAAAGGATGCTACACACCAAACAATGCATCCTCTAAAAGAGGTTTGGGTGCTTTCCACATCCCACGGGAGCTGTAACATGAGGCCAGTGCAGAGTGTTTCTAAAAATCCCAGCCTGCTGCAAGACATGGAGCACCGGGTATGTACAGCCTGCTTGAAACGGCTAACGGATTGCATTTATTCCAAGCGTGCTGCTTCCATATGCCAGGGGAAAAAAAAATAAAAAACCTCCACACCAAAGCAGTGATGATAAATTTCTAAAGCTACTGTAGAAAGGAAAGGAAAAAATAAAACACATAGAAAAAGCAGCCTCATGGCATCTCCCAGAAACTCCCCTGTGCTACGAGTGCCAAATTATTAAGTAAAAAAGAAGAAGGGAAAAAGAACCTCTTCCATAATAGATTAGTATTGTGTACAGAAGGACAAGAGTAACCACTGTCTCTTGCCACTGCCATCATATTCAGCATCCACTGTAGCAGCTTATTATTTGAGAAGTAAAATCTCTACCTTTGTGCCCAGGTCTGAAGGAGGGCACAGAATCACAGGCTTCCTTGGGAGAGTGGGAAGAGTGAAGCTACCAGGCTGTCACCTAAAAGGACTTAACTAGGAGTAGCAGGAGGGACAAGAGTTCACCCTAAACCCCACAGACCTGGCACAATTTCACCCTTGTAGCTGGGCTTCCCCCAGGGCAATGCACAGGGATGCTCAGGGCTCAGACACCCCCTGTGCAAAGTGCCCGGTCACAGAGGTGTGTAGCCATGAACAAGGGACTCAACCACCCACCCAAACCTGCATGGATGCTCCTCAGCATTGCCAGGGCCAACTCCGACCCAGCCCTAAGTTTTCCATCCAGGAAAGCCTTGAGCAGCGAACCACTCACCCCAGCTGGCCTCACAGCAGCTGCACAGTCCCACAACACTCACAGGGTGCAGGAGGGGAATCCGTGGGTGCTCACCTTGGGCTGCACCACCCACACCCATGGCAGCTCCTTCCATGGCTCTTCCGACCATCGTGGTGTGCTGGGACTCTGCACCAGCACCAATTTGCCCCCTCTGGATCCAAAGTGATGCTTGTTAAAAACAGGCTCTGCACCTCTGACTCTCCCAGCTCACACAGGCATCATTACCTTGGCCCCAATGAGACTAATGCCAGTGGCACATGACAAACTTCTCGTCCCATGCTGGGGAGCAAGAAAACCCCCAGCAGCCCAGGAAGGAAAAAGAAGGCAGGAGAGTTGCAGCATTTTGGCTGGAACAAGCTCTCCTTCCTCTTCCTTGTGGGATTTCTCCATGCATTTTGCCAGCATGCACTATCCCAGGCTGGGAGAGAGTTATGGTGGTGCCACCCACCAACTTGCTCCTTCCCATATGGCTCCAGCATTCAGAGAAGTCCAGCCTCAGTGCAGGGATGCTCTGGCTGAAGCTCAGCCCCCTCCACGTCCCACCATGGAGCTAAGAACATGATGCCATCCCAATACACCGCAGTGTGCCCAAGGGAACCTACAAATCAAATTATATTTTCGTTATTTATGAAACCCTGGTGTTTGGAGGCAGAAAATCAGGGAAAATTCAGCTCGCTCCAGAGGATGGGCTGGCCAAGCTCAATGCACCATGCTAGGGAGTTGCAATCCTGGCTCAGAACTAGATGAGCAGCAGTGCCTGACAATTCCCACAGCACGCCCAGCCACTGAGGATTCAGAGAAAACACACACCAAGCAAGCTGCTGATTTGCTGAAGAGCCCAGAAAACAAGCATGATGTGGAAAACCATGAGTTCAAAGCAAAGATGAGAAGCACAGTTGTTTGGCATTAAGAAGATGAAATGGAGGCAACAGCATCTTCAACCCCACCAAGCATCGCTGAGAGGCCTCCAGAACAAAATGTTCCCCAGCCAAAACAAGATCAGACCAGAAGTCCCTTCCAGTCCTCCCTCCTTGGCTATAGAACTTCAGAAAACAGATAGACCTGAAAAAGTTAGGACAAAAACTGCCAATGTTTTTTACCTCATTTTTAGACCACAAGCTAAAAGCTTGACATGTTTCTATACCCCAGTGTGATGTTTACACCTCCTTGGCTGGAGGAAAGAGCACAATATTGCAGCCCAGAACCTGTAGCATTCAACCCTTGAATCCACAAACCGACTGCTCCAAAAAAGGGGAGAAAAGGGATTAAAACCCAAACAAAGACATTTAATGTAACCAGTGCACAAAGAGACCTTTTCAAGTCACTCATACCCTCCAGCCATTTGGAAACACATTAAACACCCCAAGACAGCTTTTATACATTGTGCTGGGAACCATGAATGGCCTGAGGGAAGTGATTTGTCTTCTCCTCACAGTGATGCACAGCAATAGCCACCGGCAGCTGGGTGATTAAACATCGGAGGCACAGGACGTGCAGGAAGGCCCTGGCATCACACAGGCAGCACCTATTGCTGTTGGCCACATCCACCTGGTCAAGCCTTGGCTACAGAAGCTCCACATGGAGGCAGCGGATGGGAAGGTCCTTCTCACCTCACCGTGCCAGTGTGAGGTAGCCCACCACAGCAAAGCAGCATCACCTGAGCAGATGGAAACATTTCCCAAGGCATAAAGCAACGATCATACAAGGCTGGTGAAGGGACTGGAGCACAGGTGCTGTGGGGAGAGGCTGAGGGAGCTGGGGGTGTTTAGCCTGGAGAAGAGGAGGCTGAGAGGTGACCTCAGCACTGTCTAGAACTACCTGAAGGGAAGTTCTGGCCAGGTGGGGGTTGGTCTCTTTTCCCAGGCACTCAGCAATAGGACAAGGGGGCACGGGCTCAAGCTCTGCCAGGGGAAATTGAAGTTGGAGATGAGAAAAAACTTCTTTGCAGAGAGAGTGCTCAGGCATTGGAATGGGCTGCCCAGAGAGGTGGTAGATTCACTGTCCCTGGAGGTTTTTCAACTGAGCTTGGCCATGGCACTGAGTGCCATGATCTGGTAAAGGGACTGGAGGTTGGATCAAGGGTTGGACTTGGTGATCTTGAAGGTCTTTTCCAACCCAATCAATTCTATGGTTCTATTGATGTGCCACAAAGGCACAAGACAGGGTGATCAATTCCTGGTGCAGCTTACTCGTGTTTTCTAATAGCAAGAACCCAATATCACCTGGAAGGAAGATCTGTCAAGCCTCAGTACTTACTCTGTAGCTCCAGGACCCACATTCCATTTATTCTGCCAAGTCTAGTCACCTCTAATATTAAAAAAAACCCCACTTGAATTATTAAGAGAACTGACGAATAACAGAGTGAGATGAAAACACCATAAGTTGCTCTCTCCATTCTACCCAACCTGATTTTTCAAAGCATTTAAATCCTTGCTTTGACTCTGCTCCTGCTGCTGGGCACTCCAATCACAGTGGAAGCCTTTATTAATAAAATACATATTTGATCCATCAGAGCAGCTTCAACCTTTCTTCTCATTGCCTCACCCCAGCTCTCCTCCATTGGCACTGCAGGTAGGACGTTCCCTTGAGGATGACAAGCCTGGAATATCACACACACATGTGCACACACCTGCTTTCCCTTCTCCCCCTTCTTCAGGCATGGAGAAACATGTAGCAGCATCCCAGAGCCCCCTGCCCTGTCCATGTCCCCCCCATGGCAAGAGGAGCACAGAGCTGCTGAAGACTGACCCCACTCCTTGCTTCCATGCAGGAATGACAGTGGGAATCGTCCTCATCCTCATCACCCTGCATGCCATTCCATGAGGTATGGAGCACTCTAGCAGGATCCACACCCCTGGCAGCAGGCAACACCTTCAAGATGCCGAGGTGAAAGCATCACACTCTCCTCCATCACCTGCACCCCTGGGAGAAGCTGCTTTGGAGATCCACAGCACAGCATCTCCCCATCTCGTTACCCTTTTCTGGAAACCTGAGCCAAGAAATTTGCCTGTTCTGGAGCATTGGTGGGATAGGTGCCTGAGCCTGCTCTACAGGAGCAACACCACAGCCCCAGCAGCAGTTTGTGTTCCTGTCAGGGAAAGCATCCACGCCTGCAGCTCATTTCCCAGAGTGAACTGCACGGTGCAAATGATGGGAGCAGAAGAGCAAGATCGCATGCAAGAGCTTTACAAATTAAAAACAAAGAGAACAGCCTTTGGGGAAGAGACCGACATGATTAAAACATTAATTCAGACTACAGCTTTTGCTCTGAGCGAGCTCCAGTCACACAAAAATCCCAGCAACGGATACTGCCAGGTCTGAGCCCAGCTCTGAGCCACAACCCCACTCCCAGGCATACAATAGCTCACTCTACCACCCCCTCTCTGGGGCAGAAGCTGTAAAACCATCTTCCTCCAGAGGGAATCACAGAAAAAAGCAAGCTCCAGCTTTCAAGGAGCAAAGAGAAAACTAAATACCTGGAATTACAAACAGGAAATAGGTGACAGCTTCAAGGCTAATAAACCCTCCCAGCAATACTAACAGCTTTCTGCATGAGCAAAACAGATAAAGTGACTAAAACAAAGTCACGACAGTCACAAGAAAGTCGAGTGAGACATGAGAATGACTGAGTAAGTTTTGGCAGCTGGCTGGAAACAGGCACTGGAACAGAAAGCAGGCAGAGCATCTCTGCTGCTCAGCTCCACGGCCAGCTGTAACTTGGCCACACAGTGCTGGGAGGAGGAGAACATCTCTCCAAAGGTCTGACACAAGAATCTGGACCATAACCCAGTGGGAGAATGGTATAATCCTGCAGCAGAGTAAGAAATTCTCCCTCCAAGACCTTTAATAACACATACACAAGCACTGACAGCCCAGGGTGTGGGGAGGCAGCCAGGTACAAGGCAGTTCAGACCAGCTGAGCAAAGAGTGTCAGCTCCAGGAGTCACACGGGGGGGAAAACGTCCCCATAAAGGTAGAAAGAAAAAAAAGAAATAAGTCAGTTTATCTGGTGGAAAATGTCTACTCTAACATAGCAGACATGCTTCATTTCAATTCTGCTTTTTATATCACATCCACCAGAGGAAAAACAGCACCAGATTTAAAAAATATCTTTCAAGCCTAAACCCTCCAACCTTTAACTTCTATTTTAACATGCATCATCATATTAGGACATTTTAAAAGCTTCTACTCTCTCCTCACCCTTCTTACTTGTTCTCATTAATTTGCCTGGTGAAAATCAGCTTCACTCCATAGAAGCATTTTTACTTCCACCACACTGCTGTCTGTGAGGCTGGGGACAGCTCTGTGCATGATCACCAGACTACACCCTGGTTTATCACACAGGCTGCCCTTGGACTCCTTGGATCACCACACTGCACCATGAGGAGCTGTTTTGTCCCCTTTCCTTGCTCAGCATCAGCCCAACATACAAGAAGGCATTTTCAGAGCATCCTTCATTCCCTGTGACACTGGGAAGTGCTTCAAGACCCAGCATCACTTTTGATGCCCCAGGAGGTACAAAGAGGACAGCTCTGGGACAGTTTCTGGGGTGACAATTCTGGGAAAAGTCTGGCTGGCAGGGGAAGAAGACTCTCACAAAGCTCAGTACCCAGAGAAAGGGAGCAGGAGAGGGTTTACAAGAGAGCAGGCAGTAGGCTGGGGTTAAGTTATAGGTGGCAGGATGAGTGGGGTCAGAAGCAGGTTGGAAGGGGTTAGAGGAGTTGCACAGACAGGTATGAAGGTAAGTGTGGCTGAAGAAATGTTCACCTGCCAGGACAAGCTTTCCACAGCCACTGGGCTCCATCAGCACAGGGTCACTGCACCCATCCATCCCTAGGGCAGATGAGGAAGGATCAAGGCTCACATCCAACCCATTCCTGCTGCCTGTCCATCCCATCACTGACCCTGAAGACACTCCAGCTACTCCCAGGCAAGGAAAAGGGCTGGAAGGACAGGCAGGGCTGCATCGCTCTAGCAGAGAGACCTGGGGCAGCCTCCGGGGAAGCACCAACCACTAAAGATGGAGTAGGTAGGAAGGAATATCACTGAACACAGAGCAAGGAGGACCAGGAGAAAAGCATATAAACCATCCATAAATCCCCACATAGTGTGGAAAAGCCACATGAGCACCATCTCACCAGAGGACAACAGAGAAAGCATCAGCCACCATACACCAGCAGAGAGCAAGAGATCACCCCAGTCCCCTCTTCCTCCTCCTCCCAGGAATCTGCCACCCTGGAAAAACCTGCCCAGCTTTTGCATTCTGCAAACTTCAGCTCTAAAAATAACACTCAGTGCAAGTGACACATTTCGAGTGGAGCCGGCAAGTGGCAGCCCACAGAACCAGACTCACTTCGCATCAGGGACAGGGTTTGTAAACAGAGCTTTTTTAAGGTTGCTTAGTAAGCCATGATCAAACATCCAAAGCCATCATCACATGGGGCACAACTGAAGGGGGGACCCAATGAGAGAGGAAAAATCCCATAGGGGAGGATAGGGTGGGAAAAACTCAAGAGCTGGACCCCTTTTCCCAACATATCCCAGATGCCTCAACTCACGCATGTAAGATTTTAAGATGGAGTTTCTCATCCCATATCATCTTGTAGGAGGGGTCCTGGCTCCAGCCATGCCCACAACACCAATACTCCCCTCACCAGCTCCTTCCAGAGAGCAAAACCCCCTACTTATAGGGAAAGCAGAGGTGCAGCGACAGCCAGACAGATCGCCCCACTGCTAGGGGGCTGTGCACCACCTTCCGACCCCCCAGGTAAGCAGGGTGTGATCCTTCCATGGCTGCTGCAGCCACTCCCCAGGGTCCAGCATGCATGGCAGGGCAGAAGGAGGAGTCATGCCAACTGCTGCTCAGTTAATCATGGTAATTAGCCACCATCTTGAGCAGCTCCCATTAG
Source organism: Sakesphorus luctuosus (assembly GCA_013396695.1). Classification (NCBI taxonomy): domain Eukaryota; kingdom Metazoa; phylum Chordata; class Aves; order Passeriformes; family Thamnophilidae; genus Sakesphorus; species Sakesphorus luctuosus. Next base: position 228,146 of record VWZD01000232.1, read on the forward strand.
TTACAGCCTGATTTTCTCAGGCACAGTCAGCACACGAGGTTTGAATTAAAACTCATCACACACCCGACTTGGAAGTACCACTGCAGCCCACAAAAGGGCTCATCCGGGACACAGGAACATGCACAAAAGGTACTCCTTTCCTTGAAGGATCTGGTTTAGTTAACTTTAAACTAGGTATGATTTCCCAGTCCTGCTTAGGAAACCTCAGTGAGCACAGGAGAACAGATGCTGGAGGGGAGATGTTTGCATTTTTCCCACCCAATGCCAGGATTGGATCCATATTCTGAAAGTAGATGAGATGGAGTTTCTCCACAGAGCAATGACCATGTGCTCCCATCATCCCATGAATGCCCACAAGACCCACATCCCACAGTGAGCAGCTTCCTGCACCCTGCCCAGGTTTTTGGGAGAAGAATCATTGCCTGCACTCTGTCAGGGCTCTTTACTAACAGTTCCAGGTTGCACAGAGCCACCCACCCTCCAGCACTGACCTCAAAAATCACACGTGATGCCTCAACACCAAACCAGCTGTCCAGCATGGATCAATTTGCTAAAAGCACTCACACTGGTCCCATTTGGAGGGCACAAAGCAGATGGACCCAGGGTAACAAGGGGTTAAAGCCCACCTTCTGCCTGCAGCTTGGGAAAAACAAAGTAAGGGATATGTAAATGCTTTGCCGAACCAGAAAGCCTCACAAAAATATTAGCCACAGCTTTGGCTCTCCCCAGGGACGTGGTCACGTGGGTAAGGCTCAGCATCACCCAGGCCTGCCTATACCTCTGCACCTTTCCAGCTGGTTTGTGCTTATTTATAGGCAGTAGTCCTCAGTGAATAATGGAAGGAGATGAAGCTCAACCTCTTCCCCTTGACAACTTTGAGGTTTCTGCTGCCTTTTCTTCAGAAATCAGGCTCCAGCATCTCTAGCATCTTGCCAGTGCCAGGAGACAGGCTGTACACCAGGAGCTCAGTGTATTTTTAACAGGATCCCTCATTCCCTGCTTGCTAAATGGAAGGACATAGAGTGTTTTAGCACTAAACAGACAGAACAATAAACCTGAGCCAGACTGGGACGCACAGATGCTTATGGATGGCAAACTGGGCAGCAGGGCTTGGTGCCTCTGCAGGGAATGGGTGTTCCAGTGCCCACACTGCTTTGTTGAAACAACTGCCTGGAAAACCCAGTACTTGATTTAAATCCACAAGAGGCAGCCTCTGAAGCAGGGAGCACATATCCCAGCATGGAAAACACTAAAGATAATGCTTCTCTGCTGAAGAGGAGGAAAAACAACCCTTGTGAATCAATAACTAACACAATAACTGGACAAGGTTGGAGGGTCCCCTTGGCCTTGGAATGGGAATCACAGAGAGAAACTTCCCACAGCAAAGCAGGGTGGGAACTAGCACCCCGTTTTCCAGATGCCAGACCCCAACATCACAGGGGGATTGTGGAATAATTGATGCCAGGCAACCTCTGAGCTAATGTGCTGCGCAGAGCAAAGTCAGGATGATGCCAGAGGTATTGGAAAAGGAGAAAGCCCAAAGCCTCTGCCCCAGGAGCCCCCGGCTCCCGCCTGCCCTGCTCATTTCTCAGCCTGACAGAGCTCAGCAGCCTCTCCCCGGGCACGAGGCCTCATGCCTGTGACTAACGGTATGTTTTGACATCCCTGAAATACTCCAGCACTTCATTTCAGCCGCAGGGAGCAGGAAGGAAGGAGGGGACATGCTGGTGGGGAGCCGGCACTGAGAAGGAAGGGCAGGAAGAGCTTTGGCAAGAGCAACAGGCAGGGATAAAGCAAAGCAGCACAGAAAAGATGCAGGAGAGAGCCAAGGGGTGGGTTAGGATCTGGAAGGCACCTGGGGAGCCTGTCTGACCCCCTCTGCTCCTTGCCTGTGCCCTTCCTGGAGCTGCAAGGCACTGCATTTATTTATCATCTCCTAATCACACTGCTTGAGTGGGAACACAGGGATGCACCACTAAATCCCAGCCAGCCGGTACCTGGTGGTGAGGGATGCAGGATCACCATCCTCCTCTTTTGGACTCTCTCCAGCAGAGCCAGGAAGGTGACAAACAATGATCCCTGGGGAGGTTAATTAATGAGCATCTTCCCTGTGTTTAAACTGTCACCTCCGGCCCCAGGAGAGCCAGCAGAGACATAGCCTCAGACTCTGGCAGGGGAGCAAAGAGCATCCCAGCCACCAGCTGAGCTGCTGGCCACGACCATCTGCCAGGCAGCAGCACCGGGGAGAACAGCAGCCAAAGCCATGGGGGGAAACGGGCTCTTTTCCTGGCAACTCTTGTTCATCACCAGATGCTCACAATGGGGTTCAGACAGTCCCGCTGCACCCCAGGGGTCTGGGGAGAGGGAAGAAAGCTGCCTGATAGGACTCCACGTCACCACATATGGTCCCCAGCAAGACAGAGGTGGAGAGTGGAAAACTGGCCCAAACTGCACCCTGCCTGAGGAAAGTGGCTCAGAACAACATCAGACTCACCCAATCTAGCAAGCAGAGCCCACTTAGCACCAAAGCAGAAGAACCATCCCCTAGACTGTGTCACCCCAGTGTTCACCCATCCATTCCAACCATGAACATCCTCAGTGGCAACCACAGATCAACCCAAGCCTGGGATGCAGAAAGTGAGCAGAAACTCCAGCTGCCATAACCACAGTGTCACTTGCAGAAGTTTTCTCGGGTCACTGTGAGCAAGGAGCCTATCTAGAAGCAGTAGTGGTGCTGGGGGAGAGGTAGAGGGACTGTTTTCTCTTTTCAGCTGCCACTAAAGTCATCAGTGTGGCTGTGTGTGAGTGATTCACACCAGTGCATGAAAAGTCTGTGAGTCACACACTGGATGCAGTGGGTGGGTGCATTGACTCAGCTACACTGGGATGGGGCACAGGGGGCTGCAGCCTCACAGGGCCACGAGGACAGCCTTGTTCACACAAAATCAAAGGCACCACTACCAGGAGCGTACACACGTGGTCAGATCCCCATCAGTGCCCTCAGCAGCATGGATGAACCCAAAGGACACCTGCATCAGCTGTCACCTGTCCAAAATAGGTGCCAAGGTGCAATAGGGACAGGTCAGGCTCTCCCTCATCCTTTCACTGGCAAAAGGTTTACACTCCCTATGAGACAGCAGAGGGTGATGAGACCTCTGGGTGTTCAAAGGACACAAATGCATCCCGAACTACAGAGAACAAACTTTCCAGATACTCCAGAAATATCAAGGAGTGAGGAAACTCAGCCAGACAGCAGAGACCAGAGAGGAGCTCAGTGCTAGGGGACAGTCTGATGCCACCACCACCTCCTAGTCCTGTAGGTCCAAAATATAGTCCTCACATCCAGGGGAGCTCAGCCCACCAGCACAGAAACCTGCAGTGCTGCATAAACACTTTGGGGAGAAGGAGCTGAAGGAAACACCTCCAAAACACACTGCCATTTGGATGGCACTTAGCCTCCAGGTACTCAGCAGGTGGCAGCTATGCCCCAGCCTTGCCAAAGACACCAGCAGCAGCCGAGGCTGCGAACGCGTGGCTCATCTCGCTGACAGCGCCTTCCATAACGCTGCTCCTCGTCTGCCAAACAAGCCCAGCCGTGGATCTGGACCAGCCAAGAGTGTCACCACATCCCACGGCATCCTGAATCCAGAGTCCCCCATCTGCAGCACAGACCAAGCCCAGAGAGCAGGATGAGATCACCCGCACTGGGGGGATGTGGCCCATGGGGGAGAGCAGGGTGGTCCAGGGTACAAGTAGCACTTGTCTCTCCAGGATCACTGGGGAAGAGTTATCCCTGGCCCCGCTCCAGCCGTGCAAAGAGCCAGCAGGAGCCACGAGCACCAAAACACATGCTCTGCAATGCAAGAGCAGCCAGAAGAGCTGGAGGAACAAGGCAAACAAACCCTGATTTAGCGGACTACTGCCACAAGCAACACCCAAGCAGGGACAAAATTCAGGCGCAGCACCCAGACCCACAGAATGCGGGGACTGGGTGCAGGGAGATAGTACAAGTTGAAGCACTGGGTACCCAGGGCAGGAAGGGGAAAGGAGAAAAGAGATCTTGCACATTTAGGAAGCCCTGGGCTGGCACTGAAGGAGCCCACTGTCATCCTGCATCCCAGCCAGGGCTCCCCAGGGTACCCAAGGCAGGGGAAGAGAGGGGGGCTGATATCCCAATCCAGCTTCATCCACCCATCCACCAGGACATGAAGCTGAGCAGCCCCTTGAAACAGGCCCACACACACAAGCTCCTTCCTGAGGGTGGAAGGACCCCCGGAACCCCTAGCCCCCCAAACCACCTTAAGCAGAGAGCTGTCTCTCCCTTAGAACAAACTTTGCGAGAGCCGATCCCCCTCGTCCCACAAACCTCGGGAATTTGGGGTGCTGTCCCAAAGCGCTGCTGGAGCCCCTCGGTCCCCCCAGTCACAACCCACCTCTGGCTGCTGGCAGCCGCCGGCTCCTTCCCCCGCGCTCCTTTCCCGGAGCCCCGCGCATCTCGGCGAGCCGGAGAGACAGAAGGGAGGGGAGGAGGTGTCGTCCACCGGGAATCGCGAAGAGAGAGAAGGGAGGAGGATGGAGACAGCCCCAACTGCTGTCTCCCGGCCGTCCCCAACAGGTAGCAGCGAGTGGGGGTTGGGGACATGATGTCCCCACGGACTTTGGGAGAGCGAGCTGGAGCTGCCCAGGGCCACCATCCCGCTGGGCATCGCTTACCTGGGGAGAAAGGCATGGATCCGGCCGGGGGTTATTCCAGAGACATTATTTGTAATGGAAAAGGGAGGAAAAGAGCCGCGGGGAGGGAGGGAAAAAAGGGAGGGAGAGAGAGACGAGAGGAGCAGGGAAGGAAGGAAAGGGGGAGGGGGGGAATAAAACGAAATACAAAAAGAAAAAAAAAAAAGGGGAGAAAATAGAGACAGCTAAAATCTGTCTCCTGCCCACACAGTGGAAAAGAAATTTCTGACAATCGGAGGAAGGGAACTCGTACATAAACCAGAGGGGGAAGACGGGTAATAACAAAGGAGGGAAGGAGCCGAGACAAAACACAACGGCACCTGTCCGGGCACACGCCCCCCGGGGTAGGGACGGGGCACGCAGCCTCCTCTCTGCCCACCCAGGCCAGCAGCAGCATCCAGAAACCTGCACCCCAACCTCCTTGATCCCACCCATATCGGGGCTGGAACTGTTAGCAAAGGACCCCCACATTCCCCCAACCAACCCACGTTGGTGCTCCCTGACCCCTCTCTCACAGCCCGAGTCTCCTCCTTTCTGCACACACCAGAGCATGGTGACCCTAACCAGCCAAAACACGGGCAGCCATGGGGACGAGGGACACGGATGCAGCTGCCTCCCTCCAGACCAGCCGGCAATTGATCCCACGGCATCTGAGAGCTGCCGGCGGGAGACGGTTGTGTTTCAGACCTCCTCCTAAATCACTTTTTCAGCCCATTTTGCAGAGGTGCAACACCACTGCTTTCTGCTTTGGCTTTATTTTGCTTTCCCAGGCAGCACCCATGGAAAAGTGGAACTGAAGGTGCAAGGTGGAGGAGCTAGAGGTGATCCAGGCTCTCTGCATGTCAGTCAAGGATCTCACAGCAACAATGCCAAGGGGCTATTGGTCCAAAGAAGCACACAGCACTTCTTACATCTCCTTTAGCATGGGCAGAGAGGAGCCCTGGCATGGCACAGCCCAGCACAAGCCCAGATGGTCTGCACAGGAACCCCTAAAGTCTTGTCACTGCTGGCTTCTTTGACTACCCACTGCAGCCTTAATCAGGGGTTGTTTGAGTGGCCACAACATCTCCACACCCCAATGCCCTCCAAGCTTCTACCTTTCACCACATCATTCCTTTGCATCCCAGCAAACCTACACCTCTTGGCAGCATCCTGGACTTCTTAAGCTTCCAGGCCTGGACATAAAGGCTGCCCTAAAGCTGCCACTTACACTGAGCCCAGGCAAGTGCTGCTGCAGGGTGCTCAACCCCAGCCCTGGCACATACATCACCTGCATGGGCTGGCAGCACTACAGGTGCACATCACACAGAGCCAGGGCACCAGGTTATGTTCCTTTTGTTTTGCCAAGACACCACATGGCTCTGCAGTGCCTTACTGGCATCTCTGGGCCTGGGAAAGCAGCAGAGCTATACACCCAACCACCCCCTCACAGGGATGCCCACTTGTGACACACAGACTGGGTGCTATCTCTTTAAAACCTTCATCCCTAAATCTGAATGAAACTAAGGGAAGAAAATCCTGGAGATAAGTGCTTCATTTAAATGTCTCCTCCAGCACTCCCATTCATTCATGCTCCTGCCCCAGCATGCTCCTGCCAGCACCTCAGAAAGGAGGCACAGAATAAAACCCACAAATACCCATCCTCTTTGGGATGGATAGAATTCCCTCTGCCAGGGCATTGCACACCAAAATCCAGCCAAAGCAAGGCCACCCTGGCATGTCCAGAATGGTACAAATGCTGCCAGAGGCTCCACTCCTGTCAACAACCCTGTTTCTCCCATGTTCCTATGAGCTGACACTGGTAGGTATGCAAATGCTCCCTGGGAGGGTGCATACCTCCAGCTCCCCAGAGAAGGGGCTTTGACAGTGTCTCACACACAGTCCTGCCTGTGTGGTGCCCCCAAATTCTGCCCTCAATGGCCTCCCTGCAACTAGGACATCCCAAATGCTCTAAGACCCCTTCCTCAGCGACAAGCCCAGGGTCTTTATCTAAATATACATATATGCTGTTCCTTGGGGACCAATGATGCCTTTGATTCAGATGTATCCATGGTTACCTGCTCATGGTGGGAGCAAGGGGTTAATTGAACTCAGGGGGTTCACCATTCATTGCCCATCTCTTCTCTCCCAATCCCCACAGCCCTTCTGCCCTCCCAGCAAGGCTGCTCCCAGATCCCCACTAATGCAGCACAAGGGGGAGGAGAAGAGAGGTTCTCCCCTAGAACTCGTTACATGAATAATTTTGTCAGCTCTGTGGATGATTAGACACGAATGCAGATCAGCTTCCTCATCCTGAAAGAAAAGACAATCCCGATCGGTGTGGAGACGAAGCCAAGCATCTCCTCCCACCACCCAGAGCCAGACAGGAACGAAACATGGAGAGACAGCATCAGGAGCAGCACTGGCATCCCAGTGCTGAGCTGCTGTCGTCTCAGGGAACCCAAACAGCAGCAGCAACGCCCTCCCACCCACAGCCTTCCCAGTGGGCTCATAGGAGCTTCCCTCGCCTGCAAGTGTCCAGAGGAAAGGTGAGTATCCGGAGTGCAGGTTAGCAGCCTGAGTTGCAGGCTGCAGACAGAGCCAAAAAATGCAGAACTGCAATGCCTAGCTAGACAGAAACAAGCATCTTTTTACATCCAAGAGTATCCAACTTTGTGTAACCCCAAGCTTTGTGAAAGCACCTGCAGACACCTGAGCCTCTCATCCAAACCCAACACCATTTGGACTTGATCCACATTCTCTGCTGGCTGGCTAACCTCTTATTCCTATATAGCAGCACTATGCACAGTAGCCCCAAGGACCTCCCACTTTTTAATCCTGCTTTCCTTCCACACAGCACAAAATCCTAACTAGCTTTCCTCCTCCTTCTGCACACACAGCCACAAACACTTCAGGTGTGGACTAACAGGAGGCAGTTCAGAGGGCAGTAAAAAGAGCAATCAAAGAGCAGCAAAACAATCTGTTGGTAAAAAGAAGCCAAAAGAACTAGATTTGTCTAGTATGGAAATCAGAAGGCAGAAGAGACTTGATAGCAGTCTTCAATTACATAAAATTTGCTGCAAAGGGTATGGGAATAAATTGTACTACATCCCCACAGGGAACAGGACACGGAGGAATAGGCTGTAAATTGTAGATTAGGCAATAGCAAAAAAACACCTCACTGGTAAAAATAATTTAAGCTTTGGGTTAGACAAATGGGAAGCTGCTGGGATTTGAGAACAGGCAAGACAAACACTGGATGAGGTGGTCTGGATGAAGCAGCTCCTTTTTTGACACTGGGAAAGGGAGTCCCTTGCAAGATATGCTCCTGTCCTGGGATTTTAGCACTTAGTGGCTAGCGAAAGCTAAGTTTGCACTGGTTTCTGCCAAGCATGAGGGGACCAACAGCATTTTGGGGAGCAATGCAGACCACACTATGCCCAGCCCCGCACCGAACCCTCCCACAGGTTATTCTGCTTCCACCTTCTGCAGCACCCACGGCATTACAGGTAACACAGCATGTCAGTCTGCCCTCCCTAGCACAGGCTCAGGGCTGTTCTGGGGCAAAGGAACACCCAGCTTTGTCCTATGTCTGTCCGTCCTGTGCTCAGGAGCCACAGCACATCGAGGACCGCCATGCAGGTACCACCTCCCATCTCAGAGGAACTTCAGCAGGAAGGCATCACCCACCATCCTCTTCATTGGAGGAATTAGTGGTGAGGTACAACTCCTCACTCCCTCTGGGTTATCAATAGCTGTAAAAATGACCAGTCAGGGTTAGAAAGCTCAGATCCTTGTTTTGTTAGTCTCATGCTTCTTGAGTTGCACTCTCATTGCTTTCAAGTTGATCTTTGTCTTTTCCTACCAAATAAGCATGTGGGTATTTTAAACAGAGCTAAGGAGGTAAGAGATGAAGCCCAGGCCAGCCAGAAGCATCCTTAAAAAGAAGCCCCACGTTTGCAGCAAAGCTTCCAACCCAACTGCTGGAAGAACCCATATCTGAGCTGCCAAATTGTCTGCTGGTCCCATCAAGTGGTGAGAGCTGGAGAGATCCACCAGAAACACATGGACCTCCATGGGGAACAGGAGCTGGTCTCCTGAAGAGAGGAGGTTTCAATTGCCATAGTGAAGAGAGATTGTTTAAGGGTTGCTGTGTGATTTTCCATGCCTAGTAAATTCTCAGAAATCTGTGAAACTTGTGGGAAAAAAAAGCACCTTCCAGTAAATGCTACATGGTCCCATTAAGGTTTGTTCCTGAGGACCTGCTTGTGCCAAACTACATGCTTCTGTTTAACAACAGGAGAGCCCATGGAACTTGAAACATCTTTAATAATATTTAGTCTCTCGCAGTGATATGAACACTGCAGTGAGGACAGAGGAGGGGGGAAAAAAAGTCCTAAATCTCAGGATGTTTATGTAAAGTGAGACTAAACTTTCCCAAAGTAGGAAGTTCTCCAAAACCAGACAATCCTCCCTGGAAAACACTTTTCAGTAACAGAAACTTCCAAGACTGTGTTGCAAAAGAAAAATACCAGAGTGCAGTGGGAGGAGACAAAAGCACAGATCTTTCTTTTTGGGACCACACTTCCGGCCAGCTGAACCACAAGGAAGCTGCACCTTGAATGGGAATGATCAAGAAACACTAAATTTGTCTTTGAAAAGTTAAATTCTGCTACTGCACACTGCAAGAAAAAAATATCAGCCAATTTCCCTCCCTGGCCAATTTTTGTCAATTTTGGTATGACCAGACAGGCAGAAGTTCCAGTCTGTCACTGGGAAATCTGAGCAGGGAAGAGATGCCTTTCCTTGCCTGTTGCTCCACCTCAGACCCGTAGTTTATATTCCAGTTACAAAACAAGTGCTGCTCTTGACTTCTAAGCTCCCATCTTTTAGCTGAAGAATATATTTTCCCGGCACTTGTTCTGCTTCAGTACCCAGGGTATAACTACACCTCTTGTGTTTAAAATGTGTCTGCCATCTGAAAAGCTCACAGGAACCTGTACCCTTCCCCTGCTCATCTGCCACTGCAGGTGCCTGGGTTTCAGCACAGAAACATTTTTCTCCACTTCCTCACCCTCCCCATCCATGCCTGAGCTGTTTGACTCAAAGCTGAGCCATTTCTCAGGGTCTGTCTCAGAGCCCAGTCAACACGGAGGGAACACATGCCAAAAACCCATTTCTTTCTGATCTGATTGTTTGTTTTCCTGCCTTTCCAGTTTGGGATTTTTGACAGGGAGCCATGTGAAACCAACTGCTCATTGTTTACTGGGAAGCCTGCGGCTGCTTTTTAGTCATTTCACTCACAGAGAGACCCGAGGAGATGACGGAAAGTCAATTAGCTCCCTGCAATAACCTGCACTGGCAAAGCTCTTTGGTGTCCACACATGGGGAAAAGCCAACACAAACAAGGGTGCTGGGTGCTGGCTGAGGTCAAGGATGCTTTTTGCTGTGCTGCCCAGCTACCTCCTCACCTGCTCCCACAGCAATGTGCCAGCTAAGGTGCCTCCCCAAATCCACCCCTGCTCTATATCCAAAAGCTACAGCTAATCAGGAGGGTTTGAAGAGAGGCAAAACAGCACCAGAGTCTCTGGGAGGGCAGCTGGGAAGCATTGCCCCCAACTCCATTATCTGGATGGCATCTTCCCATCTTGCCCAAAAAGCATGCGATGCTCCTCATGCTTGGGCACAATGGAAAAATCCCCACCCTAAAACTCTTGGAGCAACCCAAGAGACAGATCAAATCATCTCTCTGCAACACTCCAAGTATTCCAGGTCCCTGGCTGTGTGGCAGTTTTCCCAACAAACCTTTAATCATGCTTTTTGAATCTGCTCCAAGACAATTTCTCAGCATCCCCCTGGTTGCAGACCAGAACAGGGTGTGTTATCTCAGGAGAATAAATAAAAGCAGTAGCTTTAAAATGTGTGATTTTTCAATATGTACATTCTGGTTGCTCCTCCCCTACCCCAGGGCTCACCCAGGTGGGTTTCAGGCAGGGCTTGGTGGATTTTCCAGAGCAGCCCCTATTCCTCTCCACCCACTGCTTCCCACCCCAAGTACTGCACAGAGAGGGGTCCAGGTTATCCAGCAGTAGCATTTTGGTCTCCTGTCCTCTTCATTATACACTGCTACTCTGTCAGCTGCAGATATCACCAGCAGCTGTGTTGTTTTTCACATTATTAAAGTATTATTGAATTATTAAAAATAGTCGTAATGAGCACAGCCTAGAGCTGAGTCTGAGATGCTTCCAGAAACAAACATCTTGTAATGTTTCTCCACTCACAGTAACACTGAAACTGGCCAAAAACCTTTTTATTCACTTTAAGTTCTCCTAATATGATTTCTATTCAACTCAAGCTTAACTCCCAGACCACTGCTTTTACATATCATCTTTGTGATGTCATGAGCAACACCAAGTTAGTTTGTTGTGGCCCATTTTCTGGGGCTTCCAGCATAAGGAGCACATGGATTTGCTGGAGCAAGTCCAGAGGAGACCATAAAGATGTTCTGAGAACTGGAGAACCTCTGCTATGGAGACAGGCTGAGAGAGCTGTGGGTGTTCAGCCCAGAGAAGAGAAGGCTCTGGGGAGATCTCGAAGCACCTTCCAGTGCCTAAAGAGGCTCCAAGAGAGCTGGAAAGGGACTTTGGACAAGGGTCTGGAGTGACAGGACAAGGGAGAATGGTTTCCCACTGACAGAAGGCAGGGTTAGATGGGATGTTGGGAAGGAATTCTTCCCTGTGAGGGTGGGCAGGCCCTGGTACAGGGTGCCCAGAGAAGCTGTGGCTGCCCCATCCCTGGCAGTGTTCAAGGCCAGGCTGGATGGGGTTTGGAGCAACCTGGGATAGTGGGATGTGTCTCTGCCCATGGTAGGGGGTTGGAACAAAATGATCTTTAAGGTCCCTTCCAGCCTAAACCATTTTATGATTTTCCATGAAGCGAGTTACAGCTTCCTTCAGTCCCTCAGCAATCCTCACTGTCCCCAAAATCTGCATAGTGTCAGCCACCACTAGGAGAAGCCCTCAGCCAGACCTGCTGAAATTCTTGACTCAAGTTGTATGTCCTGCCCTCATAAAACATTTACCTTCAGCAGATGAAGGGATGGGGCAGTAACTTCAGCTACAGTAAGCAGTCAGTTTGTCATAATCTGTTGTGAACTCAATCTGGTTTTATATCAAAAAAAAAGCAACACTTAAGAGTTCTGCCTTCTCTGAATTAAGTTTGTAGGGTACCAGAGGATGAGCAGAGCCTTTTGGGACCTATGGGAAGAGCAGGACAGCAGGTGCTGCAGGTTTCCCAATCTGCCCTCATTGCCCCAGTTTTCTCCAGGTCTGACCTGGGCAGAAACAGCAGTTCAGGCACAGTCAGATCCCCATCCCAATTTCCAGACCAGGGAACCACATAATATCCCTTGCCCCAAGCACATCCATCTAAAACCCTGAAGCTCAGCTGCCCCAGGAACTTTCATAGGCTGTGTCACTCATTTGGGATGTCCTGGTGTTTGGCAGCTCAAGCCTAATTCAGCTGCTTTATCAAGAGGAATTTAGCACACAGCATCACAGAACAGTCATTTCAGTTGGAAAAGACCTACAAGATGATCAAAAGTCTAAAGGAATCCATTCTTTCTATCCACTATGGTATCCAGAAACAAACTATATTTTATTTCCCAAGCCCTTAACCAAGGGATTTACCAGGACACACTGGCTCATCCAGTGGGATCTGATCCATGAATTTGAAGCCAAATGGGGTCAAAATGACCTTAACACTGCAGTGGGGGTGACACACAGTCACCATGCCAGGTCCTTAGGGAACCCCCACACTGCCTGCCTGCCCCAGATTTATAGGAAGGCACCAAAGAGATAAAGACCCTCTGAGCAAAGCTGAGAGCAGGTGATGGGTCTCCCCCAGGGAGTCCCAGTGTTGTTTCCACGGGGGATAATCCTGCCCAGAGAACATGGAGACACACACCACGTCAGGCAGCCAGCATCTCCAGGGCTGCTCAGGCTTTGAGGCACAGTTCCAACACATAATAAACAACAATATTAGTGAAATAATGTCTAAACAGATCCAAACAGGATCCTCTTGCCAGCAGGCAGGGAGAGCTTCTCGCTGCAGGAGGCGCCCAGAGATATATATGAGGGAAACAGCTTATAATGCTGAACAGGTTTTTTTGGCATCTCTCTCCTCCTGGTGCAGCTCATCTCAATCCCTGAGCAATCTCTCTTCTACACCAAACAGACATATACTACACTTATGGAGAGGTACATTGCAAAGTCTCCACTATATGGAATGCTGTATCCTGAAAGTGTTCCAGGCCAGGCTGGACACAGCTTTGAGCAGCCTGGTCCAGTGGAAGGTATCTATGTCCATGGCAGGGGTGTTGAAACCAGATGGTCTTTAAGGTCCCTTCCAACCCAAACTGTTCTGTGATTCCCAACCCTGCCCAGAGGGAAATTCCTATTTTAGCGCCAAGGACCCCAGCTTTAGGCAAACCAGACACAGGTTCCATAAAGATGAATCCTGCATGCCTGCCCTCTCCTCAGCATGCAGCACAGGCCAGGGACAGGGTGCTGGAGCAGGGGTGAGTGTGGTCATCCAGCAGTCAGGAGTACCCATGGGAGTGATGGATGAGAATCCACAGCAGCCAGAGAGGGAGCATTCCCAGGGCTGCCTGCAGAGCCATAGCCATGTTCCCAGTGCTTGCATCTAATCCCCAAGCTGCTCACCTTAAATCAGCACATATCCTAAGCCACAGCTATCATACCCTGCTCTCATCCCCGTGCTTGCTGGAGCTATTTACAATGGGTGTTAAAGCATTACAGGAGCAGCTGTCAGCAGCTGTATTTTATGAAAGCTGAGATCTCCAAGCCAGCTCTTACCAGCTTTGACACAGCTCTCCCAGTGTGCCTATCAGTAGAAATGAGGTTTCAAGGGGTCTTTGAGAAACTGCAGATCCAGACAATTCAGTTAAATCCAGGGGGAGCTGGTAACCCCACTGAGGAAAAGACATCAGCCTACAGCTGTAAAGGCACACAGAAAAGTACCACAGCTTTCCTCAGCTAGTGTGCCAGTCAGGTTCCAAGGATCCCAGTAGCCAGCAGGATGCTGGGATGTGTTATCAGAGAAGCTCAGTGCCAGTTGTGACACCTCTAGGACAAATCCAGCATGATGAAATCCAGATTTAAAGCTGACTGTGCCAAGGGAGAACCTGTGGTCCAAAAACTACATGAAAAAATGAAGATTATAAGAAGGCTAGGGAAATACAGAAATGATGGGTGCCTACATGTACCAGCTTTGAGCACAGCCTGTTACCCAGCTGATGGAGAGCAGAAGCTATTTTTAAAATCTGGAAATTCAAACCTGGAATGAGCAATGGAATAAGGGGGAAAGAAATTGCTCTCAGCTGGGTCTCGCTGCTCTCCCCTCCCTTCTTCCTGCAGCCACCTGGGCTGCAGGACATGTTGGGCTCACCCCAACCTACCTCACCTGGGCAGGACTTACAAAAACTTCTCCATATTTCCCTTGGGTTTCACCTTAGGCAGCCCAGGGCTGCCTGCACTGCCCCCATATGGAAATGGTACTCCAAAAGAAGAGCTGATGCTTTGCTCTGAGGAAGGCAGGAAGAAGCTTCAGCTTTCCATCCCAGGATTTCAGAAGATTCAGCTCCACTGCCTGTCTCTCCCACCCCACCCTCCCCCTTGGAGCTCATATTTGGGCAGTTTCAGTGGAAGGCAGTGAGGAGCCGAGGGAACAGTTGCTGGGAAACTGTTCAGGAACCTTGGCTGGAGGAGCACCTGTGGGCACTGGGTTGGCAGTGCCCAGGCAGAACAGGCTGGCACAAGCCACAAGTCCCTGAATTTAGGCACATCATCCACTCAATCCCAGCCCAGATAACTGCAAATTAGATCCTTATTTAGGATGCTGAAGCTAATCAGGAAAGCACATCTGCTAAGCAAGCAGGATTGAATATCATGGCCTGCTGCAACCCATTACAGGCTTCATGGAGGGGGTTTCCCCTCCAATCACTCCAGTGCTGGGGTGCACTTGCTTCCCCTTGGGCTGCAGGAACCTGGGTCAGCTTCTCCTGTCTCTTCTCCAGCATGGATGCACTGGATGCTGGGCTCAGCAATGAGCACTAGATCCCTATCCTTTGGAACAGCAGGCCTCTGCCACCAGTAACATAAGCCCTTGTCATTCCACAGACTAGAGACAAAATTGTCACCCTGTAAATGCTCACATTTCTCCTACCTGCCTGTGGGAACACATTAGAGCCTGTATGAATTTTTCTCTTCTGACAGTGTCTGCATTACAACCCTTGGGAATTTTTCTGGCTAATCCCAGCCTTGTAGAGAGACATACAGCAACTCAGGCTAAGCACAAAAGGGGGATCTACAAGGCATTACAAGCTCCTTGAAAAGAAAATACCCGTTTCTACATTAAAAAATCCTCTCCTTGCACTGTCTTGCCAAGTACACTGTACTATATAATGCTCTCAGGCACACAATGGGATTCTTGGGATTGTCCTGTGCAGGGCCAGAAGTTGAACTCTATGATCCTTGTGAGCCCCTTCCAACTCAGGATATTCTATGATTCTATAAAATACATGTTTTGCACAAGGTTGATCTCTTCCATTTCATTATATGCACACTTACCCCTACTGCAAAACCGCCTGCAGAGGCTCTGAGCAGAGCTGCTACATATGAGGACATCCCCAGGGCTTCAGCCACACTTGGGGGGTTTCCGGCCCCACCAAAGCCCAGCAAAACCCACCTCCAGCCTGTTGCCACAGCAGCACATCACTTGCTGCCTGTAGGAGAAAAATGCCTCGTGTTTCTGGCCAGCTCTGCTCAGTGGCAAACTAGTTCAGCACAGACAATAGATGGTTAAATGAACGTTTGGGCCACAAGGCACTGCCTTGAGGGACTTTTTTGAGTTCCATCCCTTTCTCCCAGTACCCAGTATGGGAATTATGAAGAGGACATCCCTCATTCCTCTGGATCTGAAGCCTCATGTTACACAGCAGGGTTGCAGCTGCCCTCCTGCTGCCAGCCCACGGGGATCTTGGCTACAACTGCTAAAGCTCCAAACTACAAACCTTGCAGGTTTGGGGCAGCAGATGACCCAGATGTTTGTCAAGGGCCCAACAGATGTGATGCAAAGAGCAAAGAATGGCCCCATATGTAGCAGAAACATCCAGGGGTGGAGAGAAATTTATACCAATGCAGATTATAGCATGTCCTCCCCCAGAGAACCTCCTTCCCTCTTCACTGTCCATTTCTTGACAGAAATAAGGAAGAGAGCTCAGTGCAGCCTCTGCTCAGCCAGCAGAGCTATTCCCACCCCATGATCTGGTTTCCCCACAGAGGAAGGATGCTTATCCTTCTCCTCACTGTGCCTCCCACTCCAGGCTAAGCAGCAGCAGCACATGTGGGATCCTGATCTCAGCTGGGGCTTCCAAATGCTGCCATGGAGCACTAATAAAACGGGATAATAGGAACTGGAGGGTGAATTAAACATACGAATCACTTCCTCTCCTGGCTCTTCCTGCTCCTGTTGTTTCTCTTATACCCTTGGATAAAGCCCACTGAAAACATTATTTCCTTGCCCTGCCCCAGGCAATGAACACCAAGGGGGGTATTTCTTCTCTCTTCATGTTCAGCTGACACCCACAGAGCTGTGCTGATGCTTCCAAGAGCATTTCTCCACCACATGGCAAAGCTGATCTCTTGGGTGGCTTCAGCAGGAGCCAGAGCCCTCTAGCTCCCATGGGGCAGCTCCAGCTCCCACCCAAACCTCACCTGCCCCTCCTGCTGCAGCCTGGGGCTCTCTCCGTCTCCTGTACACAGCCTAAGCTCTAGGAGCAGCCTTCAGCTCCATGTCCCTGAAGGGTGGGTGCAAATGCACCCCAAGACCTCAGCATATTACAACCACACCTGGATGAGGCTGGGCACAGCTGCCATGAGCCCCTAAGGGCACCTGACAGCCCCTTGCTTTGGGAAAAATATCTTTCAAGCCCCAAAAGGTCATTTCCCATCAAAAAGGCCATTTCCTTTAGTATTGTGTTCAGTTCTGGGCCCCTCAGGTCAGGAAAGAGATTGAGGGGCTGGAGCAGGTCCAGAGAAGAGCAAGGAGGCTGGAGAAGGGAGTGGAGCACAAGTGCTGTGGGGAGAGGCTGAGGGAGCTGGGGGTGTTTAGCCTGGAGAAGAGGAGGCTCAGAGGTGACCTCAGCACTGTCTAGAACTCCCTGAAGGGAAGTTCTGGCCAGGTGGGGGTTGGTCTCTTCTCCCAGGCACTCAGCAATAGGACAAGGGGGCACGGGCTCAAGCTCTGCCAGGGGAAATTGAAGTTGGAGATGAGAAAAAACTTCTTTGCAGAGAGTAATCAGGCATTGGAATGGGCTGCCCAGAGAGGGGGTGGATTCCCCATTCCTGGAGGTTTTTCAGCTGAGATTGGCCGTGGCACTGAGTGCCATGATGTGGTAAAGGGACTGGAGTTGGCCCAAGGGTTGGACTTCATGATGTTGGAGGTCTTTTCCAACCCAAACGATTCTATGATTCCTGCTATGGGCTCACCCCCAGCCTGGCACCAGGGAGGGCATTGCCAACACAGCAAAGGACAGCTTCAGAGCCCCTAGGTGGCTCATTTGCAGAGAACACTCTGGTTCTCCTGCCATCTCCTCCACCCTGGGAGCAGTCTCGCCAGCAGGGTCTCCTGCCAGACCAGCCTGTAATTAAGACTAGCTGAGAAGATTAGCTCAGCCAGCCCTGGGGGGGGGGGGGTGTCTCAT
The DNA here is from genome assembly GCA_013396695.1 of Sakesphorus luctuosus. Classification (NCBI taxonomy): domain Eukaryota; kingdom Metazoa; phylum Chordata; class Aves; order Passeriformes; family Thamnophilidae; genus Sakesphorus; species Sakesphorus luctuosus. The sequence continues at coordinate 245,640 of VWZD01000232.1, forward strand.
CCCCCCCACCCCAACGGCACATGGCAGCACCGTGCTCCCGTCCCCAGCTCCCCTCCATTTACCTCAGCTGCAATATTAACTGCTCCAGCACTGAGCTAATTACTCCCTGCAAGGAGATGCTGCCAGAAAAATGAGCCAAGGGGGACACCCTAAAACAGCAGAACGCCTGGCAGGACATCTTGCTACAGCTGAAAGGCAGATGGATGCAGCCATCACCACCCCAAATCCCACTAAAAGCCTCTGCCCATAGTCTGGGGATGTAGCACAGCAAGGGAAGGTTTTAACATCAGCTCTTCCTCCTGCTTTGGGACTCATGGGCTGTCCCTCCTCACTCTCACAACAAGGGAAAGGGTGCAGAGCAAGGCAGAGCTTGCAAAAGCCCTGAGCCAGGCTCTGGTGGAACCATGAAGGACCAAGGATGCAAAGTCTTTTTGTGCTATCAGGGACCAAGACCACTCCAAGGGTGCAGGAGCCCAGGAAAGATAGACCCCTCCTCACTGCAATATCAGATACTGCTTTAGGTACCTCCAGGGACGTATTTGTTACCTGCCTGGGGGGTCCTTCAGTGCAGACCAAGGAGGGCACTAAGGGTTGGTGATTGCAAATGAATCTAAGTCCCTGTCACAGCATCACTCAGGAAGAGAGCAGGGACAAGCCACCAGATAATCCTCCCTCACACTGATGGTGTTGCCAGGAGAGAGATCCAGCTCTGGGCTGTGTGTGCTCAGGTTAAGCATAAGTGCTCAGGTCACTTCAATGCATCTGGGAGTACAAGATTTCAACTCCGAGAGCACTCCAAAACACAGCTCTGAATTTCCATACTGAATAACCACCTTCTATTTGCCATCTGAAACAGCTGAGTGTTGAAGCACTGCAATTTTCTAATGGGGAAAACTGTTTTGTCAGCTGAAGGAAGACTAAATTGGTGCAGTCTGAATTTTCATCCACCTCCCCTAGAGATGTGCTTCTCCCCAGCTCCTTCTGTGCCCACCACATTGCAGTCTGCAGGGTTCCAACACCTCAGGTGCCAAGCACAATAATTTCTGCCCTGATTCATACATAACTATGTCAAAAAAACTCTCTCAACCTCTCAGTTACAAAGGGGGTCCCACCACAGCACCAGAAGATCATGTCATAGCAGGCATCACCTGCACCTTTAAGAAAGGTCCAAGTAACAGCAGAACAGTTTCATTGCAGCAACAGGGGACAGACTTAATCACAAGAGGAGGATTTTACAAGTCCCTGGGAGAACCCACGAGACATACACCAATGCTTCTGCACTGGAAGCACTTCCCCAAGCTGCAGGTAGTTTACAGCAAGAATTCTAAGAATCCCAGCTCCATGGGATACAGAAAGGAGTAGACCAGGAGTAGATCAGGCCAATGAGTGACTGCAGACCTCCCAGCCATGGTGAGAATGAAAAGAGCAGAACGGGATGAGAGGCAGGAGCTCTTCTGTCTCTACTGCAACAAATACCAACAAAATCAGCCCTGAATTCATACCCAAGGACAATCAGTTTAGAAAAACAGACAAATCTTCTCCTTTGTGGTTTTTTGTTTTAGATACAAATGCAATTAACCCACAGGATTCATCACCACACACCTAATTGTGACAGTAAGGACTGGAGGGAGCTGCAAACGAAACAAGCAACACAGCCAAGAGAATCCAACACTGCCTGGGGGTGGGATAAAATGTCCCTTAGGGTGGTTTCCATAGGGGTGTCCAAACGAGCTGCTGCCCAGGGACTCGGGCATCCTGGCCAAGGGTTTGGGCTGGGTGCTGTTCAGTCAGAACAGAGGGAAACCAGGAAGATGTTGGTACCTCTCATCCAGGGAAGGTTATGCTGACATCTGGGACAAGGAAAGACCAAGCCTTACTCTTTATTCCCACCTTTTTTATACTTATGCCCATTTTGAGGTCATTTGCACCCCTCTGCAGTGTAAGCAGACCTTACTATACCTGTGAGCAGGAATCTGCATCCCAAAATAGTCAGTGTCTCCCATGAGAGCAGCTGCTCTCTAGGCACCGAGTTCCCAGTCCAACACCAGTATTCCCAGTGGATGCACATGCAATTAGCTGCCACAGACCCTGCCTAGCACAGGGCTGCTTCTCCAGAGGACTGGGATGCTACCCTGGCAAATCCTTGGGTGGGATCTACAAATATCAATGTATCAAGAAAACCTAGATTAGGGAAAAGTAACTAAAATTGCCCTCATGGAGCAATCTGGTTTCTGCTCCAGCAACCTTCTTCTTGCTTATGGTTGTGGAGCACAGAGGGGAGGAAGAAAATTGCTAAGTGCAGCCTTTCTTTGGAGGAATGGGATGAGGAGAGGGTTTGCCTTTGCTGGATAAAGCCTACTGCTTGTGTACCCAGCCATACAGCACCACACTGTCCATCTCAGAGGGCACACTGGAGCTTGAGAGCAGAGAGGTGTATTATCATAGAATCCATTGGGTTGGAAAAGACCTCCCAGATCATCAAGTCCAACCCTTGGTCCAACTCCAGTCCCTTTACCAGATCATGGCACTCATGAATATCTACCCTTCTGACCTAAACTTTGCACTGGTTAATCACAAGTGCCTGGTTGCAGACCACTTCTAGTTTAGAAAAGGTCAAAGAGAAGATCCCAAACAGACAGCAACCCCATCCTCCCCTGAGCTCAGCCCCCAGCCCAGTAGAAAGAGCCAACAACACCGAGACCTGACAACTCAGTGCATAAATCTTACACGGTGTAACGCCATCATAAACACCCCTCCAAGGGGAAAGTGTCCCCCAGATCCCACTGTTCTCCAGCCCCCCTCCATTGCATGGCCAGGAGCAGCTCAGAGGTAGGTTTGGGGCAGGGGATGTTGAGCAGATGTCAAGGATTTCTTCACCCCAAATGCCCATGTGTGCGACCAGGCTCAGCACAGCAAGGGAAGCCTCCAGGAAATGTTGAGTTCAGCTGTTGTGAGATAAGGAGGCAAAAAAAAAAAAAAAAAAGCCTGTGCACAGGACCAAAAACCCTTTAGGAGGGACTGGAGCCAGCAAGCATCCCTGGGTCACTGCCAGCACCGCCTGCCCAGGGATGCCCAGCTCTCCAGCCTCCTCTGGAGCAGCTCGCTGTGGGCAGGAGCCCCATCTGCCGGCTTGGCCACGGAGGATGCACATCCCAGCTCCGCAGGGTGAGCGGACATCACCAAGGCACAAAACATCCAGGGGCCACCGCTGCTGGCAGACTCTCCTGGCTCTGAGCAAAATGATTGCGGTGGCCACAGGGAAACGACACGTTCAGCCCTACTCCCCTTCCACATTCCACTAGAAACGAGCCCCATCGAAGTCTTACCCAACAACCTACACGCAAAACTCTCCTGCTCTCAAACAGTCACAGAGAGGCTGCAGATTGATTTGCTCCTCGCACACGCTAGGACAGAAGTGCAGCCATTCTTCACCCAGAGGCACTATTAATATTGTAACCATCACTTCCAACAGGGTGTAAGTCAGGCCCCAGAGCCCGAGGAACAAGCCCCTGCTGATGCTAGCAGAGAAGGTGGGCTGGGAAAGCCAAGAGGCTGATATCAGAGGAGCATAAACACTAAATATTTACACAGTCTGCCATCAGCCCTCAGGCGAGGAGGTGGCAACTCTACCATTTAAATGCAGCCAGCATAACAATTTTGTGGAACTAGAAGTGTCAGAAAGCTACTTAAACATACCAGATATAGGGGATTAAACTTGTTCAGGACAGTGTCGAGTGCTTAAGCAGTGAAAAGAAAAAGGCTGGCTCCTGGGGGTTCAGTGGGGTTTAGTGGTCATGAGGTATTGGTGGCCCAAAGCCATAAGGGCACCCCTCACCCACCACCATGTCAGAGCCAGGATCAGGGGAGAAAGTACCCAGCTGCTGTCAGCAGCACCAAAGGGGTTTCCTGATGAAAAATACCCCCTTCTCTTGCTGCTGCAGGAGGGGAGATACTGAGGCAGAGGGAAGCATTCGATAGCAGCAGCATACAATCACTCAGTCTGGAATTAAACCAGGACTTGGGGTCTCACAAAAGAGGGATATGTACAATGTCACCACTAAATGGTGCCTCAAAATAAAAAGTAAGTAATTCCTTACAGCTACTTTCTTGCTGTTCCAGGCACTTAAATTTATATCTAACCAGGTGAAAGACACTGCTCCAGCAGCACAGCACACAAGAAAGATTCCCAGAGCTGAGTAAAAAACTCACCAGCCCCATAACCTGTACTTTCCAAGATCAAACCTTACCTGAGCTCCTCATCCTCAGCTGTAAGCAGGGAAGTAGATACTGCTTCAGTCTGATCCATGCTCTCTGCCTTCACACACCAGCCAGGTCCAAGGGGGAACCTCAACCAGGACAGCACAGCCTCCCCCAAAGAGCCAAACCAGGAACTAAGATACAAACTAAGAGCCCTGGTGTGAACTTAAATATAGCCTTTGGTATAGGGTGTGGGTGGAATGCCCAGCTGAGACCAGCTGGGACCCAGCTTTGCAGGTGAGGCAATATCTCCCCTCTGCTGAATTAAAGAGCCAAACAGGCTGTATTGCATTAGAGAAAAAGGTTTCCTTGAAGCAGGTGATTCAAGTTTGTGAAGGACTGGAGATGCTGAGTGATAGGACATTGCTCACACCTGTTGTGGGCAACCCAGGTGCCATCATTAACTGTGACGTTCCCAGGTGAGCCAAGACACACTGCAGTAAATAACATGTCACCTTACACAGTGATGGCTTAGGGGACCGAGTCTCTTGCAGGGTGTGCAGAATAACACAAAGCCACCCACCACCTTGTCCATGCACTGTAGAGCCAGCTCTTAAGGAGCCTTGCACCTCCAGGAAGAATTGCCACTGCCTCCTGTAGGAAGGCAGGGAAGTTGCAGCAAAGCAGTGACTCATCCTGCTGTCTTCTGCTCTGCCAGCATGTCTGCCCCAGGAAGGCTGGGGTTTACTGATGTTTATGCAGCACCTTGGCTCATCTCTGAGCTTCTTTCATGTCAGGCCACCCCACGATAGCCTGACACCATCCATTATTGGCCCTGGGGAATTATCTGTGTCAAGGCTGCAGGGATGTGCACAGGATCTGGAGCAATTCTAGGCAGCACCAGCCCTGGAGCAGGCACATGCTGTCCCACCTGTGTCACAGATGCTACAGGTTGGGGGTGTCTTGTGATGGCCCATAAGGAAAGCCAAAGTTCATTTTCTTTTGAAGGATCCAGGTGCCAAGCACCTCCTAACAGAGCCAGGAGAGCAGGTTCAGCAGCTCCCTGGGAAAACCTAGGAATCCTCATGGGATAAAACACAGCCACGGAGCACTGACATGCATACAGGCATTTCAGGAGTGTGATGGTATGTTTGGGTCTGTCCCATATCCTCTCAGGATGGGGCCAGGGGACCATGTCCCAGGGAGCAGATTGGGTCTGCCTGGGAAGAAGCAGCACGTTGCAGCTGCCAGATTTTCCCAGGCAAGCTACTGCTGACTTCCACGAGAGGGCTTTGCTGTACAAAGAAAGGAAATGAGCAGAGCTCCATTTACAACCTGCTTCCAGTTAGGTCCTGTCTTTACCCCACACCTCACCCAGGGCTTAGCAGGCACCAGCAGGACACAGTCACCAAGGATTACACCCAAAGGTGACATTCATATGCTAGTGACAGCATTTAAATTCACTTGTTTCGCTACTGAAGCCTCTCTTTTCTGGGTGAGCTGCATCCCAGGGTAGCCACAGCTGAGCCCAACTTTCCCGGGGGACTCTGGAACTAAACCTGGCCCCAAAAAACGGACACAGCCTCTGGCACTTGCTTGCACAACAAGCTGACCACTGCATTTTGGGAGGCTCCGGGCTGTCACCCACAATTCCTCCCACCAGAGCCGAGTGCTTTGAAGCACATCTGATGACAGATGGGCAGTGCCCTTGTTCCCACGCACACATCCCTGGAGATAAGCGCCCGCTGGGCTGCCACCGTGGGAACTCACAGGGCAGAGGAGGAGCAGGAGAGAGGTGAGAGAAAGATGAGTCTTCTGCCCCTGGCATGGCCGAAAGAATTCACCTTGATTTTCATGCACACTCACACTGGTCTTTAGCAGGAGACATGAATCATGGTGCAGGTACATGTAGGGGCAAGTCGCAGGCCACTGGCTCTGGGAAATGACAGCAGCACCTTGCACCTGGCCTGGCCAGCCCTGAGCGTGTCCTTAGATATATAAACTTCTTATCTGAACAGATGCAGGGATGCAGCTGGTTTTGGGTAGCGCTGCCTTAGCTGAAGGCCTCCCAGATCCCTGAAAGTCAAACACATCCCCAAAACAGTGAGGATTGAGGCAGGGAAGCCCCTTCATCTCACAGGGGTTGAGTCCCAAGAGGGCAAAGCGTGGCCCATCCCTCACCAGGCGATCTCCAGGCTGACTTGAGGGACACACACGATCTCTCAAGGTCACTTCCAGCCTCCTACGCTCCTGATCTAACAAAAAGCGACGCGTGGTCGGGCAGGCTGGGAGCCGCAGGGGGATGTGGCGGATGCTTGTGCCAACCGGCTGCTGCCCCCCGGGCTGTGCTCTGAAAAGAGCGTGGAGTGAGCCACGGCTGAGCACACAGCCACCCTCCCCGCTGCCTCCCGGCGCCTGAGAGCTTCTCCCCACCCAGGGAAGACACAGCCAGCTCTGCCTGATGCGGCAACGCGACCTCTGCAGCTCCAGAGGCTGCCACAGGCACAAAACTGGGACTGCTGGGCCTCCACTGTGAGCTGAGAGGGAAGGGGCAGGCTGTGACCGGGAGTGTGAGTCACTGCAGTGACCTGGGATGGGCCCGACCTTGCCACCATGGCAGAGTTGGGATCAGAGCCCCGCTCCATGCTCAGCTCTCCAGGTAGCATGTGCTGCCTTACAGTCATTCTCTCTTACCCAAGGAGGGCTGAGGGGACATGAGAGGTGGCTCCTTCCTCCTGCCATTTGTCACCTTGTTTATTTTTAACAGCCCTCTCTCCTGCCTGGATATGACCCCCTTGAGAAGTGTGTGCTTGTGCTCTCCCAACACCAGCCAGCCCCATGTCACCACTCTGAGCCCAGAGTGGCCGGTCCCTCCCCACCTGGCCACTGACCAGGGACATCACGTCACATTCTCCTGAGCTGAAGGCAAACGCTCACTCCTTTGCTGTTTCCAGGAAGGGAATTTCGGTGCAGGGAGCACTGCCAGGGCCAAAGGGAGACAAGGTCAGGCAGGAGGCATGCGTCACCCCAGCCACCTCCTTGCAGATTAGCTCTTTAACACAAAATACATCAATTCTCCCTGGAAAACCTCAACAAGGATAAGGAGAAATGCGTCCTTCAACAGACTACCCTTTTAGAAACAGAGCCATGCTGCAAGAAGGGATGAAAGAACAATTCCATAAATATCCAGTAGGACTTATACCCAGCTCCCTCCAGTCAGTGTTTACATCCCTCTGACTTTAATTCCATTAATAGAAAAGCCACAAGGAAGGGCCACAGAGATGAAGGAAGTGGCACAGGCTCTCTGACAATGGGTGCTGCCACCAACCCTTGACGAGTGCCAGAGCTGGGAAGGGCAGTGTGGCCCCAACAGTCCCACACATAGTAAATCCCACCTTGAAAGCATCAGCAAGCATTTTGCAGCTCTCCCTGGCCAGATATACCACACCACATCACAGAGAATGACAGAATCATAGAATAGTTTGGGTCGGAAGGCACCTTAAAGACCATCTAGATCCAAACACTCTGCCATGGTGTTGCAACAAGTCCCACCCAACCTGGCCTTGAACACTTCCAGGGATGGGGCAGCCACAGCTTCTCTAGACAACCTGTTCCAAAGAACAGGAATAAAAGTCCCAGTACCCTCCCCTGTCTGTCCTTCCAACCTTCCTGCCTTTCCATGGGAGTTGTGCCTTCCTCCGGATGTGACTCCACCCAGGCTATCCACTGTGTCAAAGGCTCACAGGGTCAAATATTCCCACTGGAGCACATGAGGCTGCCAAGGGGCAGTGGCCAGCTCTGCCCTCCCCTGCACCCTTGCCCTGGGGGTTGTCAATGCACTCAGCCCTGGATTTGGGGCAGTGCTGGGGTCCATAGGTTTTGCTCTCACCCCAGAGAAGTGAGGCTATCCCATTGCCCCTCACATGTCCCCCATCCCCTCAGACTGTGAATGCTTGTTGATGTTGCATTCTGACTCCTGTAAAACACTGCCCTGGGCCAGTTCTGGGTGAAAACCCACACAAATTCCTCCCGCTGTGAAAAACAGCAGCCCCATTGCCATGGAGACATAACATTGCTCTGCTCCTATGGCCTCGGTCAAGGCAAAGCAGGGAAGCTTGGTAGCCCCAACACAATGCCACAGGGGCAAACCTGCCTCTTGCCCTGGCTCCTGGCTTGGCACTTCCATTGCCACACACTCCCACCACCCCTGGCATGCCACCATGGGGAGATGGAGGGAGCTGGGATGAAACACCATGTGTGCTGGCAAAGCCCACCTGCCTGCACTGCTCAGTGCCCAGGTTTGCAGGAGTCAGTCTGAAGAACTGAGTGGGACACGGCTGGAACAGCCACTTCCATCCTTTTTTTTTCTAGTGATGCTCCAGCCAGACTCCAGCTGGGACCCCAGCTCCACAAGAGGATAGTACTGTGGGGATCCCCTGCTGCTGTGCCACACTGCTGATGTGCCACACACATCCTCTCTTCCAGGAAAGGAACAGGGCACCACCCCATGCCAGACCTTCCAGTCCAGGGCTGAGGGGAGCAGGCACCCACAGCATTCCCATAGACCAAGCCTGGGGCAGTACTGGGGCTCCCACTTCTGCATCCCACTCTGGACATGCTCCCTGCTTCCTGTCCTCGTTCTCCTTTCCTGCCTCTCCCTGCCCACCCTGCAGATTTCCGAGCAAGCCGCGTCCTTCCTGCCCTTTGTGGCAGGGCCGGAGTGTCCCAGCCGCCCAGCCTGCTTCTCCATTTCCCTCCCTGTTCTCCATTCCCGGCTCCTCCGGCTTCCCCCCCTCCACCCGCTCCGCCTGACCCGGCACCGCAGGACGCCACGGGCAGGGTGAAGCCCAGGACGTGCCAAAGCAAACAAGGCAGGAGGAGGAGGAGGACGAGGGCGGCTGAGGCCGGAGCAGGCAAAGGGCAGAGTCCACCCGCAGACCCTGTCGCTGCTCCGGCATGGGGAGGTTCCCTCCTCTCGCTTTCTAAATGCTCTGGGTTGGCTCCGCGCACCCTGGAGCCTGGCAGGCAGCGGGTATCAGAGGCAGTGCCTTGTCTGAGCTCAGCCCGTGGATGCTGAGTGGCACCTCGAGGGGGCTGAGCCACCCTTTGTGCCATCCCTCGTGTGGGTCTGGGGTGAGGGCTGAGCTTCACGGGGTGGTAGAAGCGTAAAGGGAAACAGATCCAGGGCTGGAGTCTCCCGCAAGCAATTTATAGCGAGGTCTTTTCCTCCCGCTCTGCTCGCTGCCAGGAAAAGCAGCAGGAAAATATTTCCCTGGGAATTGTTTTTGTTCCTTCCTCTTTGTCTGTATGCATGAAGCTCTCCTCCGCCTTGGACATGCCTCAACCTGTCCCGAGGCTCAGATTAATCCCCTGCACCACCAGGGACGACAGCTGAGGTCAGACACTGTCAGCAGAGGCGAAGAGAAGGAGGAGGAGACCTTCCCCCTAGGAAACCACAGACGTTCCCAACCAGAGCAGCGAGCATGAACAACAAGCAGCCCTGACTGCTTCTCCTGCAGTAGGTCAGCCTGGCACACTGGAGCATCCCACAGGAGAAGGAGAGCTCACTGCTGGCAGTGCCGGAGTAGCACGGCAGAACCAAAAGCCTGGTCTACTCTGAGCCAGAGCAGCTGTAGGCAGCAAACGCATCTGCAGCCAGGCAGGTCGCAGCATGTCAATGTCTTTTGGGGCACGCAAGTGCCCAAAAACAGGTCAGTGGCAACCAGAACCTCCATTTCTCTGCTAGCCTGGGAAAGGTCTAGCTGGCTTCCTTGGATAAGGGAGAATGGATGAGCTGTCCCCCTCGGCTGCACCAGAGGAGCAAGTGCTGCAGGCTGGGCTGGGCTAGAAGAGCCAGTCCAGCTACCTGCAGGCAGGTTTCAGCACTCCACTGCCCATCCATCAGGGAAGCTGGGATGGAAAGAAGGTGAGAAAATTGGAATGGAGGAAGAGGGCATCAAGGCCAAAGCCAGTCCTTTGGTGTGCTAAGCACTCAACACCACCTCAGAGTAGCTGGAAGCTCAGGAGAGCTCAGCTCCAGTAAATGATGCTACTCAGCTCCTGCTCAGGCAGTTAACTTCCCTCTCCTCCCATTTTCCCTTTGCCTCTCGTGAGTGCTTGGGAAATACAAGATGACTATTTGCCTGAAGCTCTAAGCCCTTCCCTCCCCCTCTCCCCAGGCTCCATCACCAATAAATCACCCCGCTGGGAGAGAGGGCCAGAGGAAACCAGAGGCACAAAACCTCAAACAGAGCCTTTTTTTTCCCCCGTGCTCTCCCAAGCAGCTCTGCATTTCATTAGGCAGCCAGGCCAGCCCTCGCCCAGCTGGGGAGAAGGAGGGGAGGGGAGGGGGGCCCCGCAGGGTTTGCATGTCGGGAGCAGAAATCACAACCAGAAGACCAGGAGAAGGGAGTTGTTTGTGTTTGTTGCCGCATCCCAGCGCTTGCCTGGCCCCTGACCCTGCCTCTGGGAAAAGTGCTGGCCTGGAATAGCTCTGCTGCGTTGGGGTCCCTCCATGCCAAGGCAGCTCTGGGCACCTTCCAGCCAGCTTTTCCATGCTCCAGTCATCCTCTTATAGTGCCAGCCCCTCTCTCTGCCCCACTCCAGCGTCACAAAGGCTTGGATACTCCCTGGGAGAAGCCCGGGGATTTTCTGCGAGCCTCAGCCCTGCCAATAAGCTTCATCGCCTTCCGTCTCCCCCTGTGCTGGAGCACCCTGCTGAGGAAAATACGGAGCCTCTCCCTGTGCAGGGGGAGCAGCAAGGACAAGCCCCTGCTCCCCTGCAAGAACCTCCCAGCCTGCTGTGGATGGGGGTCCCTCCACCCACCCTAAATATATATTGGCAGAGCATCACCAGCAAGCACAACACATTGGAGACAGATGCAAGTGCTGCAGCAGCACAAGGGTTGGGGGGATCCAAGCATGCCTCTCATCGCTCTCTGGAGCGATCATTTAAGCACGCAGCAGTGTGCCACAGTACTCCTTGGCCAAAACCCACTCTGTCCTGTGGATCAGCCCTTGGCAAAACATCCCTTCCGGATTGCTGTGGTACCCCTGGGCTCCCCAGGTGGGGAGAAGCTCCAGCAGGCACGCAGCCCCCAGGGATGCTACAGTACCCCCGGGCTCCCCGTGGTTCCCGAGGCTGGGAGAGGCCTCAGCAGGCACACAGCCCTGCTGCTGGTCTGCCTCCCGCCTCCCTCCCAGCAGCCTGACGGATTCCTGAGCGCTGACACAGGATGCTGCAGCAATGAGTGTGCAGGGCCTTCCTCCCCTTCCCCTGCCCCAGGAGAGGAGGGATCGGCGGGTGATGCCGGGTTGCATCAGGCCAGGAGCAAGAGCACACGGAGTGAAACGGGGAGCCTCCTGCAAGCCCCTCTCTGCCATCAGCTCCCAGCCCCGCGGGTATCCCCCAGCCTCTGCTGGCACCTGGCCCGGGCCAGACACCTTTAATAGTCGGGATGATTCACACCATTAACACTCCTTGATTGGTGAGAGCCGGTTTTCAATCGTTTCCTCTCCCCAGGAGGTATCCCTGGTGAGAGACGCAGCTCACCCGCCCGGAGCTTCAATCTGGAATCGCTCCTGGATGATTACAGGAGGAGAAACGTGAAAGCCTGCTGTTTGACCTCCTTCCCAACCATCACCCTGCCACGGTCCCGGCTCTCTCTGCCCCGCCTACGGCATCTATCCCACCCTCCGGCTGTGCGAAGGGATTTTCCCAGCACCTCTCCTCTCCCACGGGACCTGACTCCAACTGGGGGAAGGGCAGCAGCCCCAGAGAGCGCTTCCAACAGCTCGTTGCTATTCTCGGAAGGTGAGGATCGTGCCATCTTCCCATTAAGTCATATCCTCCTCGACCCCGTGAGGCAGTTTCCATAGGAGTCACTCTCTCTTCCAAGTGATGGAAGTTTTTATTTTTATCTGGCTTATTTATGCACTTCTCTTCCCTCCTTCGGTGTTGGCCTGGGCAGTGAGTTTGGGTCATTACCCTCCCCTCAAGCTCATTCCCCAGTCCTTGCTCAGCTATCCCATCTGTCACCCTCACTTCTACAGCACTATTAGCAGAAGGAGAAGTCCAGGAGTTGAAGCAGCACGACAGAACAGATGAATTAAGGAAAACAGACCCTGTTTAGGTGCAAGTGATTATAGGAATTAAAATGACACTGGGTGAGGAAAAAGAACAAAACAGAGCAGAAAAACTGATTCCAAAAGGAACACAGTGTTGTTATAATGGGTCTTTTCCAACTTGAGGCTTTTTTGCTGCAGACTCCTCTGTAAGCCAGCAGCAACTATCCTGTCTCCATTATTTTTTTTCCAGCCTCCTCGGCCACAGCAGCCTGAGGCTCCCTAGGGACACGCACATCCCAGGGAGCAAACCCCACACGTCATAAAAACACAGCCACAGGAGCAAGCGAGGCGTGTGTCGGCACAGCAGATGGAGCTGGGCCGGGTCTTTCAGGGACACAGCTCGTGGCCATCAGCAGGGATGTGAGAACTCGCTCACCTCAGGTAGCTCCACAGGACGTCGCCATTAGCCCGAGGGAGCTGCGTGGGCATCTCTGGGCAGTCTCTGCCCTGTTTTTGAGAGGCCATCAGCAATTAAGCTGTTGCACAACTTTTCTCTGGAAGATAGAATAGATACAAACGCTGCTGGTGTTCTGTGCCAGAGGGAGGTTGGGTCTTTGTGCAGTGACACCAGGGCGATATGAACCAACAGAACTAGGGGGACCTTCCAGGGATTGGATGCCCAGAAAACCTTTATAAATGCCAAGATCAGGAGTGACCCCATCCCATTTCAGAATTGGGAGTGGGGAAAACCATCCATTTCCATGGAGATGCTGTTTGTGGACAAGGAGCAAGACTGAAACCTGCTCCTCCTGGCCTTGGGAAGGAAACAGCTGGTACAGGAGCAAGAGGCTCTTTCCATCCCTCCAGCCCAGCTTCTGGGCCTCAAACAAGGATGTTTCATGAGGCAGCAGGAGAGCTGGTGGTATAGTCCTCTGTAGCCACTCTCCTTCTCCTGCTGCCCTCCGTTTACTGGAGAGATCCTGAGGTAATCCCATTTCCCTTGGGAGAGGAGTTTGATTGTGGGATTCTCCTAGAGAGCACCTGCACAAGTGAAGCTGCAACAGTCCCTTCCCATCACCTCCCAAAGGTCACCAACTGAAATGTCTCATCACACACCATTTCCTTGTGTTGTCTACCAGACTAAAATTGTGTGTCATCATTAAGTGCAATTATCAAGAAAATTAAGATGGTAGGACTTTTGCTTTTACCTAAGAATGGGGAGCTAACTGAACTGTACACAAAGAGACCTTCCTCAAAGCCACCCCAGACCAGGCTTCTCCCTCCATTACCCAAGGATGTCTCCAGTTTTCACAGAAAAGTGTGAAACCCCCAGCCTACAAGCCCAGTGTCAGCCATCTGGGACAGAACTGCTCTCCACATGCCTACTCCAGCATAGACAAAGCTGGGAGCAGAGACCTTCAGTGGTCACCCCCTCATCTCCCACCGAGACAGGCTCCCAAGGTTCAGTCAAATATCCCAGGCTACATTTCACAGCACACAAACATCTTTGACTTGCCAGAGATGCAATCCTCAGTTGAAAAGTTCATTAATTAGGCACAGAGAAGCCTCTAGTGAATCTCTCAGCAAGAAGCAGGGAAAAAAATTCCCCCACAATTCAGTCTAATTACAACGCCTTGGGGCACTCCAGTCACTGTGAAGCCAAGGCCAAACTTTTCTCCCCACCCCTAAGAGCAGGAACTTTAACCCAGTTACAGTTTTACTGATACTGAAAGAACGGGAAAAAAAAACCTCCTGGTATTTATCTTTTGAACTATCCCACAAGTAACAGCAGAGGCACTGAAAAATATTTCTGGCAGAGCAGTAGCTGTGTCCAACCAGGACAAAACCACACAGCCCCAAATCCAGATCTTTAAGCCAGTCCTGAGCCTGACCGTGTCACAGGCCAGGTCAAACTGCACCCAGGTGCTCCTGGGGGATTTAGCAACCGCTTTCCACCCACAGGCAGTGACTTTGCACATTAGGTACTTTGAGAACAAGACCTTAAATGCCATGGCAGCTTTAGCCCTGGGAAGAGGCTGTAGCCAGAGGAGCAGTGGGAGCACCTGGAAGACCTTTTGAAGGACTCCAGGCTCCCTGACAGAAGTTCCCTTTATTTCCCAGCTCCCGGAGCAGCTGGACTCCAACCCACCCCAAGCCTCTGGCGAGGCAGGGTGGATCCAGCCACAGACATGCAGAACCACACCCCGGCTGCTGCCTGCCCTCCTCCCCCCCCAGCCAGCGGGGCACAAACAGGAACTAGGCTCGTACAGTTGAAAATATTTAATACGTGTTGTACACGTAGAATTACATTTATACAAAACATGATACATCACTGAAGGAGAACACTGTACAAAATTCCCTATGGGAGCCCCAAGCCTTTATACAACAAAGACCGGGAGTTACCAAGCCTAACAAACAGGCTCAAGGACTTTCCGTCAGAGCGTCTGTAAACTTCGTTTCTCTCAATAAAACACTTTTAAAAAGCACCATGTAATAGTCCTGACCTAAACCTTTCCAAAATAGAGACTTTTATTTAATAAACTTAATACTTCCCAAGCTTAAAATACCACCCCGCAGCGGCGCCCCCGGGGTCGAGGAGCCTTTTCCTGGTGCCGCGGAGGGCGGCGGCCCGGCCGGGAAGGGGAATTCCGGGAGGGCAGGGCCGGGGGCGCTTCCAGGGTGGGTGCCGGCAGCCGGGGCCCGGCGGGGAACGGGGAAGTGCTGCCGCCGCTGCCCCGCGGTCCTTCCCGTGCGGCAGAGCAGGGCACCGGGACGGGCGGGCGCCGGAGTCCCGCGGCGCTGGGTGGGTGGGTGTCACCTCTGGGCCCCCCATCCCGCGGTGGAGGGCCAGTCTCTGCGGCAGGAACATCAGAAGGCCACGATGGCCGTGCTCCAGGGGTTGAGGGTCCGCAGCACCGGCTCATCGCAGCAGATCTGTCCCGGCTCGGTCGCCGCCTCGGCGGGCGCCGTGCCCGCCGCCGCCTCTCCGCCGTCCAGGGGCGGCCGCCGCCGGCCCTTGGGCTCCTTGCTGAGCAGTCCCGAGAAGCTGGAGCCGAAGATGCTGATGAGGCTGGCCACGTTGCCCGTCTCCATGTCCTCCTGCTCGCCCGGCGGCGAAGGCGGCGGTGGCGGCGGAGGCTCCTCTTCCTCGCGGCGGGGCTTTTTCACCGGGGAGCCCGCCTGGCTGAGCTCGCCGGCGCTCCGCTTGCGGGGGCAGTGCGGCGGCGGGGGGGCCCCGGCGCAGCCCCCGCGGTTCTCCTCGCCGCAGCAACAGCGCCGCGGCCGGGGCCCTTGGCAGTCC
>VWZD01000232.1:261323-271930 GCA_013396695.1 Sakesphorus luctuosus
ACGGCGGCGGGGGGCGGCTCGGGCGGGCAGTCCGGCTCGCTCAGGTAGACCTGCCGGGCGCTGCGCAGCACCAACGACACCAGGAGGTTTTTGTGCAGCTTGAGGCCGCCGCGCTGGCCCCGCGCGCTGTAGATCTTGCCCAGCGAAATGCTGACGATGCGGTGCGCCTCCAGCTTGAACTCCATGAGGGAAACCCGGGTGGGCNGGGAATCCGCGCCACACCTGGGATCCGCACGCCGCCCCTTCGCGCCGCAGACTGAGCGAGCCCACGCGCCCGCCCGCATTTTATACTGCCCCCGCCTCGGCCAATCAGGGCGCGCCGCCGGCCGCTCCAACCGCCGGCTGGCCCCCGCGCGCCCGCGCCGGCCAATGGCAGCGCAGGGCAGCGCGGTCGAAAGCTCGCCCCGCGGAGAGGGCTCTTAAAGCGGCAACGCCAGCGAACGGCAGGAGGTGGGGTCCACACCAGCGGTTGCACTCCCCCGAATTCACCGAACCCCACATGGGCAGCGGTGGGAATTTCAGTCAAAGCGACTGAAACGTTCCTGGGGAAAAAAAAGAAACACAACCAAATCAAACTAAGAGCAACTCCTGTTTTGTCGGGTTAGAAATGATTCCCACAATTTCAGCCTGTCTCTGACATCTTCTTGTGTTATAGAATGAACTGGTGTTGGTGCTGACTGGAGGGAAAAATGTGTCTTTGAGTATTTCAAGGAAAATCTGCCTTGACATGGAGCAGAAAACCATCCCTGCCCAGCTGCCAGGCAGAATTATGCTCCAAGCCACCAGAGGTTTCAGAAAACCCAGGGTAGCAGAGGAAGATCCACAAAGCAGGTGGGAAGGGTTACAAGGGAGGATGGGGGAGGACAACACGCCATCAGCACCTTCGGGGGACCATGGGAGACTGGAGCACTTTGTTTGGGAACTGAAACCTCACTCAGCTGTAGCTGTGAAAGCCTGTGGCAGGACCAGCCTGGTGGCTGGGGGACATAGGGGACAACACAGATACCCCCAGACACAGCTCCAGGCACCAGGAAAGCCTCCAAGAGAGCTTGGAGGGTGTTTCAGGGCTTGGAGTAGGGACTGTCCTCTTTCACCGAAGAGTAACAACCACCTGCAAGGAGAGAAGTGAAAGGGCCCAAATTAAGGAAGTTCAGTGTGTGCTGCCCCAGAGTATCAGTTTCCGTTCCCAGTGACAACTTGCTTCAATCCATTTTTTCCAAGGGATTAATCCACAGACTTCCCCAAAGAAAAGCCATAGCCTGTGATGATGGTTTACTAGCAGCATCTGCCACAACATCCTGGTTTTTTGGAAGGGCAAGAGGCTGGCTGGTCACAGCTGGAAAAAAAAAACAGGTGAAGATTCAGCCACATCAAGACAGAGTTGACATAACAAGAGCCTTCTTCAAAAAAAAAAAAACCAAAACGCCACACTCAGACCAAACGGATGTTTTCCTCCTGCTCCAACATAGCTGGAAAACCTCAAATGCCACTCTCTGGGTGTTGGACACAACAGCATGTCAGCCTGGGGGTTGACATGTCAAAATGCCCACCTCCTCCACCATGCCTGCCACACTCTGTCTGAAATGACTAGAGCAGAGCACTCTCAACCACACAGCCAAAACACTGGCCAAAACTGCTGGTCCCAGCTTTCCCCCTGCTCACACCAGGGAGAGCCTCTCCAGGCCGCAGGGAACGGGGCTGTCCCTTCCACACTCGGCGTGGGAGGCTGGAGGGACGTGAGTCGCAGTGGTGGGAACCAAGGGATTCCAGACCTGCCAAACCTGCTCCCTGCACCTCAGAGGGTTGGCAACACCCTGGCCTAAGCCCTCGGGTCAGTCTAACCAGCTAGGGCAGGTCTGGGCTTGGATGTTTGGGGCTGCAGTCACAGCTCCTGGCCCACAGCTGGCATGTCTGCCCACCACTGGTGTCCCCTCAGTGGCACAATGTTCAGCTGTGCCCCTGGAAAGAGGCTTGTGCATCACGAAGTGTGTTGCTCTGAGACTGCTCTTTGCAGGATCCAGGCACCTGCATCCTCAGCAGAAGTGATCTGGGTCAGAAGGATAAAGTCAGGTTTGATCCGTCTCAGCTGGGTATATCCCGACTTAGATGCTGGATCAAGAGCAGCAGTGCAAAGTCATTACACTGGCTGGAAAAAGCTGAGTGCAGGTGGAGGAGACACAGCGTGGGAGATCTGCTGGGTGAAGATGCCTGGAGCTAAGTGGACTGACCTGTTCTGCTGCTCACCACCTCACCCCTATGGCATGAGACACCATTTCTCTCCAGTCACCACATTTTGGCTACCTAGCCTGCCCAGGAGCAGGGGGGTTGGCAGCCTATCCCTGCCCTGGCCAGGGATTAGCAGCATAGGGGTGGGTACCGAGTGTCCCTCATCCTTCTTAGTGCTCAGAGAGCTGGCAGGGAGGAGCAGAGGTGCACGACATCAGACAGCAGATCTTGTACCCAGTATCACCAGTTTCACCCACTAACACCATGCCTGATGTCAGGCACAACCAACAGCACATTATACCCAGGGCACTAAAGCCCTGCCTTGACATCTGCCCTGCCCCGGCCCGCTCTTCATGTCCTTTACAAAGAGGTGGGGTGATGGTTTGATGGTTTTCTTTTCCTGGGCGGGGATCCATGGAGGGGAAGGGCGGGAGACAACGAGCAGAGTGCAGGCAGAGGCAGACCCAGCAGAGCACAGGCAGCCGGTTGAAGCCAGGCGGTATTTTGGTGGCAGCGCTGCCGCTCCCTCGCAGGCTGATGTCATGCTTTAGTAAGTTTGAGGCAGTCACATGGCAGCTTCTGAGGTCAGCGCCTGGGGTGGCTTTGTCTGCCTGCTTGCCCTGGGCTCCTGCCTGCCCTGGGCTCCTGCTTGCCCCCGGAGCGGCCCCGCTGGCAGGTGATGCCGCTGGCGCTGCCCTCTGAGCAGGGCACCTCTGTGATACCCACGGCTTGGCATCCCCGCGATACCCGCAGCTGCGCACGGCGTGGGAGCCGTCGCCTTGGTTGGACCAGCATCCCGCATAGTTGGATGCGACTCGCGTCCGTCCATCTGCCCGCAGGAGAGGCATTGCCCCCTCCCGCCTCGTCCCTCCGGGTCAGAAGGGGATACAGGAGAAGGAGGCGGAGGAAAGGGTGTGACGGGCGCTCTAATCTCCTCATGTGATCCAACCGGGCTGGAAGGGGTTTGACGAACAATTAACAATCCTCCGGCTCAGCTGCTGTTTCCCGAAATAGCTCTGGCAGGAGGAGGAGGGCGGACGGGCTGGCTGGCAGACAAAGGTGGCCTCTCCGCCAGCAAGCTGCGGCCGGCAGAGGAGGCAGCCCCGGAGGCCGAGCAGCGGGGAGCCCACGGCCCCACCTGGAAAGGAAAACAAAGCCAGATAAAAGCAGCTCGAGGGAGGAAGCAGCTTGTGGTACAAATAATAATTGCAGAGGGCTGCGCACACACCACCGGGTTTTTTTGGAGGCGTTTAAAGTCTCCTTCGACGGCGAGCAGAGGAGGTCGGCGCCGGGAAGCTCGTTGGGGGTTCGTGCGGTTGCATCTTGGCCGAGAGCAGCGTGGGATGCTGGGGCTGCATCCCCAGCCGGCTGCCTGCATCCCCGCCTCCGGCGGCACCGGGGTGCTCCTGGCCCCGCAAGCGGCGGCAGCGTGGCTGGGGGCCGGCCCGGCCCGGCCATCTGGTGCGCAGCACGGCCACACCGACCTGCGGCCGTGGGATGAGGATGTGGTTAGCAGGATCCTGTTCCGACAGCGGCGCCTGTCCGCCTCCCCACCCCCGCCGCCAGCCCCTCCCTGTCACCAAATGTGCGGCCCAGGCCCCAGGGGGATGTCAGATGGAGTAAAGAGGTGGAAAACCCTCCAGATAGGATGGATGGTGAAATTTAGGGTCTCAAAGCACGGGTTGAAGTCATCCATCACTTCCCTTGGCTGGACCTGCACCACTGCTGTGCATCATCCCCCCTCTCTTCAGTTCAGACCAGGATTCATGTGTTAGACCCTTCCTGGGAAGAGGATGGGAACAAATTAACCAGATATCCCTCACCAAAAGTGGAGTTGGGCAAACCTTTTGCACCAGCAGCTGTCTGCAGCAAAAAACCCAAAGCTTCAGGACAGCCAAAGCCCCAGGGAGATCAGGCGCATCCCCAGTGATTCCTGACGTAAACGAAACAGGACAGGGAGGAATATTTCCAAGTGGGAATCCATCCACAGTTTGAGTTCATTTCTGGATGGAAATAAGTATCTGAATTGTGAGGGACCCATGCAGTGCTCAGGAGGCAGCGGAGGAGGGTTGTTTGTGTTTTGGGGTTTTTTCCAGAAATATCGATGATTTGCATGGACGCGGTCTGGACCTGCTGCAATCGGATATCAGTAACTAATCCCCCAGGGTTCCCAACTGCTCTGGTTTATCTGTGCTTGGAGATAAGGTCAGAAGAGCTGGGAAACATCCCAAAACACAGCCAAGAGCACCGACCACTATCACTGTTGAATGAAAACCAAACGCAAGCGAAACAAACACAAACAGATCAATACAGACCTAAACCCAAAGGAGAGGAAGCAGCTCCCTCACTCGCCCTGAAACCACAATGAGGTGTGAGCCTGTAGCATTAGAAAGCAAAGGGTTTTTCCGGGGTTAAAACCCCCTTCCCATCGACAGAGATTATAGTGTTGATACCCCAGGCAGGCAGGACTCTTTCCTGTACTGTTTTTTTCCCATCTATGACCTGGGATTCCCCCTTTCCCCCCTACACTAATGATTTAAAATTTCACTTCTCTCACTCTAAGCCACTGGCTTGGGATTTCCCTCCTCTTCCCTGGAGACTTGTGAGCTAGAGCCCCTGCCCATCAGATATCCTGCTACTCCTCCAGCAACCTCTCCAAACACAAAGAGAAGGGGGAAAAAATCCCACTCCCAGTTATCAGCTTCTTCAGGCAGCCGTTTCCCTTGGAAAAATGTGGCCCCACATCTTTCAGTGGTTTATGGAACTGGTTTGAGTTTCCTGGGGAAAAAATGCATTTATTTGTCCGGGGTTTCCTATCAGACAACCCTTCCATTGTAGTCCATCTTCCTGTATGTTTTTTCCCTCTCTGATATGCCTGCAATGGGTCCTGTCCCATCTCCAAAGGCTGCCTTGTGTTCAGGGGCATAAGAAGCAGGACAGCTCTGGGATGCAGCCCAGCAGAGGATCCTCTGGCTTCCCAGCAGAGCTGGTGTTTTTCACTGGAATGATCTGCTCCCAAACAAACTCTGTGCTAAAGAAGGCAGCAGCCTCGGTGGCTGGGGTTAAACATCTCCAATTAATCGTGCGAACTCCGCATGGAGCCAGCCATGGTCACAGTTCAGCAATCCACAGGGTACATCCTCTGCCCAGAGGAGTCTCAGCCTAATTATTTTTTTCCTCTCTCTGTATCTCAATGTCACCTTCCTTGTAGCCATCGGGTAAATGACAACGGCAGCCCTCTGCACAACCCAGAGTGCAGATGTGTCCTCTGTGTGACTGCTTCCCGGTTAGGCGGGATGGGGAAGTCGCACAATGATGCTCTGGAGCCATGGAGCTGTTACCCTAGAAGAGGCTGCCTGCTCCGCTTCCCACTTCCTTGGAGGGCCCCCAGGGGGACCAGGGTCTTTGGCACTTGCCAGAAAATCACACCAGAGAATAGCAACCACCACTGAGAGCAGCAAGGGCAGAGCAGATCCTTTCCAAGGGCAGAGCAGATCCTCTCTGTGTCGAATCCCTCCTCCCATCGTCAAGGAGAACTGCAAAATAAAACATCTGTGTCTGCCAGCAGGCACTGACTGCCTCTGTTCCTGCTGATCTGTGCCCCTTCCCTCTTGCAAGGACCTTCCTCCAGCCAACTTGTCCTTCACCTTGTTTGTGGGGAACCTGGAGTTCTGGAGAGGTTGTCCATGCAAAGATAATAAGGAAGGTTATAGGGAAAGGCTGCTGGAGAAAAGTTCCTTCTAATTTCACTTACCTATGTAAGTAACAAGGACTCTGGCTGTCCAGCACCTCACTACTCCTGCAATTTAACAACATCTTTTTTGATCCAGGTAAGCTCTCAGCATCCCTGATATCCCATGGCAGGCAGTCCCAGGGATTCACCTTTTCTCAATTTCATTTCCCATTTTCACCTTCATTTAACCGATTGCTCGTGCACTGCAAAGAGAAAAATTAATTTTCTCCAAAACAACCATTATTCTGAATAGTCACCCTGCATCCTACCATGAATGATCACCTTGCATTTGCTCATTTATGCCATATTTGATGGTTTTTTTACCATTTTTATCTGGATGCCCTGTCAGTCTGCACTGCACACAGGCCTTGCACTGTAAGGAACCCACCTGAGCATATGGCTGTGGCATGAAACCAGCTCTGTTAGATGAGAGCCCATGAGAGACAGCCACAACCCCCAGGAGAAGCTTTGGTCAGGTTTCACTCCTTTTCAAACAGCTGCAAGGCTAAGGAAACCCACTCCATCAGCTCCACTGGGAGCATCCAAGCCTTGTTCTCGGCAAGGAGCAGTCACCTCTCAGCATCTTTTGCTCTCAGAGCTGCTGCCTTAAGGTCACCAGGTCACAGGCTTGAGCCTCATATCATTTATCCCCTTTGTGCCTCTCAGTGAAACCCAAGGATTTGTAAAACTCTCACTGTCCACCACAACATTGAATGTTTAGCTACAGACCAGTGTTTTGTATTGTTATCACTGTCTTAATCCTCTTAAAACATCCAGTGAAAATTTTCAATTTTTACTAAAAATGCAAACGAGGAAGAAAAACACCAAAGCATCTGAAACTCTTTACCACTTCTTCCTTTAGCTGTAAAACTTTTTTGGGGGGTGGGGCAGGGGAAAGTCCCCTCTACTTTTATAAATCCAAATTCAAACCAATGCAGCTTTTCCCCAAGAGGAAAAGGCACCTCTTCCACACCAATATTCTTTGCACCATTCTGTTGTGGGATCACACACACACCCCCTGTGCATGTACACACATGCCACAAAGATTTTCCTGATAAAAGTTCCAGGGAGCCCAGCTCTTTCCTGCAGACAGCTGGAATTTTGACGAGTTGGCACTTTTTGGTGCAAGAAGTGTTTCGTCAGATCTTTCCTGACCAGTTCTGCAGCTGTGTGCTGTGCACCCAGCACTCCTCTCCCAGGAGGAATAGGTTAGCTGAGCATTCCAGAAAACTCTGCAGACACTCCTCACTGCTTCTAAACCAAAAATTGGAGCTTCTCACAGGGAACAGCAAAAATGCCCTCATTCTAAAAAATGCATACCAGTGTGGTTGGAGCGGCTTTCAAGTGAAAATATAAATCATTTACTACATCACATAAATTAATTTCCAGCATCAAAGACCAGGTTGCCCTTTTTTATTCCTAGAAAGTTTGCAACTTCCCCAAATTTCAGTAAACCCTCTTACTTTCTGCCCTCAACAGCTCTGTGAAGCTTTACTCTTTTTCACAAATGGACTTGATGATCTTAGAGCTATTTTGCAACCTCAATGATTCTGTAAAAAACCCAAAACATTTTCAATTAAGTGAATAAAGTGTTCACATAATTTATTAAAGGACTTCTGAAATTCCTAGCTACTAATTCTAAGAGGCTATTGGAGCTTTTACCTTTTTCATTCCCAGTGCAATGAATATTTCAGGGGATGCACATGTGGAAGTCATGGGAGGATCATGAGGTATTGGGGAGTACAAGGTCTTTGGGGGACAGGGACAGACAAACTGGCCCAGTGACTCCGTGGCACTCTATTTGTTCCTGGAGGGAACCTCCCAGGCTTAGCACATGTTTGGCAGGGACATCCCGAAACCTGCCCTGCCGGCGTGGGAAAACCATCCAAGATGCAGCAAGGAAGGGCCAGCAAACGCCAGCCCTAAAGCTGCCACCTATTGCACCACACCTGGTGTGGGGCTGGCCAGAGCAGGAGGAGGATTTCTCACCCCCAAAACTGCAGAAACCGGTTCAACATGTGCCATAGCCTTCCCTCCCCACCACTGGTGAGGAAAGCTGCTGGGATTGCAAAAGCCAGGTATCCCGTTCCCATGCTGGGGAGGCACCTCTGCCAAGGGGTTTGTTGCCCATTCCCTCAGTGAACTGGCACTGCCTTTGCTCGGGATGCTGGACCGCTGCCATATTTGGGAAGCCCAAGTAGGGATGTGCACTTGGGTCAAAATTTGGGGTATTCCTCCTGTCCAAGCCTCTGCAAAATCAATCCTTGTGCCAGACTGTCCCATGGCAGTAAGGCAGGGACATCCCTATGCAGAGGGATCTCTGCTGTGTGTATATGGATGGGAAGATCCCACAGCCCTCTGCAGGCTCCATTTCCCTCCTGCCAGCTGCCCCAGGGCTACCTCTGCTTGCAGCTATCAGAGCACAGGGATTTAAGAGAGGTGGGAGTGAGGGTAAGAGGGAGCCTCACCCTGGGATGGACAAACGCCAAGTGGCACAGGGCTGTTCTCACCCTGCACAAGGCAGGAGGAAGGAAGCCTGTGCCTTCCTGGGGCAGGAAGGGCAGTGGGAGCCAAGCAGACTGCCCGTCACTCCCTCCATTTTCCTCCCACACTGGCTGGGAACACAGCCTGGATGAACTGCTCCTGCTGGGGACCACGGTAGAGACGCTGGGACAGGATGGGACCCACAGTGGCAAGACCCCGGCATGTAGGTTGAGAAGGACACCAAGCCTCAAGCACTGCAGGGAGAGCTGCTGGAGCTTCCCTGTAGCTGGAAGTTTCCCCTGCAAGGGCATGTTATTCATTTTATCAACTAGGACAGAGGATAAGCAAAGAGTGAGAAAGGTATCTTTGATGTGGGGTGCAGAATAGAAATCAGCAGTAGGTGAAGGACACCCTTTCAGCAGGAGAGGTGCCTGTGCGAGGCAGACAGGTGGTGGGGAACCCTTTTTTCTTTGGATTATCTTCATGCTTAGACACAGGGTTTTGTGTCTTGGTCAATGAACCCAAGTAAAGAGGCTGGCTGGCTGGTGTACGTGAGGTTTGTAAGACCACAAATCCCATGAGCGAGAAAGAAGTTACTGTCCTGGGTTTGGCATAAAGCACAAAATGTCTTCCACACACACCAGTCTGGCATGAATAATAGTGCTGCCAGCTCCAGATGTGTGAGGAGAGGGTGGCTGAACTCCTTACCTCACTTTCTCTCTTCACTGAGAAGGCTGCTTTTTGTTCGTCTTTTTTTCTTTTAATCCATGTAATGCAAGGAATGGGACATCCACCACCTTCTGCACTGTCTTGCTGGTGGCACAGTGATGCTGCTGACCAGTCTGTGGGAAAGCATTAGATGGGAATATGTAACCACCTCTGTCATGATAGGGCTGCTGAGACCAGGGAATTGAGGGAGGTGATCCTACCCCCCTGCTCAGCCCTGGTGAGGTCACATTTGGAGTAGTGTGTGCAGTTCTGGGCTCCACATAGAAGAGACATGTAGCTCCTGGAGCAGGTCCAGTGGAGAGCCAAGTTGGCCAAGGGTCTGGTAAACCTCCCTTAGGAAGAAAGGCTGGGGAAGCTGAGCCTGTTCAGCCTCAAGAGGAGGCTCAGAGGTGACCTCAGCACTGTCTAGAACTACCTGAAGGGAAGTTCTGGCCAGGTGGGGCTTGGTCTCTTCTCCCAGGCACTCAGCAGTAGGACAAGGGGGCACGGGCTCAAGCTCTGCCAGGGGAAATTGAAGTTGGAGAGCAGAAAAACTTCTTTGCAGAGAGAGTGCTCAGGCATTGGAATGGGCTGCCCAGAGAGGGGGTGGATTCCCCATTCCTGGAGGTTTTTCAGCTGAGCTTGGCCGTGGCACTGAGTGCCATGATGTGGTAAAGGGCCTGGAGTTGGCCCAAGGGTTGGACTTGATGATCTCCGAGGTCTTTTCCAACTCAGTCGATTCTATGATTCTATGACTGAGAGGGGACCTCATTAATGTGTATAAATATCTAAAGTGCTGGGAGGATGAACCAGGCTATTCCCGATGGTGCCACATCAATAGGACAGGAGAAAATGGGCAGAAGCTGATCCACAGGAAGTTCCACCTGAACACGAGGGAGAACTTCTTTACTGTGCAGTGACTACACTCTGAAACAGAGACCAGAGAGGGTGTGGAGTCTCCCTCACTGGAGATATTCCAGAACCGCCTGGACACAGTGCGGTGTGCTCCGGAATGACCCTGCTTAAGCAGAGAGCTTGGACAGGATGCCCCACTGCGGTCCCTTCCAGCCTGACCAATTGTGTGTGCGGGGTGTGAGGGACCACGGGTCTCCGAGCGCTGCGAGACGAACTGCTGCAACTTCCCTGGAAGCCCCAGGACCGCTCCGCGATCTCGCCGGGAATTCCCTGTTCGCTCCCGCCGCGCCTCATGGCGCGGTGACGTCATGTGACCACGCCCCCACGGGAGGATGAGGCGTGGTTTGGTGGGCGGGGCCTGGCGGAGGGGGCGGGGCCTGTCGGCGGCCAGGGCTAAGGCGGCGGCAGCGCCATGTCGATGGAGGACCCCTTCTTCGTGGTGAAGGGGTGAGCGCCGCCCGCGGGGCGCTCCGCGGCACGGCGAGAGAGACGGGGGAGGGGCCGGGGGCGCTCCCGGGCGCAGAGAGGGGGGTATAGGCGT
>VWZD01000232.1:272115-432627 GCA_013396695.1 Sakesphorus luctuosus
GCTGGGCCTCCCGGGGCTCTGCGAGGGGCCCCCCGGCCCGGGCTGCAGGTGCGGCTCGGACACGGCGGGCTCAGCGGGGCTGGAGGCTCGGGGCGGGGCAGCCCCGCCAGGCCGGGTGTCCCTGCGGGAACGGGGAGAGCAGCGAGGACCAGGCTGTGGGACAGACAATGGCCGTGGGAGGAAACGAGCGGAGAGGAGCCTCAACATAGGCAAACATAAGCCAGAGGTGGTCAGAGGAAAATTGTGGTTAGTAGGGTGAAAATAGCTCCATTGGAGCCGCTGGAGAGAGTCCAGCAGAGGCCTCTGAGATAATTTGGGGTCTGGAGTATCTCTCTAATGAGGAGAGACTGCAGGAGCTGGGCCTCTTTAGTCTGGAGAAGAGAAGACTGAGAGGGGATCTCATTAATGCACAAAATAGGGTGTCAGGAGGATGATGCCAGACTCTTCAGTGGTGCCCAACAACAGGATGAGGAGCAGTAGCTGTGAACTCAAACACAATAAGTTCCACAACATGAGGAAAAACTTCTTTCCATTGAGGGGGGCAAACCACTGGAACAACCTGCCCAAGGGATGTCGTGGAGTTTCCTTCTCCAGAGACATTCAAAACCCACCTGGACACATTCCTGGTCACCTGCTCCAGGTGACCCTGCCTTGGCAGGGAGGTTGGACTGGATGATCTCCAGAGGTCACTTCCAATTCCATCTACTCTGGGATTCTGTGAAATCACTTCAGTTTCTAAACACTACCCCAGGGCCACCTTCAGCTTTGGCTGGGAGATGGTCTTCTGCTCTGTGTCTGCCCCACGGTGAGGAGCAGCAGAGTGGGAGAAGCCATGGGAGCCCAAAAGGTGTGGGAAGGGATGTTGGTGCAGCCAGGGAAAGTGAGTGCCTCTGCCAGGTTGAACTGGTGCTAAGGGGAAAAAATAGGAGTCACCATGGGTGGGGAGCAAATGTCCTGTCAGACTTTCCAGAGAGGTTCCCACGGTGTTTGGGGAAGGGCAGGGAGGGGAGAGGGGATGTGCTGCTGCTCCCAGAGTTAATTATTACCTGGCAGGTCTGAGGGGGTGCTGGTGCTGGAACCACCAGAGTTGCATGTAGTTTGCTTTCTTGATGTCTGTAACTCTTCCCATCGGAGGACTGTGATTTACATTCCTGTTTCTGGGTACTTCCACAAGTGTATTCAGGTTATAAAAAAGCAAACAAAACCAAAAGTACTGCTGGCAAGTAATGTAGGGAATGAAGTTTTCCAGATCCTCACTGTGGGTTGCTGACTTCAGGGCACTTTAGTGGCAGACTCGGAGCCGTGGGCGTGCAGGAGGAGGAGAGGCACACATTGGGGTGCTGAGAAACTGCAGCTTAGACAGCAATTTGAGGACTTCAGGCCCTGGTGTAATGTAGGGAGCTGCAATCCTGGCATCCCTGCAGGGTGTGGGCCCAGTTCATCTGTCCTGGTCACAGAATCACAGAATGGATTGGGTTGGAAAAGACCTTGGAGATCATCAAGTCCAACCCTTGGGCCAACTCCACTCCCTTTACCACATCATGGCACTCAGTGCCACGGCCAGTCTCAGCTTAAAAACCTCCAGGGATGGGGAATCCACCCCCTCTCTGGGCAGCCCATTCCAATGCCTGAGCACTCTCTCTGGAAAGAAGTTTTTTCTGCTCTCCAACTTCAATTTCCCCTGGCAGAGCTTGAGCCTGTGCCCCCTTGTCCTATTGCTGAGTGCCTGGGAGAAGAGACCAAGCCCCACCTGGCCAGAACTTCCCTTCAGGTAGTTCCAGACAATGCCGAGGTCACCTCTGAGCCTCCTCTTCTCCAGCACAAACACCCCCAGCTCCCTCAGCCTCTCCCCACAGGACTTAATGGGGTGAGGCTGCTTTCCTTCACGCAGGTGAAACACCTGCATCTGACATGGACACCGTGGACAAGCTCATGGTGGCCACCTCTTTCACACCAGCGTAGTCTGGCCTTGACTTTATTCCTCATCCCAACTCCCCCTGAACCTGGGGGAGCAGTTCCCAGCTCAGAATCCTGGAGTTTGTAAATACAGATAACCACACTGAGGGTTCACAACCCAAATTTACAAACCTACTTGTTCCAAAGCAGTGCTGTCAGCAAAGCCTTGCCCTGCTGTCAATGCACTCATCCCCGAAAGAGCTTAGAGCAGCAGAAAAAACTTGTGTTCCCTAAGCCAGTGAAGTGGGACTGTGTATTTTTTTAAATGCTGAATTAAAATAAACAGTGCTGCACTCAACAGTCTGCCTGGCTGTGTTGTGGGGACAGTTCCGGTAAGTTTGTGTGCCCTGAGGGTATCTTATATGGGTAGTCAGGAAAAAGACGCTCAAAATTATTGAGAGGAATGCAAACTATGGATTGCCAAAGAGCTGCCTGTTCAGACCCTCTGCCCTGGCTTGCCTTTGTGACATTCAGCAGCAGCTTCCCCTGAAGAAATAGGTCCCTTCATTAAGAGCTGTAAGTTGTTGCTGCTCAGCACTTTGTGCTGCAGCAAAAGACAGGACTGTCCGTGAGGTGGGACAAATCCTTATTTTACAAAACAAACTAGTTGTTTGAAGGAAAGATATTTGGAAGGAAGCTGTGGCTTCCATGCTCAGCTAGACACAGGGCTGGCCCAGTGTCACTGCTGCAGAGCAACTGATGATAATTCCTGGGTTTCTCTTCACTCACCTTTGCTGCAGGGAGGTGCAGAAAGCCGTGAACACTGCCCAGGGGCTCTTCCAGAGGTGGACAGAGCTCTTGCAGGATCCCTCCATTGCCACAAGAGAAGAAATTGACTGGACCACTAATGAGCTCAGGAACAACCTGCGGAGCATTGAGTGGGACCTGGAAGACTTGGATGAAACCATTAATATCCTTTCTGTGGTCCTTTGGAGGTAGGGGCATGCAGTTCCCAAGCTGCACTAAAAACTCAAGTTCCAGTGCTTGCCACATTTTGCAGAAATCAGGACTTTTTGGGATTGAATTTTACATTTACATCAGCTCTTCTCAAACTGCAAATGAGAAATTAAGGCAAGGATTTTCCCTTTGTCCTTTTGTTTCCCTATTTACAAGGTATATTCTAAGATGCTTTGTTCTAGAAAGCCTATTGTGTTGTATGAATCTGGATTTCTGTGGAGTCAGTCATACTTTAGGCTGGCTTCCAGAAATACTCCTTTTCCCTTGTGTTCATCTGAGCGCTCCTGAAAGTGCTGAACAGCATCACAGAACCAAAAAAAACATGGAAAAGAGAAACCTTCCACTGGTGCATATACTGCACAGTACATTCCTGCCATGCCTGTTTTTCCGTCCCTTGTTCCATTCTTTGCCAATCAAATTTTGGGAACAGGCACAGAACAATGGCCACTGGGCACACTGGGGGGTTGTGTGTCCATGTGTGTTCCCAACACCACCCCTGGGGACTCCTTGACTCGGTGCCCACGCATTGTTGAGGCAAACCCACGGAAATTCAACCTCGATGCGACGGAGCTGGGCATCCGCAAAGCCTTCATCACCAGCACGCGGCAGGTGGTCAGGGTAAGCAACAGGGGCCTGGGGTTGGAGCCAGGGGAAGGCAGGGGCTGGTGAGGTGGTTAAAAAAAGGAAAACTTGGGAGCAGAGAATAAATCTGCTGCTTGCTTTGTCCCAGGCTTCCTCCTCTTCCCATTGTGCTCCCACCTGGGGCTGCCTAGGGGGGTTTGTGGGTGCAGGTGCCTCATGGCATTCCCTCCTTTTCTGCTGCTGCCCCTTGATGTCTTCAGACCTATCTTGCAACAGCGAGCCTGGGAACATGTAGTAACTGGGGAGGAAGAGTAAACACCCCACTGCAATGCAGTGGAGGCTGAGCTCCCCTTCAGGGTTGAAGGAAATTGTGACTGTCCTGGCCACCTGTAGCACTAGTTTTCAAAAGCGGAGACCACTTTGAACACTGACAGATGGTTAAAGCCTGGCATTATTGACATGGTGACTTCAACTTCCTACCCCTGCAAAATAGTCTAAACAACCACTAGATTTATTTTTAACTCGAGGGTGGTTTGTTTTTAGTTTAAGCTCACACTTCAGAAGCAAAAAGGGGATTTTAACAACTTGGTGGCAATAAAAAGAGAAGCAAGGTCTTCCCAAAAGCTTCAGTACCTGCTAACAAGCTGCTAGTTAGGAAGTTTTCTCTCTACTAATAGCTACACTGAGTTTCTGCTGCCCCTCATGACTCTGATATTCTGCTCCATAGAATGCATTGCTGTGGCTGGCAGCAGGCCTGTTACCCCACGGTCTGGGTGCAGTTCCTAAGGCTTACCTGGGAACTGATCCCAAAACCACACTGGCCCCAGAAAGCATGCATGTGCTCACTGCTTTGCCCTCAGTGCAGTCCACTCCCAGATGGGCAGGATCAGGCAAGCCTGCTCTCTGGTCCTCTTTCCCTGGCTGAAAACTGCTGGCTAATGCCTTTTGGAGCAGTGTCTCTCGCTGGTAAATTCATTAGTGGCAGTATGCAGCTGATTTCCAGTTTCCAGGGGGGAATTTGGGGTATGCAGCAGCACATGCATGAGCCAGTGAGAAGTAACTGAGGGAATCTGGTGCCTTCAGTGATGTTTTCCACATCTCTGACAGTAAAACATACCTGAATGCTCTGGTGACATCAGAACTGTGCTGGTGGATCAACCTCTGCCAGATCACGTCGACTACTTGCTAATCTGTAGAAACTAGACTACATTGTGTTGAGATGGGGAGCATTCTGTGGTTAATGACCTTCTGCAGGAATTCCACAGCAAAAGTTAATTGGTAGGAGAAAATGCAGGTGGCCACAGGACAGGAATCTACCTCATCTTATGCAGTATAAAACCTGGAAATAAAACACAGGGTGTTACAGACTTCCAATGCCTTGACAAACATCACTCTTCCTTACACTCTATCAATGGGAATATTAGTTTATTACACAAATAAAAGTATTTCTGGCTGTGGTGGAGCAAAACAAGTAGTAAATAAGGAATATTTTCAAAATGTCCTATTGATTCTAGCCTAAGTAAAATGATATGAACTGCAGTGAAACTTTCTACAATATCCTTCCAGACTCTTCAAAACTGTACATTCTCAAAGAAAATATCCCTTCCTCACTTACCCTGTAGAAGCCTTGTTTTTTATAGACAGCCCTGTAACACACTGAAACTGCCTGTCACCTCAGATCCAATGCTCACATGCTGCTTCTTTTGTTGAAAAACAGGATATGAAGGATCAGATGTCAAACTCCTCCATGCAAGCACTGGCTGAAAGAAAAAACAGGCAGGTGAGAACCAGAAACAGGCAATATATATCTATTACAATGTATATCCTGTCTGTAGTTCACCCCCTTACAAACCTTTGTTCTGGGAAGGGGCTTGCACGCTGCAGCCGAGCTCAGTGTTTGAGCTGTGTGTGTCTGGCTGACCTGGGAGAGCTGGTTCTCACAGGCATGTTGCTGCCACCCTCTTCCAAGCCTGTCTCTCAAAGCAGTAAGTCAGCACTTGCCATCTGTCTCTGTCTTCAGATCTGGTTGTGTACAACTGTCAGCGTTGCATCATCCCCTGGAAAGGGAAATCTCCCTCCTCCTCGAGGGGAACCGCCTCAGAATCCATGTCAGTGAATGTAATCCTGCTCTCTGCTGGATTTAGGAGCCAAGATGGTGCAATATCCTTCCACACAGCTGCCTTTCATAATAGCCATCTAAGAAGATGGAGGGAGCTCAAGGAGTCTTGGGTTGTCTGCACTTGTCATCTAAGAAATAGAACTAGATGCAGCTTCTGCTCCTTCCCAGCTGATGGGGAGCCTGTAAGGAGATCTCAGATGACTTCCAGAGCCATCTCAGTAAAGTTGGTGTGCACAGTTAACTTGCCTGTTCTGCATCAGCCTTACCACTTGTGGCAAAACCAACAAATTGCAACAAGCCACTGAGAAGCAGAGAGCTGATTCCTGAGCTTGTCACAGGGCTAATTGACGTGCTTGGCAAACACTCGAAGCAGCAAAGTCCCTGACACCCTTGCTCAAACAAGTCTGTAGCTTTCCCTGCGATTTGTTGCTTCCCTTTGCACAAGGTTCCTGCTGGCTGTGGGAGACCATATGGCCCAGCTCACGTGGTGACATCTGGTCAGGAAAGCTGACTTCCCCTTGCTGCCTTCCTCTCCCTTCCCAGCCCCTTGCCTTCCCTCCAGCCCACAAGGCTTGTGCTGGGCTGCAGAAGCTGCTGGACTCTGTGTCTGATGGGCTGCTAGCAGCAACCTGACCCTCACAGCTAAGGCTGCCAAACAGAGGCCTTTCTATTGAAGGTACAGCAAAACTAGTGCACGGCATTAAATAAACAGTAGCTGTACTTGCCACAAACTGGAGAGAAGCAGGAGCTTGCTCAGTGTTGCAGGGGCAGACAAAGCCAGATGTCCTGCTGGCTTCCTGCACAGTCAGTCTGTCAGCTTTCCTCATCCCTCCTTAAACACTGTAAGACAGATAAACCACAGAGACTGTCTTATTTTCAGCCTGACACAGCAGCCTGGTCATTGCCTTGCTGCTCTCCACAAATACTCAGTAGTCCCCTCCTGCCCATGGCCAGGAGCTCTGGGACAGTCTCGTTATGAGTCAGCCT
Source organism: Sakesphorus luctuosus (assembly GCA_013396695.1). Lineage (NCBI taxonomy): Eukaryota > Metazoa > Chordata > Aves > Passeriformes > Thamnophilidae > Sakesphorus > Sakesphorus luctuosus. Next base: position 278,717 of record VWZD01000232.1, read on the forward strand.
TTCCTCCACACTGATGGGCAGAGCTCCCTGACCTGTCCCTAGTGCTGCAGAGTGCAGCTCCTCACCTCCGGGTCGTGTTCATTCTCCAGCATCTGTTGCCTGTGTTATTCCATTTCCAGGGAGCAGACATGCTTGGCTGGAAAGCCACATCTCTGCTGACTTTGCACAAGATTCCTTCATCCAGGTTGTGGGGCAGGGAGCAGGTGTAACCTTGTAAGCTGGCAGCTGAACAGCCTGCTGGAGGAGTAGGCAGCCTGGATCAGAGAACATAAGCATACAGCACTTCTGTGGTTATATTGCACTATCTTACCCTGAGCTCAACTGGTTAAGTACTTTATCCAGACCCTCTTAAGCCCCTGTCATTAGCAGGACAGTGCTCAGTTCGAGCTATGCATCTGTTAACACAATGTATCCAGATGCATGTCCTAGCACAGTGCTGCCTCTTGAGCAGGCTTTTGCCAATCCTTTGTGCTGTGCAGACCTCCTGCTGTACTCCAGCTCTCCTGCTGCCAGAGGGCCCATATCTGCAGTACCAGATGCCAGACTTCCCAGGCTGGCATTTTGGCATTGTATTGGTTAGTTTGTGACAGCAGTTTGGCTGAGTAGCAACGGAGCAGGAGGAAAGGGATGCTCTGTGTGTGTGTGTACAGGAGCATTGCCTTGTCTGCCTTTCCACTACACCCTATAGACAGGCTGTGAGCAGACACAGGAGTGTAGCTAAGGGCTCTCTGCATCTGTTTAGGCACTCCTGGGAGAGAGTGGGAGTCAGAGTTGGAGCTCTGGACATGACAAATACAGCCGTCTGGACCGGGAGCTGCAATTAGCAAATTCACACTTCATTGAGGAGCAGCAAGCTCAACAACAGGTAAGGCAGCTGGCACCATGTGGACTAAATAGCTTTGCTTGCCAAATGGGTGCTGGGGGGATGAAGTACAGGCTGTGAGAGCCAAAAAAAATCCTTGGCTGGTCTGGATCCAGGAGCCTGACAGTCCTCCTCTTTGCCTGTGGCATGTATCTGTGCATGCATTTCCTTTGGATGCATCTTGGCACTGAGCTTTTAACCCTTCAGGCATGAGGCTTCTACTCTGTTTAGAAGGCAGTTGTCATGATCTAGATGTAGCATTCTAAGCTGTAATAGGACAAGGTTTGCTGAAATCCTTGGAAGAGTAGAAAGACTGCAAACAGAGAAGAGCCTGTTTCTCTTATGCAACTTCCCCTTGTTAGTAAGTGTTTGCTGTTGTTTTTGTGCATCTCCATCAGAATAGGCTGGGAGCAGGAGCATGTGCCTGCTTCCTTTTCCTGCCTTTGTCACTGTGAGAGTAGTGAGAAAGCCTGTGTGAGGGCTTTGGGAGAACCCCCTGTGAGACACTTCCCAGCTGACAGAGGAGCTTGCCTGGAGAGGCGCCCGGGCCAAGCACAGACCTGTGTGCAGCAGCCCAGCCAGCTTTACACAGGCAGCTTCTCAGAGGTGCCAGACTGCTAAAGCTCCTGAGCTGTGATGCTGTCCTGGCTTCCAGACGTGTTTTACCTACTGACTCTAGGAAGATAAATAGATTCAGAAATAGGTAACTAGGGTAATTCTAATCCTTAGCATGACTCTGCCCTGAAAATGACTTAAAATATCAGCAGACTTATTCCTTTGGCACATTCGGAGCCAGGCTGACTATTTTTAGATGTAGAAGCTGCAAGAGCCTCTTACTTACCCTAACCCCTTGTTGGCTGCAGCATGTTCCAGGTTGCATTTCCCAGGCATAGCATCAACATGGCTCCCAGGTGTCCGCCACTGTACCTGCTTACCTTGCCAAGGTTTTGATGACCAGCCCCTGTGGCTTCCCACAGTCACTTTAGCTGTGGCTGAGCTGAGGCTGGATTTGCAGGGATGTCTGAAGGCTGCAGCCTGCTGTGCCATGGGGATGTCATGCCACAGAGGGTTTCCTGTGGCTGTCACCTCTCGAGCATTTCTTAGGAATGTGGTCCTCATTCCTGGTGGCTTAAATCTGAGCCCAGGCCTAACAGCTGATGTTGGCTGAGCAGCAAGTGCCTGTGCACTGGATCAGCTAGTTCCAACCCAGCTGCAGGAGGCAGACCTGTAATTGCCTGTTTCCCTTCTCTTTGGCCCCAGCTGATTGTGGAGCAGCAAGATGAGCAGTTGGAGCTGGTCTCTGGCAGCATCGGGGTGCTGAAAAACATGTCCCAGCGCATTGGTGGGGAGCTGGAGGAGCAAGCAGTGTAAGTGTGAGATGTGGCAACAAAAACCCAGTGTGGGGCTGCAACACAGCTGGATGTTCTCAAACACCTATCTCTGTCCCTGTTAGGGCCTTGAATTTACTGGTCCCTCAGGCAGGCTCTCCCAGCCTTCCTCTGGAAAGCATTTTGTACTGCAGTCTGCAAGTATCCACCTGCATCCTCCTTTATTTGGAAGCCTGCACCAAGGGCAGGCTTAGCTGTCAGCTTACCTTTCCTTCTCCTTTTCACACACTTCTCAGGCAGCCAACAAATAAGAGAGGGAGGTGCTGTGTAATGGGGGCTACTGAGGATTTCCCCACTCCACAGGGTTTTGTGCTGTCCCTGGATAACTGCTGGAGCTGGGAGCTCTCAGCTCTTGCTTGCTGCCCTGAAACACAGAACACAGAGCTGCTCTTCATTGTTAAAGCTAAAAATAGCCCTCACCCACACAAAGGGTTAAAGGGCAGCTCACAAAGTCATTTGCATCCACCCATTTACATATAAATTAGATTTCTCTCCCAGTTCTTGTCCTTTGCAAACAAGTTCCCAGTTGTGCAGGCTAACAGCAATGCTTCCAGAGAGGCTGGAAGGGGTCCTGCCTAAAACCCCTCCTTGTTTGGCTGGTAGGAGTCTGGAGTGCCATGTCACTTGTGTAGTCATGTCCTCTTTGATGGATAGGGGGAACTTCAAACCCACCTCCGGTGTGAAGTCCTGCAGTGTGAGAGTCCTCTGCTTTCACTGAAGAGATCCGTGTGGTGTGTCTGTTTTCAGATAATCACACAAGCCCTTAGTGCTTGCTAGACTAGCACACAACTACCACAGTGAGGTTTTTACAACTCTTTCTACACTGAAAGAAGGCTTAACAAGTGCCCTGGAACTCCAAATGAAGGAAGCTGTCCTTTTAAACACGTTAAGCTTTAAAGTCCCACTGGCTGGAGACAATTAGATTGATACCTTGATTCTGGATGTGTAATGGCATTGATGAAGCATGGATTCAGGAAGGCTTTCAGACTCATTACAGTTGCTGTGCAGAGGAAGTAAAAGGGGTAACTTCCACACAGAGCTTAAAAAGCACCTTCAAAGCAATTGCAGATCTCATTCCGGCTTGATACATGACTGAAACAAGATTTTAGTTTCAACTGGAAACCTTGAACAAGAAATTTTAAGTCCAAGCTGGCACCTAGATCTAACCAATTTCTGTTCACAGATTATAGATGAGACGTTCCTCTTGTAAGGAGGAAACTCCTCACACTTCACCTTGCAAAAGTGTGAGAGCTCAGCCACACACAGCAGTGCTCAGTATGACAGGAGTCCTGAATTACTTCACACCAAAGCAGTGCTGCTGCTTCAGCAGGTTTTTTCACCCCTTAGGTGCTTCCAGGAGATTGGGGCACATTTATTTTCTCTGCCAAGATGTGATACTCTGGTCACTTCAGTGTTTTGATCAGTATGTGTGTGAGTGCACTGCAAAATCCCAAAGGGATGTGCCACCTGCTGACCAATGTCCCGCTTGTGTCCCCAGGATGCTGGACGACTTCTCCCACGAGTTAGACAGCACTCACTCACGGCTCGATAACGTCATGAAGAAGCTCGCCAAAGTGTCTCACATGACGAGTGGTAGGTTCTAGGAAGTGGGATCTAGTGCTGGAAAGGGAGAGACAAGCCCTTGGACCTTCAGGCTGGGACACTATGTGCTCTCACCCACCCAGCAGAGGGGAGGGAGCAGCTCTCAGTGCTTGAACGAGGGAGAAGACTTCCAAGTCCGGCAGCTGCCTTTGTTTTATTTACGGATGCCTTTCTATTTATGCTGCTACTGCTGGGAAAATCCCCCTCTAGCTGGTAGGAGAGGAAGCTCTGTAGCCTCCTGCTCTGCTGCAGTTTCAGTGCTGCCTGTGGAACAAAAGCTGTCAAGGTGCCATTAACACTGGTCACCATGTGTGGCTTCCTCCACACTAGAATGCCTGCAGCAAGCCCCTCCCCAGATCCCACCTGCCCTGAGCTGGTGGTGCCTGCAGGCCTGTTGTCGATCAGATCTCTCTCAGCTGGTGGAGGAAAGGGCTGAATTCAGCGCTGAACCCACAGAAAAGTCCTTATAAGGCTGTGCCTGAACACGGTGGGCTGGCGGGGTGCCACGGGCAGAGCAAACAGGAAGCCTGGCGTGCCTGCTGGGAAGTCCCCCGCTGTCGGCTCACCTCTCTCAGTGCTGTCCGGACACCCAGCGTCACCTCCTCCAGTACCCTTCTCCTGTGGGTGCTCTGGTGCCCTGTGGAAGCAGCAGCCAGTCAGGAGGAAAAGCATTCCCGCTCTGCAGCATTAGGCTGTCCGGGGGATTTATGAGGTGGTGGGAATACAGCACTAGAGCGACCATTCGGAGTGCTGACAGTGCACTTTGGGCCACCAGTAGCGCAGCAGCAGCACAGCTTCTGGCAAACCTTGCATATCTGCCCTTTCCTCTGGGAAAAAGCATGAATCATTGCAGTGTTTCCAAGTGTTGTGAAAAGAGCATTTCTTCTGGCATCTCATGTACCAGAGCTGACCAGGAAGGCTCTTCCCAGGATAGCTGCTGAGCTCAGGAGCTGGGGAGTCCCAGCAGCCCTGTTCGCACTGCTGCACCATCATCTCACAGGGACAGACAGCAGCTCTCAGAGGCAATGCAGTGTTGAGCCAAGGAGGTGTAAAGATGTCCAGGGAAACCTCATTCCTGGCCCTCTCCTAAGGGGAGATGCCATAAGCTCTTCCTGGCAGAGCTCTTCTGGGCAGCTTGCACCAGATCCCTTCTTGTTCCTCCAGCAAACATTACTCCATGAATGAACAGCAAACACGGCAGCTCTCTGGTTGTTCCTCCCAATTGCTTTTGAACCAACTTATCAAATGTTTGAACTTGGCTGGGGAGAAGCCTCAGAATTCCCACAGTTGTTCCCAAAACCTGATGTATCCTGGAGCAGAAAGACTGTGGCACTTTATGTTGCAGTGAGGCATGCTCTCACAGGAACTGCTGTTTTGGTGTTTTATGGCTTTAAGCTTGAATTGAGTTTGTAGCATTACAGCAAAGGAAAGTGCTGCCCCAGTTTTCCTTCCCCACTATAGCAGGAAGACTGATGCTTCCTTTTCCTTCCAGATCGACGGCAGTGGTGTGCAATTATCGTCCTCTTCATCATCTTGCTGGTGGTGCTCATCCTGTTTTTTGTCCTGTGATGGACTGAACTTCCTCAGACGCCTCCTCCCCGCCCCCTTGCCCCGGCAGCGCGGGGAAATGAAACTCTCACTGTTTCCGTCCGCCTACAGAGATCCCCGTCAAGAAAGCCTGCACCCAGCTCTCACCATTCTCCTCCAAGGACTGGCGTGGCTTTGCCAGTGTCTCACCTGGCCCTGGGGAGAGGAGCTGGAGGACTGGAGCTGCCTCCTCTCCTGGTGCAGTGGGATCTGGACCCAGGGAGCTGGAGGGGGACTCGAGCCCCACACTTCCACCCGGTGCAGGTAGGAGCCGGTTGCAGCAGTCCCAAGCCACCTGTGGTGAGATGTGAACACAAAGCAGCGAGCCCTGGGGAGGACCAGACAGGGAGGAGGAGTTCATGAATTCAGAGCATTACAAGCTGCATCGCCAGTGCCAGCCACGAGCATTACCAGGAGACGTGAGACCCCACGAACCACAGTGAGGGAGGGGGCTCAGGGCCGCACTCCCCCTGACCCATGCGGCCTTCCCTCCTCCCACGGGCTGGCTCTGTGCCGCTGACTCACCACCAAAAGAGCACAGTGAGTCTGCAGCAGAGCCTTCCCACCCCCCATACCTGGGCAGAAGGCAGAGCTGAAGGGTCTTGTGTCTTGCCATCAGCCACCCGGGCGCCGGTAGACATCCCAGAGCTTTAAACTTGGGTTGCTGCACGCCAAGTGCTGGCAATCAGCCATAAGCTAGAGAGGGAATGTCTTAAAGCTTTTAAAATTGCCTCCTTTATTATACAGGCCTCTAAAGTTCTTTCACTGATGCTTTCTTTGCCCTTGTGTAACTGAGTCACTGCTTCTGTTTAACAGTTGCTTCCCTTTGGCAAGTGATTTGTCAGGTCTAAAATAACTTATTTTTTTTAAGGAAAAGAAAAAACTTTAAAGATTTTTTGGATGACCGAGCCACATTCTCTCTGCAGATGCACAACATGCATGATCAGAGGAACGGTGCTCAATGATGTATTTTAGGTGCATATGAACTTGTAAATAGAATGTCTTAATTTTTCCCAACTGCTATTTTTTGGACACCTCTGTTGTAAAGAACCAAAAGGCAGGAGATTCAAAGCTGTATCATGTTCCTGTATTCCTTCCCAGTCCTTTCGCCACCTCCAAGTTGTTTGTCACTTGAGTTGTCAGCAGTGTCAGATAGCCAAGCTGTCTCCCTCATACAGGGAATGTGGACGAGCCAGGTGGGCAATACTAAACTGTAGTGAAGAAAGCTCACCTGGGCAGTATCACCAGGGAGGAACAGGCAGGCAGGGGGGTGATGCTGTAGGCACTGATTGCGGGATGTGGAGTGACTCTTCAAGAAAGCCAAAACATTTTTTTACTCCAGTCTGCTCCCATATTTAAGCTGCAAACAAGAAAAGACTCAGGACAGACTGGCTTATGGCTCCCAGATGGGGATGGGGGAGGAAGTTAATTGGCACTGACGCAAAGACTTCTGCTGAAATTGCAAATCGCCCCCAAATCATCCTCCTCGCCTTGGAAGCTCGCCACCGGACGGCTTTACCTCCGGGACTGAACACTCCTCCCCAGTGTGTTTATGGCTCCCTCCAGGGTCTGTGTGACCCCCCTGTCCCCGCCGCAGGCGCTGGATGCACAGCCGGCGGCACCGTGCCTTCTGCAGCTGGATGGGGGCCGACCGAGCCTCCCTGCGCCCTGCTCTTGCCATTAACGCACACGTGGTGCCCTTGGCACCCACCCGCACTCTTGTGATTTCACAGTGGCTCCTTATCCTTGCAGAGCATCCCATTTCCCTTGGTTACCCTGCAAGGAATAGGCGGTGTCTGCTTTGCAAGGCTGGCTATCACAGTGTCTGCACCGCTCTCCTTGGGCTTATACCTCTCCAAGAGCAGGTTCCCAGGAGCATGAGTCTGGCCAGGGAGCGGGGATCGCCGCTGGGCAGTGTTAGCACACCTCTGATCCCTGCGTTGTTGGTGGTGTGGTTGTGCATCCTCTGGGAACTGTGCAGGACTGCTCCTTCAGTAGTCCAGGGGGTGGCCCAGCTGCTGGAATCACCGCAAGCCACCTGACTGTCTCTGGTCCCTTTTCCTGTGTACATTTGCTTTTCTGTCTCTGGTGGTGCCCCTCCCATTAACACTAAATAAAGGCACAGCAGTGCAGATCTCTGGTCCTTTTTACCTGACTCTTGCTCTGGGACAATCGGGGCAGTTCTGGCACCAGGGAGTGGGAAAAGCTGCCCATCACCCTCCTGGTTTTTAAGGCATAAGCAGCAGCTGCAAGTTTTGGGGTCCCTTCTGCACTGTGGGCAGGCAGCTGTGCTCAGATGTGGGGCACCACCATGCAGGGGGCAGCCAGTGCTGCCATGTGACCTCTGTCTGCTGGAGGGACTCATTTTGGCACAAATTTCCCCTTCTATGACTGGAAAAAGAACCCCTCAAACTCTCCAAAGAGCCCTGCAGGTGGCTGAGCCCACTGCCCCATCTGCCTGCCCAGGGCCCCACCAGCACCACAACAGCCAGGAGGCAGATGCAGCAGTGCCATGGGAAAACAGGCAGCAAAGACCTATCCCCACCCATGCCCACAAGCACCACTCCAGCCCCTCCATGCCAACTGCAAGCCAAGGGCAGTATTTAATTATTGCAGAGATATATTTTTGGGTTTTGGTTCAAAATAATTTAAAAGAAGCACACCAGCTTGTGGGTGCAGGTTGGCAGTGCTAGCAGGGAGCCCTGTGTCTCCTGGGGTCACCGAGATGGGGTGTCCCCACATTGGTCAACCCAGTGCCCAGCAGGACAGACCTGCCCAGCTCTGTGAGGGCTGGGCTGTCCCCTGTCCCCATATTTAGGACAGCTTCTGGAGACACTGGACACTGTCTGGGGGGTCCTTGATCCCGGTCTGTCTCCTGGAGTGGCCAGGAAAGCCACCTGCTCTCACTGCAGTGAGGAGCCAAGTACTGCACTGGAGCAGGGCAGGTCCTGGTGGCACAAGGCAACTTGGTCCATGCCGTGCCATCCTGCAGCATCCCAGGACATTGTTGGGATCTCATCCTCCTCACGCTGGGCTTTGCAGGAGCCACGCTGGGGCTACCGCGGCGCAGGGCGGTGCCGGAGCACACGGAGGGACAGGGTGTCCGCCTGGAGCAGCAGCTCATGGATGCGGGGCAGCCCCAGCCCTGAGACAGCCGCGCCGTTGACCTGCAAGATCTCGTCCCCCACTCCCAGGAGCCCCGCGTACAGCTTGGCCGTGCCGGCGTCCGCCATCTCCTGCACGTACACACCTATGGAGAGGCACAGGGGTGGGTGAGACCCCCACCCTGCCCCCATGGCCACGGCTGGCCCCTCAGGATGCCTGGAGGCTGCGCAGTGACCAACTCATAACAGCCTCTGGGTTGGGCTGTGTGTCCCAGGCCAAGGACTGGTGGACACATGGGATTATGCATGGCCAAAGCCACACGTGGCAGCATCCCCCCATTCACTGTCCCTCCTCTGGGGTTCAGCAGGGATGGTGCAGCACCCTGCACCCATCCCCAAGCTTGCTCCTGGGGAGGAATGAGAGCCATCAGGAAGGGACCATGCATGCTGTGCCAAAGCACTGGGATGATCCCTCCATACCTGTGTCAGGCCGGCCGTGTCCGGAGGTGACAGAGAACCCAAAGGCGCCGTTGGGGGGTCGCTGCAGCTCCAGCTGGCTGGTGCCATCAGGAAACACCTCCACCACACGTCCCACTGCGCGCAGCCAGCCGGGTGCCCCGATGTCCTCCCCACTCAGTGAGCGCCGTGGCCCTGAGCCCCGTTTCCTGCGGGAAGAGGGGGCCATAAGGTGAGCATGGACATGGGAAGCTGCTGGGGACCAGGGGCTGGGACCCCCAGCTGCACTGAGCGGCTACATGTGTCTCAGCATCCTGGAATAGCCTTCCTGGGCACAGAGGGGATGTGCCAGGCCCTGTCCTACCTGTCGGCTGTGGTCTGGGGCAGGAGGTAGGCACTGGCACGGGATGTCTTGCCCAGGATGGGATGCAGGTTCTGGGAAGAGGCAGCTTTTTGGGGCTGGCAGAAGGGTGACACCTGGGGAAAAGCACCTGGCTGAGATGAGGACAGTCACATACACTGTGCAGCACTTCACCCACTGATGCGCTGAAGGAGCAGGGGCACTGGGGCATTCCACCCCCATGGCACACTCTCCAATGCACTGCTGAGAAGGGAGGAGCCAGTATCCCCAGCCCGGGCAAGGACACGTGCCTGAGGAGCAGGGCTTTGCGGGGAGGCACCTCCCTCCTCACTGGGACACAGGAGCCACAACCCCAGAACAGATTACCCCAACTCCCCATCCCAAATCTACTTTCACACTTCCACCACAGTCCCTCTTTCCCCCTTCCACTCCCCATTTGGCTCCTGCTTTTCAAACCCAGCAGGTTTGGGGTGGCACATGCCCCCACACCCCACCAGGACCACCATGCCCAGGAATGCTTCATCCCAGCCTAGCACTCCTTCTCTTGTGCAACACCCGTCTCCCCATGGACACCCCTTGTGTGGGGTGATGTCCAAGCTCACCAGCTGCAGAGACTGCAGGGAAGGCGACTTCTTCATGCTGAGGCCTCCTGGTGGGGAGCCGCCGGGGGCCGGGAGCTGCTCCATGCTGTAGCAGCGGAAACGGCCCAGGCGCTGCTTGGTGCTCTGGCTCAGGCTGCACAGCAGCTTCTTCAGCCCCGACGCTGAAGCACTGCTGCCCTTGCGGCTCACTGGCCGCCCTGGCTCCCTGGGTGGAGAGGGTTGATGGTCACCCACCACGTGTCTCTCTGGGGGGCAGCAGCAGCTGCCTCAGGGCTGGGGGTGCATCCTGCACCACCTCTGCAGCCTTGAGAGCCCAAATCGGGGTGCATTGTGAGATCGGGGTGCAGCTGCCTCCCCACGGCAGTGACCCTGCACACAAAAGTTTGTCACCATCCAAAGCAATCCCTCACCATTTTCCCCAAAATTTCAGGGGTTTAACACCTCTCAGACCTCCCCTGCTCTCTGCCCCAAGGGATCACATCCTGTGAAGGGGCTCAAAGGACCCAGCACTGCCTCTGAAGCCCCCTGCCAAGCTGAGACACACAGCACCAGGCACAGGGCCACTGGGATTGTTCTCGGGGAGCCCCAAGGCACAGCTGATTTTCCCCAAAAGAAGAAAACCTGACACCAAGCAAAACACCCCCATCACATTTGCTGTAACATCCTTAGTGTAATGAGATGGAGGATAAAACACATCTTCCCCAAACCCACACCAAACCACCGGCACATTTTCACTCCCATATTGTGGTTTCTGAGAGATGTTGGAACCAGAGGGTCGAGTCCCATGGGAAGCCTCAGGGGGCTCAGCATCTTGCAGTGCCCAGGACAGATGCCCAGGGCTGCACTGTGCAGAATGCCACAGCCCCTCGCACTCACTCACCCATGTGCCTCGCTCCCAGCTGGGTGTCGCTGCTGCTGCTGCACTCCAGGCGTCCCAGCACCTTCCCCAGGGGGACCAGCAGCCTCCTGAGGCACAGGAGTGACAGGGCCGGCGGTGGGGGGTGACACTGCCCCTGTAACCACAGTGAGACAGTCACGTGACACCGTTGTTGGGGGGGCCCCCCAGCATCCCTGGCACGGGTCTCTTACCTCTGCCTGTCCCCTGGGCATCCTGCCTGTGGGTGTTGTTGCAGTTGTTGGTGGACAAGGCACGGAGGGGGCTCCCTGGGAGCCACCTGGGGCTGCAGGGGCTTCGCCGCTCCCCCGGTCCTGCCGTGTCTCCAGGCTGGGGGGAGGCAGCGCTGCCAGCATCCGGCTCTGGGCCCCGGGATCCTTGGCTTGATGCACGGCGGCTGCCACTGGAGAAGAGGGGTTTCCTGCAAGGCACCTGGGAGCAGGCCTTCTTGGTGGGAGGGGGAGCAGGGACATGAGTGCCTGGAATGGGAGTGCTGGTCTTCAGCTGAGAGGAAGGGTCCAGGGGCTCACTGGGCTGCTGTGGGGGATGAGTGGTGTTCCCCACCCCCTTGCTACCCCCCGGATGCCGATGTGGTTCCCCGTCCTCCCGGCTGCTGGCTCTCCCTGGCGATGGGGGACAAACAGCCCCTGTTTGGTTTGTGGCACCACCTGAGTCCCCGTCCTCTCTGTGTGGGCCACCACTGGCCGCACACATCCCTTTCCTGGCCCTCGTCTCCGGCTGTGGGGTGGCACGGGGGGCTCTGTGCCCGCGAGTGCGAGCGTCTCGGTGCCCCCGCAGGTGGGGGCTGCGGGGTCCCGCCTCCTCGCTGTCCGTCCGGCAGCCGTCGGAGGTGTCGGTGCTCTCCAGGGCCGAGTCCACCTCGTCGATGTAGGTGACGTCCCCGATGTACGTCTCCTTGATCTTCTCGGTGTAGATGCGCTGCCGGGACGGGAGGATCCACAGTGGGGACCCTCCGGGGCCCAGAGGCCTGATTTTGGGTTCTGTCTGAGCAGCGCTCCGCCCCCTGCTATCCCCTGGGCTGCTTCTTTGTGCCGCAGGGCTAGTTTTGGCCGCGTCGGTGGCAGCTTGTGTGTCTGTTCCCCGGCCGGCGGCAGCACCGAGGAAGGAGCCGCAGGCGCTGCACTTGCCCCCGGCTGTGAGGTCGCCGCTCCGTGCTCTGCGCTGGCCAGCCCCGTCCCCCGCCTGCCTGCTGCCGGCCGGCTCTGGCGAGGACAGCGCCGAGCCCAGCGCCCGCCGCTGCCGCAGCTGCAATCGCTCCAGGTACCGCACCTCGGCGTCGCGGGCCGACTCGTCCTCGAAGCGGACGCGGGATGGGGACGGTCCCCGCGGCCGTCGCGGCCGCCCGCAACTCGACTCCCCGCTGGACGAGTCGCTCAGGCTCCCGCCGTCCCGCGGGGCGACGTTCGGCCTCCCGCTGGGCTCCCTGCCGTGGGGACAGACAGATGGACACAGGCGAGCTGCTACGGCTGCCCGGATCCCTTGGGAAAGCAGGATGGGAGGGGAGAAACCCCAGCGCAGATGTGGCAAGGAGGAAAGTCCATCTGATGCTCTCTCGCTGGGTACAGCCTGCTCCCCTCTCCAGCCTAAAGCTGGAATCCGGAGAGGCTGCAGCACTGCCCGGCTGCCACATTCCAGCCTCCATCACCCTGCCCCTGCCCCGAGGTGTGTGGTTAATCATTCTGGGAGCACCACATTGCACATGACCCGGCACAAACTGCTGAGATGCTGCTTTGGTCCAGCCTCCAGCATCGAGTCTCCCCTTAAGAAAACACTCTCCCATCAGCTCTCCCACGATTAATGCCTCTGCATGACCATAAAACACAATTTAATTAAACACCCCCCAAATATTGTGCTGCAAAGAGGTCAGGCAGGGGATGCTCCTGAATCCAGGGTATAGAGAGGCTGCACCATGTACACAGTGGGTCAGACTCTGGCTCTACACGCATGCCTGCACACACGGGCACGCTCCAAACACACACAACTGCATCTCTGTAGGCGTCCCAAACTCAGCTGCAGCTCTGGGAACACTGTGGAGGAGGGAGGGAAGGGGCAGGCAGGGTGGTGGCACTGACCTGGGGTGCGGGACGGTGGTGGGGAGGAGGAGGATGTCGTGGCTGGCGCGCAGGGGGTTCGTCCGAGCCTTCATGCGGGCGCGCTGCAGCAGCTGCTTGGCCTGCTCGTGCCGCGGGCTCAGCTCGAGCTCCTGCCCAGGGACAAAGGCCCTGCAGCCCCGCAGCAGGGAGGGGGATTAGGAAAAAATAACAGGGATTAGACGTGGTTTAACAACGACGATGAGGCTGCTCTGCCCAGAGAAAACGGGGCTCAGCCGCCATTCATGGGCAGGCTGGCAGCCATGCAGGGGGATGGCTGGGTGGGCTCCCTCTACCCCCCAAATGACAGGTGATGCTTTGGGGGGAGGCTCAGCACCCACAGCAGGGCCACAGGCAGCACTTTATACCATGGGCATCCTGGAGGTGGACAGGGAAACTGAGGCAGACACAGCTTCCTATCCCCACCACTGTAAATCCCACAGTGATGGGGAGGCAGACAGGTTTGGGATGAACCTCTGACTCGGCTGCCTTGCTGCCTTCCTTTCCTTGCACGGGGTCTTCCCCTGCACTCCCAGCCCTGCCAGCTGCAGGGTGAGGGACCTGTCAGCTCTCCCTGCTCCAGTACTGCCTTCCTGGTTGGCCATGGCCCTAATCCTCCTGATTAAAATAATCAGCTCAGGCAGTCACTTCAGGAAGCCCGGCCTTAACCTCTTCAGAGCAGGATGGTGGGCGCATGCTGGCCTGCCTGTGCAGCACCATGGGGGGTCCAGGCTTCTTCCCAGGATTTAGCTGCCCCTGCTCACAGGAGGGGCAGCATCCATGGCTCTGCCTTGCACCCCACCACCACTGAGCCAACCAGTGGAGAGGAACAGAACCACAATACTGGGGGCTTATCCCCACTCATTTCCTTCCCCCATGCAGCCCCAGGCCCCTCACCAGCCAGCTCACCTGCCCATCCCACCTCCCTTTTTAGTCCATACCACAAAGGTTTATCATTAGTCCAACAAGATTACACACACCTGCCGCCTCAATCCTCTTAAGCACCTGGAGCAAATTCATCATCTTTCCCAGCTCCCTTCCTGCCCTGGGGTCCTGGCTGGGATTCCCTGTGCTGACACCTCATGGATAACCAGCTCCTGCCCCAGCTTGCACCAAAGCATCACTGGAGCCCAGCTACACCAGCTGCCATGCTGGGGGGCTGCCCCACAACCCTTTCTCTGAGCTGCTTCATGGGAGGCTTTTAAAATACATTGGGAAAAGAGGGAAGTCTCCATCTCTGCCATGCTGGAACTGACCTACCTGCAGCCCTCAGCATCCTGCAGCGAGACCCCTGAGTCCCAGTCGCCATCACTTGCTGGCATCTCTGAAATGCATGACAGAGAAAGGCATCAGCCTGGCTGGCTGGCAGCCCCCACCATGCCCCCCTTGATAGCACCTTTACCCCACCTCAACACCCTCTGCAGGACTGTCCCAGATGCTCAGCTCTGGGAGACCCCAGAAGAGCAGGCTATGGGGTAACAGCACATGGCATTGTGTGGGACTGTGGGGGTGGGGCTATTGGGGCACATGACATTAAAGGAGAAATTAATTCCCTTTTCTGATGGCAGCTTGCAAAGGGACAGTTATGCCCACAGGCCTGGAGTGCTCCAAAAAGTGGATTTCTTGCTTTTAGCAGTGAAATTCCTCACCAGAAGGGAACCAGCAGCACCCACAATATCTTGTGGGTATCTCCTACATCCCAGTGAAGGCGATGGGGCAGCCCTGGGATTTGAAGGAGCCAGGAGCTGCACCCACACCACAGAAGGCCAAAGATGGCACTTAGGCCCCCCTTTTGCCCCAGAGCTTTTCCCTGCCACTTCCCCCAGCTCTCCCAAAACAGCTGCCACCTTCCCAAAATACGCACCGGGTGTGGTGAGGCCCAGCACCTCCTGCAGCAGCCGCCGATTCCTCTCCACTCGTTCAGCCAATGAGAGCCTCTCCCAGCCCTCAACTGCAGGGGGGGACACAGAGGGACCACCCCGGTCCCACAGAGGAGTTCGTGCCTCTTCATCCAGGGAGCGCCTCTCATGGAGGGAGACAGAGCGCCGGGACCTGCTGCCCTTGTCTTGGGGGAGCTCAGTGCCTCCAGGCACATCTCCCTTATGTGCTGGCACCCGCCACAGCCCCGGGGTGCCAGGGCGGGGGGCTGGGGGGCTGCCATCCACAGGCTCCCCACCATCCAGCAGCCCATCTGTCAGGTAGGTCCGGAGCTGCGCCCGTGGCTCCACCGCTGCCGCGTCTGCCCCCGGCTTCCCCCGCCGGGGCCGGGGCTTCTTGGGCGAGGGGCGCTCAGGGGTGGCTGTGGGGGTCCCCGGCCGGCCGCCCCCCCTCTTCTCCTTCAGTGCCTTCACCTTGCTCTCCAGGACGGTGTGGGGTCCATGGGCAGCCTCGGGGCGCTCCCCCAGGGCAGGGATCCGGCTGCCACTCTGGATGTGCTGCTTGGGGGACCGCAGCACATGCTGTGCCTCAGCAGGAGAGTTCCCCTCCATGAGTCCTGCAGAGAGAAAGCCCAGGGGAGGGTGGGTGATGCCCACATTGTCCTCGCCCTCCCCTGCACCCACCCTGGGGCCTCCATGAAGGACATCACCCTGCCTGCCCCAGGCTCTGCAGAGAGGGGGATACCTTGGCTGGGAGACAAATGTATGTAATGCCAGCAGAGTGTGCCTGGCAAGGAAGGGGACAGGGAGGTGGCAGAGCATGAGGCCACCCACCCATCCAGAACGCTGACACTGCACCAGCATCGCTGGGAATGGGGGAGCAGTGGGGGAACAATGGGGAGCGGTGGTTCCCTGAAGAAGGTGGCCAAGGGCTGAGCAGCAGTACAGGTGCTCTGCCCATGCTGTTTCGGGTGCCCTGGGGCACCCAGCAAGATGCTCCGAAGAGAACTGGCACTTTCTGTGCCAAATCAGGGCTCCAAAACTCCCCAGAACAGAAATCCCTCCCAGCTACAACTCGTCGAGTGTGCCAGCAGACAGACGGCAGCCCCTGCTCCGCCTCTCCCCGCGGGGTCACACGTGGCACTGGTCCTGTGCCAGCCTCGTGGTCCCGGTGGCACCCAGGTGCCACTGCCCTCCTGTGCCCCGCCGAGAGTATCCCGTGCCCACCGGTACCCCTGGAGGAGCCTCCCCTGTGGCAGGGACTGCAGGAGCATCCCCGGGGCATCCTCCGGGCCCCAGCGCCCCCCGGCTCCCCGCAGCCCTGCTTTGAGTGGGACGGGGTCGTGGGCGGGAGGCGAGGGCTGTCCTTACCCCCGGAGCAGCATCAGGAGAGGGCTGGGAAGAGGGAGAAGAAAGCGGAAGAAGGGAAGGAAGCAGGGGAGGGAAAAAAAGAAATTAAAAAAAAAAAAGACCAACCAACGGACAAAACAGCAAATCCCGGCCCCTCCAGCCGAGCCCGAGCTGAGCCGCTTGGCTGGGCTGTGGGGCCGTGGCTGGCCCTGCCTCCCGCCCCGGCCGCCTCCTCCTCCTCCTCCTCCTGCGGGGCAGGGGGGGAGAGGAGCCGGGGCATCCTGCCAAACCCGGCCCTGGCCCCGCGTCGGCGATGCCACCGTGGCCACACGACACGTCGGGGACGGAAAGGGCAACCCAACACTCCGCGTTGCCCACCGAGGCGACCCCACAGGAGAGGAATCCAGCACCCTGGGACGGAGGGATCCCAGCTGCGCCTTGGCCCGCTCTCAGGAATGTCCTTTGTCTGGGCTGCGGGCTGGAAAGGCGGCGGGACCAAAGCCAGCCCACCTCCCCAGGCGCTGCGTGCCAAGGGGTCTGACCCGCACTGGTGGCTCGGGCTTCCAGTGGCTTCAGAAAAGATGGGGAGGGTGGTCCCGTGGGGTGGGGGTGTTTTTTTCAACAGCCTTCTCCAAAAGCAAAGCCTGCCGGCTGCCGGCACCTTCTGGTAAGCATCACATTTGTAGCTGTGCTAAACATTCCTGCTTTCCTGGAGGCCAAATCCTGCCTGGTCCCAGGGTGAGACAGGGCCAGCCAGGCACCTCCAGGCAGGAGGGTGGTGGGAGACGAGCTTGGTGCACCACATATCCACCCTTAAATCCGGCATGACACACCCGCTCCCCACGCCCCAAACCCCCCATGCCCCTCCCCTGAGACCCCCTCGGACAGGATGAGGGGCCCGAGTGGGCTGTGCTTACCTGGAGGTGCCAGAGCCGCCGTCCCCGGGGGGCAGGAGGGGTGCCATGGGCGTCCCGGCCCCGCTCCGGCTGCCGCTTTAAGCTGTGGCTTTTGATATTCGTGATTGGTTTCATAATCCCGATCAAAAGGAAATCACCAGGATTATGAAATTGTTTTAATCCTCCTGGCTCTGGCCGTGCTGGCCCCTGCCAGCACGAGCAGCAAGAAATCACTTTTATCTCCTTAAAACGTCCCCAGCCACCCCGGTGGCCCTGGGGCCACCCATCATGGCCAAATCTGAGCCCAGGGGGGCTGACTGGCAGCGGGAATGACTCCCTGCTCCATCCAGGACAGATGGAGCATCTTCCCTCAGCTGCTCCCAGGCAGGAGGTGCCAGCTGATAGTTTTGTGTGGGAGAGCCCAAGGCAGAGAGACTGTCCTCACCCTGTACCCCAGTGCTGGAGTCCAACCTCTCCTGTGATGCCAGGACCCATCCTTACCTCCACAGCATTCCAAAAACGGATCTCGGCTCTTCTGCCGTGTCTGAGGAGGTGAAACACGTCTGGGAGTTGTCCCCATCAAGCTGGGGACAAACCAACCTCCCAGTGAGGTGCCAAAGTAAGGACAGGCAAACTCCTGCCACCAGCCAGGCAGTGCCTGCAGGGAGCTGCAGCCAGGATTAACCCTCCGGGAAGCGGCTGGCGAGAGCAGCAACAGGCTTAGAGCGATTTCAAGGCACTGGTCTCTCTTCTGGAGGAAGATTGATTGCAAGAGATGATGAAGAGATTTAAGGAGCAAAATGAAAGCACAGACCCCAAACAGCCCAGGGATGAGCTGCTCAGCCCCTGGCCACGCACTGTGCCAGCGGGACACCACCTTGTATCAGAGACAAGCTGGAGAGAGGCAACCAAAGGCTTCCAGAAGGACCAGTAGCCTTTGGTTGGCACAGCACAGTCTGGGCAGGAGGTTTCCTCCAGCATCAGCCCCTGGTGTGTTGGGTTTGAACCCTGGGCACTTTCCTGTGAGCCTCTCCTCCCCACCTCCACCCCCTTCCTCAGACATCTCCGTCCTCCAAGCACCTCCACCTCCTCCCAGGACACGGATGTTTCCCTCTTGCAGCTACCAGTAACATCCCCCAGCTCCCAAAGGTGCGAGAGCAGCACGGTCACAGAGCAGTGGCAGCAGCACAGGGGTGGGACGTGGGAAGACACACACAGAGACCAGGGACAAAAGAGCCACCAGATCATTGGAAAACAAAGAGCTTGTAATAATGAAAAAAGGACAGATTTCGTAACCAATCACTTTTTCCTTTGAAAAAACACAATCACAGTAACTTTGCTTTATACAACCACCTAGAAACTATGAAACAGTATCACATTGTGCAGTATTTTTTTTTTAAACCTACTTATCAAGAAGGGAATTCCACACTTCAAAAATTATACCCATTTGGGGAGGAAGGAGGAGACAGCTAATAGCGCAGTCACAGATACATCATGAGTCCAAGCAAGCGGCAATTCTTTGTCCTCACCTTTTCCACTGAGCCAAAACAGAAGAGTGGAGAAGGGGATAGCAAAAGAGAAAGGAGGAGGGAAGAAAGAAAGCACCCACAGAGGACTAATCACACTCCATAATTACTTTTGACATCTACAGGGCTTCATAGAAAGATCATTTAGACCAACACAGGGGGGAGGGGAGGGGAAGGTGGCAGTGGGGGCCCAGGGGGAATGCCAACATTTCCACCCTGGGCCCCTTCCAAACGCCGATCCTTCACCAGGAGGACCTACGGAATGGAGAGGTCATCACAAGTTCTACCAGGATGCCCAATTTCTCCTCTGGAGTGAAGAGTTTGCAATTTGGTTTCTAGAGCTTGAGGGACTGTCAGGCAGGGTTGGTGTCTCTTGCCCACTGTGGCACTGCAGTGTCAGGGCCACAGTGGCCTCTGACTCCCACTGGGAACAGGGCCGGGGCATCAACATCTGGGTACACCCAACACTACTATCCCTTTCCTCTCCCTTCCCTGCAGCCTGGATGCTGCAGCAGGGACTGAATCCCCCAGGGATGCTGACACACTAGTTTAACCCTGCAGTGGTGGCAGGTGACAGCTCACCCCAAGGTGCAGAATTTGGGATAGTGTCATGTAAAGGAGGCAAGGTTTGATGAGGTGACAGCCACCGAGCCCAGCTGTGACTGCTGCAGAGGTACCATAGGGATTTTCCACTCTTCCCCCAGGAGCCCCAGCCCCTTTTCCAAGGAGACAAAACAATCCAATTGCCTTCTGGAATAAAAATATAAATAAAAAAAAAAGCTTAAGGCAGAAGATCATCTTCCCCCTGCGAGTGCAAAGCAGAAGGATGGAGGAGAGGAGGGAGGACACGGAGACGGGATGTAGTGTGTGAGCAAAGTGGCTTTTGTGTTCCCAGCTGGAGTCAAGCTATGTCCCAGGCCCAGGACACATCCCAGTGTGATGGCCCAAAGTTGGGGACACAATCCCCAATGCCTGGGGGACACACCACGTCCTGGCAAGCGGTGCACGGCAGCATCCTTGCAGGACGAGGTCAAATTCATTCATTCAGTGGTGCAAAACACAAAGTTCAAAGGCTTCACACTGTCTCCCTTGTCATTGGAAGCTAAAATCTCCAGGGATTGTTATCTCCTGAACCAGGAACATGCTTTCCCTCCCTGTCTGCCACACTGCAGCAATGGCTGAGTGCTGGCATGGAGGCAGAACAAGCAGCACAAGAAGTTTTTAGGGAAGTAGGAGCAGCAGGATCCAACTCTACTGAGATTTCCACAGGTGATGTCGCCCAATCCAACATGTTCATCATAAAGGCTGCTGCCCTTCATCCTCTTTTGCTGGCATTGGACAAACAGCAGAGACACCAACAGAATGAGGAGGGCTGGCAAAGGCATAGGATGAGCACCAGCTGACTTTGGGAATGCACCTGGATGCGAGAGGTAGGAGCTTATTGGATACATAGAGGCTGCAGCCATGAGGACTGCAAATTTCTTTTAAAATGTGGTGGGACAGCCTTCGTTCCTGTTGATGGAGCAGCTCCTGCTCCTGCTTGATGAGTCCATAGATTCCAAACTGGCCCCGCTGTCCCCTCAGGAGTGCACACATGGTGTGGCATCACCCTGTCCAAGCACAGGGACCTGGTGTTTCTGGTGACACCATCCCAAAGTCATACAGGGAACCCCAGCTAGCAAATAAACTGTGGATGCTGCAACACCCAACCCCTGCAATCCGAAAATCCCTGGAGGAGCAGCAGGATGGAAAGCAACAGGGAATCAGCATGTTCAAAGGGCATCTCCTCCCCTTAGACTGGACCATCCTAAAGGGTTTCACCAGACCAAAGTAGCTCCACACCATCACAACCTCTAAAATCCACCAAACTGTGAGGCAAGGCAGAGCCAAACACCCAAAAGCCACAGCACAGACCTGCCTCAGCTTCCAGTTCCCATCCAGCTGTATCCAAACAACTAAAAGCACTGGATAAAACCTCCCCCTGATCCTTTTAGCTCCCTCTCTGTCCCTCCTGGACTGCCACCCTGCTGCTCTCCCTCCAGAAGTGTTTCCAAGCACCTATTAGCAAAGCCTGGCTCAGGAAACGAAGCCATCCTGGGAATGGCCTCTCTCCCCTCGCTCCTGCTGCTCTCCCAAGGAGCATCAGGGCTATTTTCTCTCACCATCTGCTTTGCTTCATTAGGTCTCCCTTTATTGGCCAGATGTTCTCATAGACTCGGAGCCATCCCGGCTTTAGTGCTCGCTCTCAGGAGGAATACGCACGCCTGATTTCTCAGAAATCTCTGGGAGGGAGGGAGGGAACAGGCAGACACAGGGCTGGGAGCTAGGAGCCTTTAAAAGCCACACTTCTGGGAATTCAGGCTGCTTTCCCCCGAGACAGCATCTTCACTGCCAAAAGGGATGATGTTTTATTTTAGGAGATAGTTTGCTAGTACAGCACACCACCTCCCTTTTCCCCTCCCCTTACTTCTCATGCCAGGAAAGACACAGAAAAAGGGAAGGGAACTAGCAGAGCAGGGAGCAGAGCAGATGGACATGCTAAATTCTTCTTTCCCATAAGGATTTGGGTAAACTACAGAATAAGAATTTAATCTCTTGTACCCTGACCCTCCCCAGCAGGCTGGGAAGCGGAGGGTTGGATGGTGCAGCAGCAGGATGGACAGATGGACACAGGCCACCCAGCCATGCCCTGCTCTCCCCAGCCCAGCTGAGGAAGGCAGAGTGCTCCCAGAGGACTGGCATCACTTCCAAATCACAGAACCATGGAATGGTTTGGGTTGGAAGGGACTTTAAAGACCATATAGTTCCAATGCCCTGCCTTGGGCAGCGACACCTTCCACTAGACCAAATTGCTCACAATGTCTTTGTATTTTTAACTTCCCTCTGAAAGAATCACCAGTAAAGCTCAATTTCTTTGTATACAAACCCACTTGCTTAAGTAACACCAGTGGTGTTAATTTTAATTAATCCCAATCATTTTGGATTGCCCTCCCTCCTGGTGCAGCTGCCCTCCTCTAACCCCCCAGGTTATGGCAGGTATGGCTTCACTCATCCCACACCTCTGGAAACACCTACCCGAGGTTTGGACATGGCACCAACTGCTGCAACGAACATTAGGAACCTCAAATTTTATTTTAAGAGGCTTTGTATCTCAGACTCCACTTCCGTACAAACAGAAATGCTCTGTTTAAGTATGAACAACAGACCTAAGGGAGTTAGTTAAATACAGGAAAACAGGCTTCTGGGCACTGAGACGATGGACAGCACGACCTTGGCTCATCCAGATGTCCTACCAGAGCAGCCTGACACAGTGGGAGATGAGAGCATCACAGCTGAGTTTTAATCTATTTCCAATTAAATGGAGAGAACCAAGTTTCTTTCTTCAGTTCCTCTGGGCAAGAGGCACAGCAGGCAAACTGAGGAAACACAAAGTACCCGCCACGAGAGAAACTCCACTAATAGCTAATTAAAAAAAGCAACCACCAAAACAGCAACTGAGCAGAGATTCCTGCAATTCCATCACCCAAACCAGAGGCAAGTCACTGGACAGATATCAGCACAAGGATCCTACTCCAGGAGTTTCACCCCTCCCTTGCAGACCCACAGAGAACATGGTATGTCAAGGGAAGGACAGCAGTACTCTGTGGGCTTCCATGTTTCCCTTCCTACAGCAGGAGGGACCACTGAGACCACTGAATTCCCATCACTCTTCCAACATAAGTTGCTCAACAATACAACTGTTCTTTACCCACATCAGCTCAACAGTATCCCACTTCCCAACTGGGATAACAAGATGAGGCAAAGGAGCAGGAGCAACAATTGAGCCACAGAGACAGCACCCAACAGAGGTTTTTTGCCAAACCAGAAGTCACAGGAAGAGCCTTTTTCAATCTCACCTTCCCCATCAGGTGGGCAAACCACAGGCCTTTCCATGCTCCCTGAAGCACACCACCACTCCCAAACCCCAGCCTGCTGAACCTCCTCCTCCATGTCCCACACCTTGCCTTGTCCCCTTTGCTGTACTGAGCTGCTGGAAAACACCTGAAAAACTCCCTGCTCGGACTGGGATGCCCTCATGCCATTTAAGGATCATTAAGGCTTTGAAAAGCACTTTTTGATCTGGAGGATGAAGTTCTGAAGCCTTTGTTCGCTCAGTGTTTTGCGCTGTTGGTGGGAACCAACTCTCCTTTCCTTGGGACCACCTTAGGATCATCTGCACTACTGTCACACAGCTGCATGGAAAAGCTGGCCTTGAACTGGCACAAGAGACATGCCCAGAAGCAGTAGCAGCAACTAAAAAAATATCAGAAAGAGAAACTTTGGTTTAAAATAAAATTGAAAAGAAAGAAAGAGAGAGAAGGTACACACAGGTGCAAGTTGTCTCACGAGAGGGGTATTGGCAGGGTATCACCCCACAACCCTGGAGATGGAGATCTACATTCCCCACTTTGTTTTACCGTTACAACTTTCATTGCACAGGACTCAAAGTCACTCTCATATGGTTGTTAAGTTTCATAAATAATGTGAAAACTATACGCAACAGATACATCATATTTCCAAAAAATTATAAGAAAAGTTACATCAAATTAAAAAGTAGCTTCATGAATGAAGATACTGCTCTAAGTGCACTTTCCCTGCAAGTGCAGCCAGTGCCTCAGCGCTGGATATGAAGGAAAAAACAACAACAAAAAAAACAACAACAAAAAAAATCAGATTTAAAAACTTAAGTCCGGTTTCAACCTGTCAAAACCGGGCCAAGCAGAAACTGAGTGTGCTCTTGGCACTGTCCCATGAGGGAGTCCCTATGATGCTTCGTTATCCAGATAAGGTTTGTTTGTCCTTGTTGAGACTGTAAACAATCCTTCTTTCCTGAACTGTCCTCTTTATTGGCAAAACAAAGTAAAATATTTTATTTTTTTGTTTGTTTGTTTAAAATAGAACATTAAAATTAACCCAGAAGAAAAGAAACGAAACACAGTGAGCTTGTTGGAGTCCATAGGATCTGGTCTGGAAGAGCTCAGAAAACGTGTTCAGTGTTTTCTCCTGTTTTCAGCTGGAACTGTACCAGAGATCGGGTTACTTGGGGAAGAGGGGAACAGAACGAGAAAACAAAGGATGCGGAATAAGAGAACGTGGCCATCTCATGTGTTCACTTCATTTGCTAGGTCCTCTATCAATACCTTTGTGTCAGAAGCCTTGGACCTGGAAAAAAACAAACAGAGAACTCTCACTGCGGAGAAGAAATCCCCATTGCATCACACAGACAGAACCCACGCTGTACTTGGGGGAAAAAACAAGGAAAAAAGCACCTTTCTTATGCAAAAAGAGAATAAACAAGCTACTGGAACTGTTTCACACCTTCCCACTCTCACTGGGAATAGCAGAGCCTTATAAAGATGCCCCAGCTGTCGTTCAGCATCCTCCTCCTGTGGCACTGCCCACGCCACACCACACCAGCCACCCTGTACCCACGGCCAATGTCACCTGCCAGGCTGTGACATCCACTGGCAAGGGACACTGTGGCACTGCTGGGTGTGGAGCATCTCTTCAGCTCCCCCCACAAAACTCCACCAAACCTTGCAGCAAGAGTGTTCCTGCTCCATCTGCCACTGGGCTTAACAAAGGAACAGCAAGTTCACTGTGTGTCAGAGGGTGAACAGGAATGGTTGTAAGGAATCTGAACAGGCTTTGGCCCACATCCCCTCTGCATAAAGTTTTTCAGTCTCTAACAGCCACATGAAGGCTGTTGGTATTGGTCCCATCTGTGTACTTTAAGCCAGCACAGATATGAGCCAAGCACAGCCCGAGGGCTGTGGCTCAGGCCAGAGCACGCCCTTCTCATGACAGCCTCCTCCTCCTCCTCCTCCCACCTCTCCCATGCAGTGCTGAAGGGATTGCACAACACTCCTGACCCGCTGTGCTTCAGCATCCCCAGGAGCCCCAGCTTGTTCCCTGGCCAAAGGGCAGGGCTCTGCAGCTGTGCAGCTGGGGCAGGAGGGACACTGGAGCACCCTGTAATGCTCCGAGCACAGACAGTGCAGGGAAGACAGGTAGTCAACACACTGAGGGGCTGGGGTGCAGGGTGGGGAAACATTTTGGGGTGCAGGAGTGATGGGGGAGAAGAAAAAAATGCATGGGTTTGGGTTTGAGAGAGGAAGGAGCCTGAGATCTCACATACAAACCATGACCAAAGGATAGCTGGAATCTCATAGAATCACAGAACGGTTTAGGTGGAAAGGGGCCTTAAAGATCATGTTCTTCCAACTCCCCTGCCATGGCCAGGGATGTGACTCACTGGATCAGGTTGCTCAGAGCTCCATCCAACCTGGCCTTGAAGACTTACAGGGATGGGGCAGCCACAGCTTCTCTGGGCAACCTATGCCAGTGCCTCACAACTCCCACAGGGAAGAATTTCTTCTTAATATCTAACCTAAACCTGCCCTCTCTCAGTTTAAAGCCATTGCCCCTTGTCCTTTCACTATTTGCCTGTATAAGAAGTCCTTCTCCCTCCTTTTTCTAAGCCCCCAAAATGGCTGGTTGAAGAGAACCTCTCTTCCAGCTTTGCATTTATAATCTCTGGCAACTGCTGCAGCCTATTTCTGCAGGAGGGGAGTCTGGTAAAAAGGGAACTCCCTTTTCCAGTGGTTTACCAGAACCCCAAGAAACATAAAAGTTGCATCAATTCCCTGGCAGAGGCACATTTGTTTACTCATTGTCCTCCTTTTGAATGACTTGGCTGAGATCTTTGTGACTCCCAGTCCATAAACAGCCCCCAGTCAGAGTAATCAGGCATTGGAATGGGCTGCCCAGAGAGGGGGTGGATTCCCCATCCCTGGAGGTTTTTAAAGTGAGCTTGGCCGTGGCACTGAGTGCCATGATGTGGTAAAGGGACTGGAGTCGGACCAAGGGTTGGACTTGATGATCTCTGAGGTCTTTTCCAACCCAATCCATTCTATGATTCTGTGATTAACAGCAACCCCAAGACATGATTTTGCTGCACCAGAGAAGCAACACGTACTGTGAGGCCAGACGGGGCCTGCGCAAGGACACGCTCAGGCTGCGCTTCCACTGCTTGTTCTTGCGGCGGTTCCGAACTCCGTCTTCCTGGTCCATCATCTGATCCAAGAGTGTCAGGTCGTCGGCATTGAGTGGTGCCACAGAGATGTCCCTCACGGCACGGAACTCACCACAGTTGTTCAGGTGCTCGTTTTCCAGACGGAAGAAGTTCCACACAAACCGCCTGGATGGAGAAAAAGGGAAAATTACCAACTGAGTTCCACTTTTATAGGCATTACCTGTGTTTGGCAAAGCACCAGTACATGCATTTGGATACCACTGACTCTTCTCATGGATCAAAGTGCCTCTGGGAATAGGCTGGGAGCACGGAGAAACAACCAGCAACTAACAGCAGCACCTGCTGCAACATCTTCCCAACTCTCTAGAGAGCAACAGAACTGTCAGGTTCATTCCTTGTCCTAACAATGACAGCCCTAATTTGGACAGCATGGAAGCATCAAGTCCTACAAGATAAAGACAACCTCCAGCATCTACACCAGTGAGGGTCAGCTTCAAGTTCTTCTCAGAAAGAGACATACAAGAAGTTAGAGTACAAGTGTGCAAAGAGCCCTGGGAACCTTGTAGGATCCACATTGATGATGCCGAACCCAAATTAGTGTTTGGAAAAGAAGTAGAAATTTGAAATGTGGGAACTTGGTAATCAAGTGAAATTCCAATTGCAAATTTTAACTGGAAATTTTAAGGAGAAATTTGGTAAAAACTTAAGCCCTCGAGATTATGTCAGGGTTCCAAAGAAACTGCAGACACAGTGTGAAGGACTCAGTCCCACACTGGGAAAGAGCCTTCTACACTTTTCTTCACTTAGCACTCTGTTTGGATTAAATATTCTTGTTAGACCCAGATTTCCATTTCAAGGACTGGTATATTCCATGCCCAAGGAGATCAAGGCACTTCCCCCATGCTGATGTTACACAGTAAAAATGCCAAAGGGAAGTGAATCACCAGCCCAGCAGCCTTACCGGAACACCTCGAGTGGGGCAAATACAGTAGAAATGATGTCCCCAGCGTAGGGAAAGATTTGCATGGAAGTGAGGGAGATCTGGATGGTCCACGCAAAACGCAGGATGACATCTTCTACAATGGCACAATAGTAGTATGCCTGAGGAAAAGACAGGACAGGACAGCTCATCAAAAATGTTCGGCACAGAAGAGACCTTTTCAGGAAGCCACAGAATTTGCTGCTCAATCTTTAGCAAAGTGAACAGAAATGATCTGTTTGAAACAAATCAACTCTACTGCTGGAAAATCCCAGCCTGCAGCATTCAGTGGCCAACTGCAACACACTCTAAACTCAGCAAGTTTGGCTAAACTCTCAAAAGCCTTTCCTAATGTAAGAGCAGGCTGCATACGCACTTTCTGTGGGTAGACAATTCCTTCTCGGAGAAAGGTATTTTCACCAGCATTTTTGTCAAAGAGACCCCAGTCCATCTTCAGGTCCCAAATGAGGGTATAGCACGAGCTGATGAAACAGAAGATAATCCACAGGTAGAAGAACACTTGGGTGTCACTGTGTTTTTTAGCTGGAAAAGAGAAAAACAACATACTTCTGCAGAACTGAAAGCAAATTGCTTCTTAAACCAGCTACAAACTGAGCAGTGCAAATCACACCCCTTTTATCCAAGTTCTGGGAAAATCCAGCTAGCTAATCTGAACCAAACTAAAAGCCTTACCAGGACCTGCTTCATATTGTTACTTACATTCCACTTTCATCTTGTTCAACATTTTGCATGTGGGACCAAAATTTATATTAATACTCAGAACAGGCTCCCCAAGCCAGTGGTCACAGCCCCAGGGCTGCCAGAGCTCAGGAAGCGTTTGGACAACGTCCTCAGGTACATGGTGGGATTGTTGGGGTGTCTTATGCAGGGACAGGAGGTGGCTCGATCCTTGTGGGTCCCTTCCAACTCAGGATAGTCCATGATTTTTTTTTCTTGGACTTGTGGCAGAACTGCCATTCTGGCTCTGAACAGCAGGTGGAAGCTGAGGGCCACATTTCGCAAAGGACACGGGTTTGTACAAAGGATACAGCAATGAGGCAATGCTCAGTCAGGAGGGTTTGGTAGGAAAATATTTGAGTTTGTATAAACGTAAACAACTGTGAATTAGTGCACTAAATGCCTGAAAGAGCACAGGCAGTACAGGAATTACCATGAGCCATTTCAGAGGTTGTGGTGGCAAGGGAAAATAAGCAAGAAGGCAGAAATACATTAACAAATATGTATAAATCCTGAGGCAGGCTCTGACTTTTAAATACTCATATAGGACTCTTCTTTGTAAACAGGGGACCGTGAGCCCACCATCTGCTCACCTCGGATATGTTTTTCCAACCAATTTGTTTCCCATTCCCCTCCTGAAAAGGTTATGCTGCTCTCAGTTTCAGCTACATTTCCCTACATCAGTTGGCTGGGGAAAACCAAACAGATCTGATAATTCTGTTTGCTTTTGAAAAGCTGGCTCATAAAATTCATGCAAATAAAACACATTATGATGCTTTGGAAGGCTGAGACACTTTGCATCTCACTGCTAGCAGGAGTCTCCTTTCACTGCAATTGCCCATTCACCAATTCTCTGTAACAAAGCAATAACACTTCCAGCACAAAAAAGCCGTAGTGTTTTCAGTCCAAACCCGATGCTACACCAAGTGACAGCACTGTTTTCCATATATATATATGGCTTTAAAACAACAGAATCCCCGACGCTGATCACCGAGGGAGCAACAGGGCAATTTCCCCTCTCCTTCCCTTTGTGTTTCCGACAATTACGACCCAACTGTAACGCAGCAAACCGATAAAATTAATGGAGGTGAAAATGAGAGGCATCGTGAAAGAGTACATTCCCCCCATTACGTCCTTTCAGGCTTCCTGGGCACGGTGTGCAGGATATAGGTCAAAACCACACACTCCTCCACTCAGAACACACCCCCTGAAGCAAACCTATGAACGCCACTAATGCAGCAAAGCCTGCTCTGCACCGAAGCTTCACATCGACGGAGGGAAAGGACACGGGATCGCCGCAACTCTCAGGCTTGAGCACCTCGCTGCCTTTGGGCAAGCTGGGAGCTTTGGGCAGTGCCCACATCCTCGGCTGTGCCCAGGGACAGGTCTGGCACCGCATCCCCCCCGCAGCAGAGCCATGACGTCACCGGGAGCAGCGCACAAGTCCTGCGGAACTCGGGCTCGGATGCCCAGGGACGTCAGCGCTGCTGCTGCTGCCTGGAAACCACCTCTCCCAGCTATTTCTGAAGCGCAGCTGCCCGCACAAGGGGACACAGGTGAGGGGTTTGGAGCTTGGCAATGGGGGCTGTGCTGCAAGGTTTCCTTCTCCCTCACCAGCTCCTCTAAAACCTCCACTACATTATTTCAGGAAGAAAAGGCAGATGCTGACATTTGGTGACTCAGAGACACTTAAGCTTGTTCTTTCCAGTGTTATTTTTAGCTCATTAGATCTACATGTTTAGTTACTGCTACCAGATCCTAAAGGATAATTCAGAGTTGTATGTGCTTTCATAACACCTAAAATGTCCCAAAACACCCTGAGAGGCTGCCATGCTTCCTATGACCTCATCACTGTCTAGAACTACCTGAAGGGAAGTTCTAGCCAGGTGGTGGTTGGTCTCTTCTCCCAGGCACTCAGCAGTAGGACAAGGGGGCACGGGCTCAAGCTCTGCCAGGGGAAATTGAAGGTGGAGAGCAGAAAAAACTTCTTTGCAGAGAGAGTGCTCAGGCATTGGAATGGGCTGCCCAGAGAGGGGGTGGATTCCCCATCCCTGGAGGTTTTTCAACTGAGCTTGGCCGTGGCACTGAGTGCCATGATCTGGTAAAGGGACTGGAGTTGGACCAGAGGTTGGACTTGATGATCTTGGAGGTCTTTTCCAACCCAATCCATTCTATGATTCTATGATTAGTCCTTACCTTAGTCTTGAAGGTTAGTTACATCATGCAGTTTTGTATTGGGTTTGGGGTTTTTTTCCCTTAATTCAAATAAACTAAGTCTTACTCCACATGTTCATGGAGCAGCCATGGAGAAGGCAGTGCAGCCAGTCCCATCCATCACCATGCCTTCAGCCACATCCCTGGCATGAGCCATGCCCTGCAGGTGCAGGGAGAAGAGAAGAAGTGGCACTGCTGGGTGTTCCTTTGGAGTTGTGCACTGATGGAGGGGATGGTCTGGCCACTGACTATCATCTCAAACTATGTAAGGGGCTAACAAAACTGTATTCTAAGCTGGCAGTTACGCAGGAAAGGGATTTCAAAGGTTCTTGCTCTTTAAATCTGAATTATAGAATCACAAAATGGTTGAAAGGGACCACAGTGGTTACCTGGTCCAACCTCCCTGCTCAGGCAGGGTCATCCCAGAGCACATGGCACAGGTTCTTGTGTGCAATTACAGAAGGGACAACTGGGAAAAGAAAGGCCCAAGTGGGAAATTTTAAGGCATTAACCTTGCCAATCTCAAAAGGATGTGCTTGCTTTCAGTTAGGTTATCCCAGTCTCAGCTCCCTCTCCCTGCCTCTACCTCTGCACCAGCCTTTTCAGTGGCACCTGCAGTCACACTGCTGGGCCCTTGTTCCTGCCCGCTCTCTCAACCAACCCACTCTGCAATGCATTCAGTTCCCGAAAAAAATTCATTAAACCCCCAAATCACTCCCTGGTAAAATGCTCTCATCAGAATCAGCCTATTGTCTTCAACCCTGGCCTCCAATTCCCTTCCTTTCATCACTTATCCTCCTTTTCCTCCTGCCTGCAGTTCTGTTTGATACCTTCCTTCCTTCTGTCCTCATTGGTATTCAGCGGGTGTACAGAAATATGTTACTGCTCCAGGCAAGCAATTATAGCTCAGTCTCTGCTGGCTGGTCCTAGCAGCCCTCTTCACTGCTGCTCAGGGGAGAGAAAATCAAGGCATTCATATTCTGCCCAGAGGCTCCATCAACTCCTGGCCTGCCGGTTTTCCAGGAGCAATACAGAGCTCTGCATATGTATGATGATGTCAGGGTCTATTTAAGCAGGAACTGCTTCATCCTGTGTTCTTGCTTTGTTTAATGATGTGCTAGAAAACACCAAAAACCATGAGAGAGGGAGACTCTCAGGATGAGCGAAGTGCTCTGGACACCTGGCAGATCTCAACGTTTCCAGGAAGGCAAAAAAAAGCAATTTTTCAACATCCCATGGACTTCAGCAACCCTTTGGCAGCACCGCTGCCTGTCCACACAAGAGGGGCATGGAGGACCTTTCTACCTGATGCTCCAAAGGGCATCACCATGGAGCAACTTCCTGAGCTACAGTTATTCAAAGCAGCACGTGCAGGACAAAACACCACCAGCACAAAACTTCTGTGTGTGAAGCTGCAGGTGCAGCTCTAACCCTGATGATGGGCTGATTTCAATGTTCACACTACCATGTCTGCAACTGGTGTTCAGTTATGTCAGAGGCTGCTTGAGTCTACAGTCTCCACTTGCCACAAAGCCAAAGGGAATCAGCGAACCACGGGAGCTGTTTGTAGCCTTCACCACAAAATTTCCATTAGCATCCTCCGTTTACCCTATAAAAGGCTATTCCAGCAGATACTCTGCACAAATACACCTGCAAATTGCTCCAGAAGGTCAACTAGATAAATAATGGATGGCTTCCACCTTTGAACCAAAGCTGTGAATGGCCACAGTCCCAGAAAACAGCCAAAGGCACTTGCAGCAGCAGAATTTACTGCCTGCAAAAACTGCTGACAGACAATATCTTGGATCCCCAAATCCCCCCCAGGGGCCACAGTATCTGACCGGCATGCTGAGGGAATACTGTTCTGCAGGAATTACAGTCCTTTCGAAACACAGGCAAGAGAAAAGATTGCTTTCCATCAAAGAGAGACAGCAAACGTTATCCTGAATGCTGTTAATATTGACTTTACTTCCAAAGAATACTATCTGTTTACCCTGCTGAATTATTCCGGAGAATGTAAACACTATATAGTATTCAACACAGCAAAAATCAATGCCATGTATTATTGAAGGGCTGGATAAGAGCACAATGGCCCTCGATAAGCATTCCTGGTGTGTCAGCCATCCTGGCTGGTCTGTGCTGATGGGGAAGGCTGTGATAAAAGCTGTAGGAAGCAGGAGGTTATCAGGGAACACAGCCAGGTAAGCCCTGATACATACCAGGCAACACCAACCCAATTCACAGCAGCTCTGCTAACTAAAAACCTCTTGGTCCAGCCAAGTAAAGTTTAGCCTCAACTGCAGATTTAAGCAGAAGCAAAGCATAAATAGACATATTTACAGTGTGCAAGGCAAGACACTGGAGCACTAGGCAGGCCTGAGAACAATGTGTGCCCATTATCTCCATCCCAGCACACCACAGGAGCGAGGTGACAGCCAGAAGTGACTTATCTACATAAGAACTGCCATCAGAGTGACATCCCAAAGCATTTGTCTAACACCTCACTGCTCCAAGCGCAGCATTACAGTTCCCTCAGTAATTAGACGTCTTAATGAGGGGTGAGCAGCAGCGCTGCCTTTCCGCCCAGCCAGCACGTCCCACCGTTTAACACTGATCAATGGCAGAGCCAGGACATGACAGTAGACTTAATGCAGTGAAAAGGCAAATAATCCATGGGAGCACATGGAGGCTTCCCCACCCTGCGCTGATGGGCTTTGCCAAGTACTATTTCCTATGAACACCCTTCTTGTTGGATTGTGCAAACCTCTGCAATTGCCTCCAGGCACAATTTAAAGCAAAGCAGCAAAACATCGCGCAGTGAAGAACTGTCAGGAGGCGACATCTCATTTCTTGTTCATTTGTAGAGCAGGGAAATCCCTAAATCATGTTTTGACTAAAAATCCTCTGCAGGTTTGCAAGACGATATGCCTGTGTTTAATTTCAAGATGTGGCAGCAATCTCACGCCTTGTACCTCACAAACATACAAGTAGGATTTAACTGCGAACAGGAGGAAGCATTGTCAGTCATGGCTGAGATTTGAGCTGATTCTTCTTCTGGTGGCTTGTCTAGTATTTGAGAAGTGTTCTTGGAGGATGTTTAATCACTACCTTGGGAAGGATGGGCCAGCAGTGTAGTAAGAATATTTGGATTCACAATCAGAAATAAATAACATTGTAATCAGGGCCTTTGATGGGCAATTTAGGGATTGGGACACAACGTCATCTGCAACCTCTGTAGTGCTTTGAGATGGAACAGCAGTGTGATAGATAAGTGACCAATGTAAAATTTCCTTGTTAAATTGAGTTGATGATTTGATATAAAGTTTTTGTATTGGTTTTAATAAAGCAAAGTTTGTCATGTCATTGTGACTAAGGCTCCGCCGCTTTTAACAAATTTGCAAGGCCCAAACGCAGAACCAAGTACTTCTTTAAATGTATTTTGTGTATGCTAAAAATTGTTAACTGTGTAACCACAAAGCTTAACCACAAGTCTTGGAATATTTCCCCAGATGTGTCTTGTGATGATTTCATCTTGGTCTTATATAGAGGCCTTATACCTTATGATTCCTATTAGGGGTGTGGAGTTTCTATGTAAGATTAAAATTAGTAAAAAGATGTAAACTGGACATGCCTAAAATTATTTTGGGACCACCATACGATCACCTGAAAAGAAGGAGGACATCGATCACAAGACAGATGAAGCCGAGAAATAGACGAAAATAGAAAAACCCGGATTAAAACGAGGAACTAGCCACCGGCTTGTTGTTTCCACATCAGTCATGATCACTGGCCAAAGCTGCAAGGACTAGCTGAAAATAGAGACTAAGAATGGAAAAATCAAGCTAAAAAGAGGAACATCCATGGTCTATAAAAACAAAGCCTATACCTTGTACTCTTTGTGAGCTAGCTGGGAGCACTAGGCTCCTAAGCTGGTCGCCCAGGGCATTTCCTAGGCTGTCCTGTTTGCTTATTTGTCTAATAGTTGCTGCGGTAAATTATTTGTCTACTGTTACTGCAATAAATTACTAAAAATTAAGTTTTAAGTGTTGGCCTCAATAATTCGGTCAATTTTACCTATAACAAGCAGCTTCTTTCAAATTATAATGGCAACCCAAAAATCACCAAATAAAAAAAAATTTTAAAAACTGTTGAATGATTGCATCTCCTGCGTTTCTGCTGCACCACAGAACTCCAGATCTGACAGGAAGATCGCTTGCCATGCAGTCAGTTGCTTTTCTTAAAATGTTCCATTAAAAAAAAGGTCAGGCTTCCCCTGTTAAGTGCCTGTGAAACGAAGTATCAGTAGGTCACTCTTTTTACTTACACCTCATTCATTAGCGTTCCCATTTCCCCTGCCACCTTTAACACCAAAGTGTAGTAAGTGATATAACGACATCCTTAGTGCACTTTCCAAATCCCAGCTATTAAACCCCATCTCCTCTCAGCTGCAATCCTGAGAAGCAGCCTATGGATCCCACAGCCACAGAGTGCCAAGATCATCCCTCCCCCACTGCACCACTGATGCCCCGCTTGACATCTGCAGACCTACAAAGCACAGCAAGATTTCCTGGTGGGATTTCATGCCTCCTTTGTGCAGGGTGTGGTGGCAGTGCCCAAAATCACTCTAAACCCCTCATCCCAGGCTTCCCATGGAGCAGAGAATCATAGAATCGAGTGGGTTGGAAAAGACCTCCGAGATCATCAAGTCCAACCCTTGGTCCAACTCCAGTCCCTTTACCAGATCATGGAACTCAGTGCCACGGCCAAGCTCACTTTAAAAACCTCCAGGGATGGGGAATCCACCCCGTCCCTGGGAAGCCCATTCCAATACCTGATTATTCTCTCTGGAAAGAATTTCTTTCTAATATCCAACCTAAACCTCCCCTGGCAGAGCTTGAACCCGTGCCCCCTTGTCCTATTGCTGAGTGCCTGGGAGAAGAGACCAAGCCCCACCTGGCTACAACTTCCCTTCAGGTAGTTCTAGACAGTGCTGAGGTCACCTCTCAGCCTCCTCTTCTCCAGGCTAAACACCCCCAGCTCCCTCAGCCTCTCCCCACAGCACTTGTGCTCTAGTCCCTTCTCCAGCCTCGTTGCTCTTCTCTGGACCTGCTCCAGCCCCTCAATGTCTTTCCTGAACTAAGGGGCCCAGAACTGAACACAATACTCAAGGAGTTGCTGTCTCCCCTCTCCTTCCCTGTTCGCTCACCACAGGCTTACCAGCACCTCCGCTCCAGCCAGGGTGGTCCTGCCGCAGCATTCCTGGGGTGCTCCTCACTCTTCCCAGCTCCACCCCAAAGCACCATCACTGGGATGGGTGTTTAAGCAACCAGACGAGCTAACAAGCTGGCCTGGAGAAACCAGAGTGCCGCAGAGCCCCGCCTCAAAGCCGGGAGGAGGTCAGAGGCCAGGATGGAAATGTTTGCCCACGGCAATGCCTCCCAATCCCTCACTAATGACACTGCTGCTGCTCCGATGGAAAGGATCAGAAAGACTGGCTAATGAACACAACTCATTACCGAAGGCCTCCTGGGCACAGGATGACAGGGTTTCAGACAAAAATTCATCCTAGCTCCCAGCAATGTGACAGACGTTGCATGTTTTGGCTCCGAATAATCATCCTGATGGAGTTGCCAGGGTGCTGTGCTAAGGGAAGCCGTGCGAAAACGCCAGTATTAAGAAAGAAGTCAGTTAATCCCATTACAAAGTTTGTTTTACTTCAAGAGGTCAAGCCAAGCACTCGATACGGCTCTCGTGACACCTAAATCAAATGCTGACAGCTCTTTCAGCTCTGAGAAAGAGAAGATGGGAGGTCTTACACTGACACACTACTGAAGGAACAGGATCTCACAAATGCTACTTGTTTCATTCATTTGCAATTTTTTTTTAAATATTTGAACATCTTTTAAAAAAAAATCAACATATCCACTTATTTTGCCTTGCACCACTCCCTAGAAATGCAGTTATCTCAGTTGAGGCACTATACACTGTTGCCCCAATGTCTGATTTCTATAAAAGTAATTTTAGCCCCAGTTCTCACATCACCTCGTTCTCTCCAGCTGTAACCATGTAGGATCACAGTGTGTTATTGTCCCACCTACCAGCAAACTCACTCCACGGGGTGGCAACCTGCAGTTTCTAACACGGTCTTGACAAGGGCTGAGTGACACAACCACCACCCAGTCCTCCAGCCAGCAGTGCTGCGGGGCAGCCAGGTACCCCCTGCAGCTCCCAGTGCCACAGCTGGATGCCACCCCAGCCTCTCCCCGTTCCTGCTGTGCAGCACCATCCCTCCTCTGAAGTCACAGCCTTCCCCAGGGTTCCACACAGGGAGAGACTGTGGGAGAACCAGTGATGTGTCCCAGCATGACGTTGGCTACACCAGCCGGTGTCACCACTGGTGACAGCTGATTAATGAGGGAAGAGTGGGAGCAGTTATGAGACCTGGGCATCTTCCACTGCATTTTCCAAAAGCAGCACATTTCCCATTCATCTTCCTCTGCTCAGACCCCATCCAACCTCTCTACTATTAAAGGACAGTCCAACACCTTCCTGCAAAAGTCCATTAATCGCAGGATAGCTCTTGCCTTGACATTTCATGTCTATTCCTTGGCAAAGCGAGGAGGAGTTCCAGCATTTTCTCTTAGGCTGGCTTTAAAAAACATAAATTAGACATCACTCCAGAGAAGCCTGTTTCTGAAGTGATGGCAAGAGCACAGACTGAAGCACTACTCTTCAGAGACAGTCCTATTTAGTTAACTTCTGTATTTTTAATTACTGCCATTTTCCTGGGCTGTTTAATGAGAAAGTGTGTGGCAGTTCCATTATCTTAGACCAGCCTAAGGCTCTCCAGGGCACCCCCAAGCCAATGACATCTAGTGCTCAGCAGGCTCATTTGGAGTGCCTGGAAAAGGCGTGGGAGCAGGGTGGAAGAGGAGACACTCAAGTTTCCAGACTACATGGATTAACTGTGGAATAATTCAGAGGTTAATAAATAGCAGGATACTACTCAGATCACAAGGATTTCATTGAGTAAGGTGTGTAAATCAAACTGACAATGTCTGTAAGCCATATTGCCTTGCAGTTAAAATCCCACACAGCCAATTTTAAGCCTATATTGTGGTAAAAAAAAAAATGGTCAGGCTGAACCAGGAAATCCCACAAAACAAGAAAATGCTTGAAAGAGAACAAAGCACTCAAGAAGCTCAGTTCTACATGTACAGAAGTCAAATCTATATTCTATGTGAGCTGGGTATTTGTAATTACATCATGTGAGCAAAAGGCACCAAGGTAAGAGAAAAATGACAGAAATGATATAAAAAAACCCATGATGAGTATCATTTTACAAAGAATAAAGCTGGAGCATAAAACATGCCTAAAGCTTAAGAAATGACCAGCACTCCTAGAGTAGTACAACACAATTCCAGTTTTGCACTGTTTCTCAGAAGAGCTGAACACCTAAATAAAACGATCTTGTCTTACACAGCCCGAACCAGGTCCGAATGAGGGGTGAAACCAAGGCTGATTATGCCAGGCATGTCAGTGTGCACTTTATACAAGAGGGATCTCATAGATTTCCATCTCTGAGGCCCTCAGGATATAAGGAGGACATGGACCTGTTGCAGCAAGTCCAGGAGGCCATGAAGGTGTTCCAAGGGCTGGAGCATCTCTCTGTGGAGACAGGCTGAGGGCTGGGGGTGTTCACCCTCAAGAGGAGAAGGCTCCAGGGAGACCTCAGAGACCCTTCCAGTGCTTAAAGGTGCTCCAAGAGAGATGGAGAGGGACTTTGGACAAGGGCCTGAAGTGACAGGACAAGGGGGAATGGCTTAATACTGACAGAGGGCAGGGTTAGACATTAGGAAGAAATTCTTCCCTGTGAGGGTGGTGAGGCCCTGGCACAGGTTGCCCAGTGAAGCTGTGACTGCCCCATCCCTGGAAGTGTTCAAAGGCCAGGCTGGACAGGGCTTGGAACAACCTGGTCCAGTAAAAGGTGTCCCTGTCCATGGCAAGAGGTTGGAACTAGATGTTCTTTAAGGTCCCTTCCAACCCTGACCACCGTATGATTCTATGAATGCTGTGGTAAACTGGATTCATGTGGGAGCTGCTTTGCTGGTGCATTTGTCATGGAAAGCACATCCGCTTTTGGCACAGCGAAAACACTGCAAAAAGCAGTTGTGTGTCAAAACAACACTGCACTTGGAGTAAATAATCTGCTACAGGCTTGGATTTAATAGTTTCTTTCCCCAGCACCACGTAGGTTTCCGTAGGGATTAAATAAGGCAATATAATACTCTCTTGGCTGGCTCTGGGGAAAGCTACTCAGCACTGCCAGGGAACTTAATGCCAGCAGTGAACTCCTCAGTGTGAAGAAAGGGTGGGAAAGAGGTGGGGCCAGAGGCTTCTGGCGTGGGCAGGGACTGGGACCCCCAGTTGCCAGGTAGCTTAGAGTTACAGCTATGCCTAATTTGCCTGAGCAAACATACCCCGCAGGACTATATTTACAGAGCACGGCCTTTGCTTCCCATTCCTTTGGGCAGTATAAAAATACTGAGAATTCTTCCTTTGGGAGCTAAGCAACAGTTGTCCTCGTGTTGTTGCTGTCGTCCTGAAACGCAGTTGTGTTTGTGCCACAGCAGAGTCAGCGCTGGGCTACGCAAGCACCACTTGCTCCAGGCTTACGTTCTGGGGCAGCTACTTCCACTTCTGCTTCACTAATCCTAGTGATATCTGAATATCAAAATGATAGCTTGGAGTTACTCCTGTAAAACAAGGCTAGTCCCAGGACAACAGGATTGCAAGTTTAGGAGGGAAAACCCAACGGAATTTACTTTGGTATCTTAGCGGTCTGAGCTCCCAGCTGCAATTAGCAGAGAAAATTGCATCCTGCATCTAAATCCAAGGGAAGAAAAGTAAAGAAATGGCTTCTCTGAGGGAAGAAAGAATTGGAATTATGCACTGCCTGAACAACATGAATTATTAAACAGGGATATTTTGGTGAAACAGATACTTGTCAAGAGCCCACAGTACATGGTGGTACTGTGGGGGATCCTTCTCTAGAGGAGGTTTGGAGAGTGGAGTACCACACATGATTAGAAGCTGCATAAACATCACTTAAACATAGTAAAGTGGCATTTGTACATTTGTTTAGCTCAAGTTGTTTTCCAGCAGCAAGAGTAGGAAAACACAGCACAAGAATGCTGTCAGTGCACTCTGTATGAATTAGGTGGCTTTCCACACCAACAAACCCTCCCAGCCACACAGTCCATCTTCACACCACTGGCAGGCACAAGTTAAAACCTACAGACCAGCTACACATTACTCAGTGGTCAAGTGAAGGGAGGAAGATGAGACTTCTCAGAGGGCTGTAACGTCCCCAGGCCTCCCAAGTGGAGAACAGGCACTGGTGTACATTACCTGACCTCCCAAGGAAAGGCCACTGATTACCCTCTTGTCCTGGCAGCTGAAAGTTGTCATTCCAGAGGTATAAGTCATTGGCTTGCAAGCACAGGCATGGAAGACTTTAAATAAAACTCTTGATACCATAGCAGTGAACAGGTTCATTACCTACTGCTATTTAGAGCAGCTCTAAGGAGCAAGGATCTTTACAAATTTGACACTTGTTTTGGGCAGTGCTTTCTTAACAGCACACAGCTCACCCCCAACAGATGTTTTGTAGGTAAGAGCTGGGTGTTTGCTATCTTTGGGCAGACACAGAGAAGGTGTGGGTGAGCAGCACATCTATTTTCAACAGTAGCATCTTAACAACTTGATAATAGATTCCAACTTTAAAAAGAACTGGGATTCTATGTAAAGCACATAGATAAAATGGGATTCTTAACAGGTACAGCCTATTAGAAAGTGCCTTTATGGCAGGATGGGAACAGGCCTGTGGGGCTGAGAAGACATGGCAAGGTCTTCAGGGCAGCCCTCTGAAAAGCCCAGGCATGGTGACATTTATAAATCAGTGCTAACATGCAATTTCCAAAGGCCATGAAGCTTCCAAATATTTTTTTATGATACCAAAGACTATGTGGTATGGACTCTCACTGACAAACTGGACAGACAAAGGCTGGGAATCATGGACATCTCACAGCAATTGGAACAAGTCCCGTGCCTGGCTCATAAACACCTCGTTACAGCCCACTCCCTGTCAGACTCCGGGAGGGCCACCAGTTGTGCACGGCAGCAACCAGGACAGGGGGCAGCAGTACGGGAACAGACTGCAAACTTCAAGGGCAGCAGAAAGAGGTAAAACCCTTCAACAGGACATTTTGACAGATGTTGGTTTTCCTCTTGGGTCCAAACCTACCCCAGCCTTCCCACTGAAGGTTCTGCCAGAGTGTCCCCGCCGGGAAGGAGAACCATTAGTCAGTCTGCAGTGTATATACAAGATATAAGCAGTGACTACACAGCCAGGCAATCTGTACTTGTCTCATCCCAGGCTTTGGCAGTGGTGACTAACTGGACTGCAGGGCTGCAGAATGTCACTGAGCAAACAAGTTAAAACAGGAACAAGCTCCAGGGACATGGCAGCGGGGAGGAGATGCACAGAAGATGCTCCCACACCACCTTTCCACGTACCCCTGGATACAGTGCCTGACTCCCAGCCTTCAGCCAGCCTGAGCCACTGCACTTCTCTGCCATTAAAATGTAAGCCCTGACAAACATCATCAGTGTGACTTCAGGCCCAGCTACGTCAAAACAGACATTTCTTGGCCACAGGAAGGCTTCTCATAACCCTGCCACCCATTCAAAAAACCAGCATGTTAACTAGAATCATGCCTTGAACACTTCTCCCTGCCTCACCACAATAATATTCCAGGGGAGGTAATTGCTCACGACTGTGTGTGGTTGCTAATTTCTGGAGATACAGAAGGCATATAATCTCAAGTGAAGGAATACAGCTTTTAGGACTTCAGAACAATGACAGGCAAGGCGACTGCTTGAAGTGCAGAAACTAAAAGCTTTTTACTTCAGAACAAGAGGAGAATCGAGTAATTGGCGTTTCCAGGGAGATGAGGAACTTCAGGGATCAGAGCTCAATCTGCAGTTAAATGGATTGGAAACAACTCCTTACTAGCTGCAGAAAAAACATGGACAAAATCACACAGGAAAATCCAGAGAGAGCATTCTCCTGGCACTGAGCACATGCCTCCACATTTAGGAATGGATGGATCGATTATTTAGATGACCCTGGTTAGCTATTCATGAATGCTAAGGGAGATATATTTCCTGTGTTATCCCTCTCCTCACACATCTCCCTCCCATTAACCTCCCCATCACAGCAAAACCTGACAGGTATTTCAGATTTCTCCCTTTCAAAGAGAAACCTGAAAATTCTCTCCCACGCTCTGTAAGTGAATTTCTAAGCAGATCAGGGATGTGAAAAACACCTAAAATGAGCTCTTAAAACACTCTTTACAAGCAAGGCAGGCCTCTGCCTTTCCACAGAGATGTTTCACAGCTGCCAAAACACAAAGTCCATGCTTCAATGGGATGCCAGATTCTGAGCTTCTCTCATGTAAAAAGCAAATCCCCCGAGTTGCAAAGGGTTTTTCCAAGATCCCTGATACCTTCGTGAGTGCTGTAGAGGGCTGCAAATGTCACCACGAAGAAGGTGGTGGAATATTTTCCAGCGTTAACCAGATGAAAGGCCCGTTTGTTATCCCGGTAACGGCGCAGGCACTGGATGAATCGCAACCAAGCAGGGATGCACTGGACAACTGCTCTCACTCCGTAGGAGTAGCTGTTACAAATCTGATTATCTGCAAGGAAAACAGAGTTAAAACTGTTACAACAGACAGTTGGTAAGTTAAAGAACTACTGTTGTCTTCCCTTCGGTTGTCTTCCCTTCTGTAATATCACTTGATGTGACAGCAATTCCCCATCAACATCTTGTACTCAGGCACACATGCATCCCAAACAGCAAGAAGCCTATCCCAAGAAAGTATTCTGAAGCTCTGTATTCCATCTCTGACATATTCAGGTGACATGGCATCAATAGCACATCCAGGCAGATCATCATTGAACTCTCTCACTGCTGCTAATATAATTAACATGCAAGGATTTCAGAAATAATCTATTTTTAAGTGTGCTTTGTGCTATTGGCAGTACTGTGAATAAGCAAATTAAGGATGGAATTACAAAAGGCCTTGGACAGTAGATTTTTGTGCATAAATGGGAGAGCACTTAGAAATTCTGCAGGACAGCTCTAAAAAGCCACTTTGCCCAAGATATCCTTGACCCATTTTCCTTGTACATTGTAACAGGAAAAAATATATTTCAGTATGGGGTTTTTTTGCTTCGTTTTTTTAAAAGCAAAGCCAGGCCTGGCTTCAGAAACTGGGATGAGAGACAACTACACCACCATGCCATTGTGTCACTTCCCTGATGTTTGAAAACCTTTTTGTGGAAGAAGTGACCAGGAAACCCCCAGCTCTGCCTGAAGCCCCCCAAGCACTCTGTATTTTTCTGCTATCTCATTCAGCACATGAACCAAACACCTCCCTGACTAACATTCATTTGTTTCCTATTCATACTAATGGAGACAAGTTATGAGCTGATATTTATCCCAAAGCACTGAGCCATCATTCCACTGCTTGGATTGGAAGAGGACAAGTTGTTATGCACTCAGTTGCTTTATATATTTTATTTTTATTTTTAATAAGTAAATATTTAGCTACTTGCAATGCTGTCTTAAAGGGAAGGGAAAGATGAGACAGATTGGAGGAACAAAGTGAACACTGATGCTTATTGAAGCATACAGCAAATTCTTTCAGCAAGTGTCAAAACCATCAGACAACACAATTTGCCAACAGTCACTGCTTAAAATGGAAAGACAACAGCCCAGTCCATCAGGAGACAGGTACTATTTTGCTGCTGGGAAGGCCAAAATCAAAATTCATATTCCAGCTCTGTGGCCCTTCTAGCTAAAAAGAAGGGAAGGCAGGGCAAGGACAACCCTGACATCACAGCATCAACTCAAATAGGATAAGGGGTGGCACTAAGGAGATTTTCCCATCCTCTCTTGCTTCAGGGAACTGTGATGGAGCCTGTAAGAACCAGGCTGCAGCACAGAAAACTGTGTTAACAGGCTCACACCAAGCAATAGGAACGGGCGAAAGGCAAATACATGGTTAAACTACTGTGAAATAAAAAAACAATGCCAGGAAAATGGATTTCTCTTTCCAATCAGTAGTGCTGTGTCTAAATTCTTTGATGAATATACATGTCAGGCCAAATGATTAGATTAGGAAATGAACACTGATGTGAAATTCCACTTCTCTGGATGGAAGTAAGGAAGGGCAGAATGTCTCTAATGCTGCATTTAGAAGAAGCACCAATTATTTTAATTTCCTATATAATTTGTAGCTTTCTTCAAAATAGATCATTATGACATTGCCTTGCTCAGTGTTTTTCAGGTCTTTTTGACCGTGTTCACATGGGCCAACAGCTTTACTGTACCTGTATCTGCCAGAAGTCCAGCATTGTCCTCCCACTGAACCTCAAAGCTGTAGAAGCAGATCATGTATTCCAAATCCATGAGTATCACGACCAGGCTGTTGAGCTGATCAGCCAGCCAGAAATCTGCGAAGCCTACCTTGTGGAAGGGAGCAGTGAACACTCGGAACTGTCAGGAAAAAAGAGCAGGAATAATTCATGGCCGTGTCAAAGGCATCTAAATGCACTGGCAGGTCATCACAGCACTGAACAAATATGGAAATAACAGAAATGCTTGAAGATTTATTGCTGACAAAAAAGGATAACTATTTTCTCACTTTTAGTACAAAGAACGTACAAAAAACATTCCTGCTTTCCTCCTCCTGTATGCAGATATTCCTGTATCCCCCACTTTTTGTTTTTTACTGGAAGAACAGCCCAGTCTCCTCCAAGCAAGCTCTTTTCCAGAAACTCCAAGTCTCCATCTAAGAGCTCTACACAGGTCCATTTCTCCTGTCACTCCTCATTTTGATCAGCTCTTTCTTTCAGGCACTTACGTCAAGTCCATTGACATCTTCCACACTTACCTTCTCCCTCACGCCTAATGTTAGTTGGATTTAGACCCTCAGCATGGCCATTAAGCTGGCCACACCTTGGTTTACTGAACTCACCAGCTGTTCTTTGGTGTTAAAAGTTGTAAAAGTGAGGATTGTTACTGGATCTGTCAATGCCTCCAGCAGGGAAAGAGTTAAAGAAAGGGCAGAGGAAATCCTATTGACTGGCAGTTGGACTCCCCCTCAATCCCTGTCCACTTTCCCTCTA
Source organism: Sakesphorus luctuosus (assembly GCA_013396695.1). Taxonomy (NCBI): domain Eukaryota; kingdom Metazoa; phylum Chordata; class Aves; order Passeriformes; family Thamnophilidae; genus Sakesphorus; species Sakesphorus luctuosus. The sequence continues at coordinate 322,599 of VWZD01000232.1, forward strand.
AGCCTTAACAGCAGTTTGGCTCCTTCCAAACCAGACAGTTTTCATGCTCCATTACCTTTGATTACAACCCTCCCTACCCGGTTAGTTATAGTTACTAATGGCCAATTTCTCACAGAGACGGCACCAGCACCATCCGGTCATTCCGAGATTTATGAACCTTTAAATTAATGAAAGCACAGGCCAACACTGATCTTTTATATTGCTCTCTTTATTAACCTAAAGGGTGCACAGCTCCAGAAACCTGGGAAAGGACTGACACATTCCCATCAGCCTGTAATGCAAATTTAAGGCTCTGCTCCTAAATTTCAAAGCTAAATGAGGGACTAAGAGGTAGTGGCATAAAGCAGAAATGGATCTTGACCCAGAAAGCACAGTGCTCATGTTGGATGGCACCTATTCCCAAGGTTCAAACAGGGCCAGCCCTTAGGGAAGACTGTCTTCAAAGGTGCCCAGCTGCAGAACAGCTTCTGCAGAGGTCAGACACCACACCAGCCTTCCTCTGCAAAAGGTCCTTCCTCCCTTTCCCCAGCACTCCCTGATACTCTTTATGTGTTTCATTATAGACCTTTTATTTTTCCATGAACAAAAACTAGCTAAACAAATGAAACGTGAAAACAACTTTATAGCCAGATCTCTGTGAAAAAAAAAAAAAGGGAGAAACAATAAAATCCTTATTTCCTTATTGTTATTTAACTTAGGGAGAGGCACTTCAGCACTGCCAGAGAACAGTGTAAAACTTTTAAGAGAGTTGAAGCTTTCCACCTAAAGGTTATGGCAGACCAGGAGTCGACAGATACACCCACGACATATCTGGCACTGGCATCTTGGGTTAACTATACTCCTGAGCTGCCATTTGAGCCCTCCTAATGCCATGTGCCAGGCTCTGTGGCTTCTGGCTGCTGTCCAGGCACAGTGGGAGCTGCAGCCCAGCTTCCAGAGGGTGCTGGCGGTGCAAATGCCACAGGCACCTCTGCACTTCCCAGCTCAGAAGCACCTGCACCATCTTCCAGAGGAAGAATAAAGTCATAAAATACCAGAACTGAGCTGAACCTCAGTTGCAACAATCAGTTGCAATTCTGTATCAACAGTTCCACAACCTGAGCACAGACTTCCTGGTGCTGATCACTGCACTTTTAATTAGTGCTGAGATGGCAGATATTTGAGCTGGAGCTGAACACTTCCTAGATTTTCACCTCTCACAGGCAGGCTCCCTGCACTGGTGTCACCATTCAGCTCCCTGCAGAGAGCGTGGGCATGTGGACACTGTGCCATTCCCAGTGCTCGGATCAGATTCCTCCCGGAGAGCTGCTCTGCTCAGCCCACACAAGTGCACTCAGGGGCTTCTCACCCAGCAGCAAAGGGACAAAGAATGCTCACCTAAGCATGTACGCAACAAGAAAGAGCCTGGCATGGGCATTAGACTTACTACGGGCTCAATAATTTTTTTCACTCAGAGGAGGATCAATTCTGATATAACTCGCCATCCCTCAGGGATTAGCACAAGACATCCCACTCAAGAGCAAAGCAGGCTGTGATGTTGATCACAGTAAGCCTCCCAGATCCACCAGGAAATGCTACAACACACTAAAGTATGCCCCTGATTTGGTTCTAGAAAAATTGAAGGTGCCAGTAAAGCTCTGCTATACCTGATACGTCAGGCTTCATTTTGGCTGGAAATTAAAAATATGAAGCACTGAAGAAAAATGTTCACTAAATGAAAATTCGTGTGAGCAGCACAGTTCTAAGACTTGCACTATTTAAACCTCCTTCCACCCAGAGAGCTGCTGGTAACTGCATGGAGAAATAAAATAGACACAGCCAGGCAAGTACATAGAATAAAAGCTGCTCGTTATGTGTTTTTCTGGCCTCTTTTTTCTCCTTCCACATAACACACAGAAATACTGTGTCGTTTCCCACCATTAAGGTGATCCTGCATTTTGATGAAGCTTTTTTCGCCCAGGAGGCTTTGAGATGGACTGGCCTCTGCACACTTAAAGGTACTCAATGAACCTTATGGGTCCCTTCCAAATTGAGATATTCTACGATTCTGAGAGAATTTATTTACAGATACATCTATATCAACCTGAGAGACTATTTACAACGGCATGTACTGACTGGACAAGGGGAAATGGCTTCACACTGACAGACGGCAGAGTTAGATGGGATATTAGGAAGGAATTCTTCCCTGTGAGGGTGGGCAGGCCCTGGCACACGTTGCCCAGAGAAGCTGTGGCTGCCCCATCCCTGAAGTGTGCAAGGCCAGGTTGGACAGGGCTTGGAGCAAACTGGGATAGTGGAAAGTGTCCCTGCCTATGAGAAGGGGTTGGAACAAGATGATCTTTAAGATCCTTTCCAACCCAGGCCATTCTGTGATTTTACATCTCTATCACAGACTGTAGCATCGTCTGGAGATCACTGGGACAGAGCAGGTGCTGCAACTGCCCACACAGTTCTGTGAACACCGAGAATCTTACCCTGGTAAGGTATTAAGGTAAATTAGCACAGATATTACTCATGTGGTTCAAACACTTCCAGTGCCTCCCCTCACACCAGGGTACAGCAGTCAGGCTAATGAGGCCTGGGACTAAAGGTATATCTATGAGGGAGGGCTGAATGCTGGAAGGCAAAAATGAGAAAGCTAAAATAGTAGTAAGCCAGCAAATCAAATAACAGAGGTTAATTCACTGTGCGTGTACCTGCACGCACAGCCTCAAAGCACGATTCTACATTCCATCTTTGCCATGTTCAGATAAAGTTAATTGTTTTAATTGGCATTAAAGCAATTCTATGAAGAACACCAGGCAGCCAAACCCTCTTCCGTCCAAAGCTCTCAAAACAGCTCCAGCAAGAATAAGGTATCAGGGGAACCAACCTGATTAAAATCAATTTAAAAGGATGTACAGGGTGGGGATGAGCATGTGAAACAGCCATTTGGGAAGAAACTGATGAGTCATCCAACAAGTTTGAAAACTGTTCTTTCAGAGCTCCCACTTTTAACTGGAACACGGAAGCACCGCATGTATTTACATTCAATTTACCACACCTATCTTACCTGGAAAGTAAGACCTGGGTTTAAACTAAAGAGTTTAAGACCACGAACAGATTAGCTGAAAAGAAACCCATCCATGAACATAGTGTTCCTATCTGTGCAGAAGTCTGTATACACCTATCTGTAGGAAGATTCACAAGTAGACTAATACAGGAAGCAGAAGATGCTTCAGCAAACCCAACCTCAAAAGCTATTTACAGTCAATACTTGATCATGTCTGCTCTATAAAAACAGTGGTATAAGCATCCCAGTATCCCTCTTCACTGAAGGTTAGTGACACTTGTGTATATACTTCACAGCTATTGCTCAGGCAGAGCATTTAAAAAAATAAAAACATTTATTTAAACCAGGTTTGAGACTTACCAATAGTTTGAGCAGCCAAAAACGGGACTTGTAATATAAGGTTTTGGTAGGATTGATGAGGAAAAGCAACATGAAGCCGTACAAGATGAGTGGATTCACCTGCATAGGGATGTAGGTGAATTTACCATATATACATGCCAGCAGGCTCAGGCACCACAAAACGCCCAGGAAACCAGCAATCTACAGGAAAAAACACAAGATACCTGATGAAAACAGAGCTCCAAAACCTACAATGAAGTCTCATTATAAGAAAAGGGAGAGCAGTGCTCAAGCCTGTAATCTAATCAGACTTCAGCAACTTCCTCTTCTAATTGTATTAGAGCTCCTTGCCAGGAAACAGTGCAGGATTTATCCTCCTGATATGCTGCACAGCTCAGCCACTCCTACCATCCCGTTGTTTACCTCAAAGAGATGTTGATGGGACAAGTTGCTGCGGGGATTGAGTTCGAAGATGAGGACGTGATTGACTCCAGCCTGTCTCCAGCCATAAGTGTTGATACCCAGGAGAAAGAGGAATTCTATCAGGAGAAAGCCACCTCGATAGATTCTCACCAGTGGCCACACGTTTGGTCCATCTATAAAAGCCACACCTGGCAAAGACAAAAAAGAAGGGAAAGAAGTCATGTCACATGCATTCCATGGCTTTGTGCTGGTTCTCAGACGAGAGAAAACAGGGTATGCTAGCACACAATTCCAGCAAGTGGAGGACTTTTTGCTCAGCCTGTCAGAGGATTTAGGAGCATCCTGGGGAAAATTCCCTCTCCAGCTGGTGTAATCGAGTAATTAGCAACATCCCTGTCTCACACTACAGGCACGAGGGACAGCACCAGCATAAATCTGACTATATGCACTTAAATATTCCGGTTTAATAGAGATGAAATCCCAACAGACAGATGCACAAAACACTTCAGCTCCCCACAAAACCAAGAAGCGCCATTTACAGCATTTAAAACAATGCTAAACTGCGCCTAATCACCCAACCCTAATGCAATACATATTCATGGCCAGCCATACAACACCCAGCCGCACCCAAACAGAAATCCCAGCCTAAGGCTGCACTGCTGGAACGCCTGTTGCTTCCTTTGTTCAGGCTTTAGGGGTTTGGAAACATATTTGCTTAATTTCAAACATCAAACTGCCTTTTAACAGCAGCAACTTACTCCAGTAAAAGCCTCCTTGCAAAGTACTGTCCCCTGGTTGCCTGATACAGGTTTTATGAGAAAAGCATAAAAAAATACAGTTATTCGAATCCTCAGTGTCGGTTTCACTGAGAGTTTCTCAGCCACGTGGAGTTTTTTAAGAGAGGTTAAAAAAAATGCACTTTTAAAGAATTGAGGCTGAGAATTTATTCCCACAAACCTGCCTGTCTAAATTACAGCCCCGAGTTCTGAAAATGGTTTTTCAGAGACAGCATATCCACGAAGAATTTCATGTGTTCAGCATCTATCCTTTATACTACACAAATTATGGAGAAAAAAATGTGAAAGGAGCATCAACTCAAGAATCGTTGCTTTAAATTTAAAACTTACAGAGACTACTGGATGCAGATAAAATAGAATCAAATTTTGGACAGAAATGACACATCCCCAAAGAAGTTGAAAGAAATGAGTCTTAAATGTGGAAATGCAAAAGCAGCTTTCTAAATTTTAATCTCAAAACCAAGGGAGATTGCAGAATGACAGGATGGGTAAGGTTGGAAGGCAACACTGGTCAAAACTCCAAACAGGACACAGAGTAGCCCCAAAAATCCTGACTAGGAGGTGACCAGACTGAACAGCTCTGTGCTATTCCAGACAGAACACCCAGACCAAGGTTTATCCTAAGGTGAACACAGTATGGCAGTACAGCATATGACTTCCATAGCTAATGCCCACTAATCTTATTTCTGGCCTCTCAGAGTGGTAGAGCACCACAACTGCAGTGTGGAATAGCAGCTGGAGAAAAAGCAGACACTGAAGAGTACAAGCTGCTGAGAGGTCAATATGCAGAAGTTAAGAGTATTTCTGTATATTCTCTCCTCTGGCATTGTCTAGTTCAATTTCCACAGTGTAAAGGCTCAACTGGATTCCCTTTTCATGTTTCCAAACTGAATCAAAGCCTTTTCTTCCCACCAGCTGAGCAGTTTTGACTGGAGACCCTCAAGGACTCCACTTGCAGGGAAGTGCTCAAGGTCTGAAATTGTGGTGACCCAGCCCAGGGCTCTGCAGGACAGCCCCAAAGCAAAGACATTTTCCATTCCTAGACTCTGTCCAATTAAATCCAACACAACTGAAGTCACCTCCTACAGCTGGCAGGGATGTGACACTCAACCAGCTCATCCCTTCAGCCAGCACAGGCTCTGCACAAGGTGATCAGAGAGGAAAACATCCCAGGTGACAAGTCCAACAGATTTGCAGCCTAATTCTCTGAAAAGAGCAGGGCACTGCTGCAGCAAGGACTTGAGAGTTTGCATAATACCTTATGGGTTTCTGATTAATAAAACAAATTTTCATTTCCATGAACTTTCAACCTCAATTACACACTAGTTTGGCACCTAGGAAAGCCCATACAGAAACAGTGAGGCATCAAAATTTGTCCTCTTTAGGGTGACTCCCTCCTGGGATCCACCTGCAGCATTTGCAGCCTTTAACAGATCCCAAGTTATTATGAACTCATCTCTGCAAAATGTTGCTGCTTGAGTTTTCAAACCAGGCAATACAGCAGCAGGTTACTAATAGGAGCCGTGTTCTGATGTTGTTTCACAGAATCTACACATAGAACACTAAAATCCTATCTTAGCTGATCAAATCATAAAAACAATTTGGCAAAAGCAGCTGAGAGGTCAACAAAGTGTTAGCCAATTTAAAGCAAACACTTTGCAGTTTAGAATCCAGGTTCTGCCCAGTATCTGCAGTAACAAAGAGCTATCAGATCATGCCTGCTGATGCAACACACCCATTATCCACACTGGGTTAGTAACACCTGCTTTACAGATATAATCATTTTTATTAATTCTTTCTCACAACTGTGGCACTTCTTCATTCTTAACACTGAGAGAGAAAGCAAACACAACTGGCTTCAATCATATTTGCATCTCACACAGAGATCAAACATTTAAGTAACAGAAACGATGAATAAAGAACAGCTTCTACACATTAAACAGCCTCTTCATGTAGATGGGTCAACCCTCTGCCTGTACCATTGGAAGACCAAATGGGAAGCACTGCAAACAGCTCCTCAAACAGAGGCATTTTATCCCAAGAGATGACTGGATCCAATTACAGAAACATCCGATTAAAAACTCTTTTAAGTCAAAAACACAGACATGGGCTTTCCCTAATGCAAGAGCTCCTAAGTTGATTTGTTAAGCCTTTTCCTTTGTACTGCTTAAGCAAGTTACAACACTGCAGAAATCACACACACAATTAGTAAAGCTGCTTGTGATTAAGCACTGTGTCTGGATCTACAGTACTAACGTGGCTCTTACTCTAATCAGAGGCCAAACTCAGAAGGCACAAAGCAGAATAAAGCCAAGGCCTGAGATATGCAATAATTTATTGTAGCTTTTAAACAATCTTGCCAGCATCTGCCAACAAGAAAAATTTGATTAATTCTATTAATAGGCACCAGGCATTGAAATCCTAGGAATTTCTAGATGAATATGTCCCAGGTGGCATGTGCTCACATGGCTCTATGTGCGGTCTTGTTCTCTGCAGGGAGTCAGTACCATCCAAAGCTTAAGTTCTACAAGCACCTGTCTCAAGGTGGGCAAGGGTTGCATGTTCACAGCAGGGAAGAGAAAGTCTTTCACATGGAAGTTGCACTCTCAGAATAACCAAGAATAAGGAAGAAATCAGGACAACAAACAATAATATGTTTAAAGTCCAAAATCTGCATATATAACATGAGAAAAAACACAACTTACTACTGAGCAGAACAAATAATTCACACCAGTGTGATCTGGGTCTGATTTAACCCAGAACATCCTGACCTGACCAGTTGAGGTCCAGGCCCTCACAAAGTGATGAGAAAACATCCACTTTGAGGTATGGCATGATACCCACCTGAAAGTATGACAGTGACATTCAGTGCAATGAACAATCCACAGAACAATCCAACTCTGAATGTAGTCCAGGCTGGTACAGGCTGTGAACAAAGCAATGGCAGAATTAACATGGGGTAAACAAGTTGTCAGCAAAGTCAGATTAGTGAGGTTTTCTTTAAACTAAAAATGCTCTATAATACTCTTGCTGCATTGAAACAAAGCTTGGGCATATCAATGCCCTCTGAAAATTATTCCAGACCACACAAACACTAAGCATATGTTATTATTAGCACAAACTTCCTTTCACTATTTCTCATCCCTTCATTACCCTGTCTGCATGCATTAGGAATAGTAACCTATTTCCAAACCTTCCGGAACTAAAGCAGATTATGTGGCCATGCCGCCCTCACTGGGTGCATGAGCACGCTCACAGCAATTATTTTCACTGCTTTGTTCAGATGTTAAATCTAATTTGGCACCTTGACAAGTTGGAGAAGCAGCTTTGCTCCACAGCCCAGCCTCTCACCTGAGCTGCTCCTAAGGGTGGAACACGCAAACGTTTCATTGCCTTCTGTCTGTCTCCATCTTCCAACTCGTTGGTCACCACTTCCTAAGGAGATAAAGATACACATCACTGAAGTTCATTTGAATGATGAGCAAGTGATAATGCATTAAAATCAAAAATAATGGTTGGTTTCTATGTCACATGTGAGCCCTGGCCCAGTATTCCTTTAATACATGGTAACAAAGACATGAAAAGCTCACTGTGCTGCACCAAATTCCTACACAACACAACTAACACTGCACTGACTTGTCCAAGGGAAAAGGTACTAGCTGAAGAGAAAATACCTGAATTTATGTACAGAGTGCCAGAAGTCAGTGGCATTTCAAAATCAATTATTAGTCATCCTGGTAGTGAATACAACGTGGCCAAGAAGGCCAATGGGATCCTGGCCTGGATCAAAAATAGTGTGGCCAGCAGGCCCAGGGCAGTGACCCTTCCCCTGTACTCTGCCTTGGGGAGGCCACACCTTGAGTGTTGTGTTCAGTTCTGGGCCCCTCAGGTCAGGAAAGATCTTGAGGGGCTGGAGTGGGGCCAGAGAAGAGCAACGAGGCTGGAGAAGGGACTGGAGCACAAGTGCTGTGGGGAGAGGCTGAGGGAGCTGGGGGTGTTTAGCCTGGAGAAGAGGAGGCTGAGAGGTGACCTCAGCACTGTCTAGAACTACCTGAAGGGAAGTTCTGGCCAGGTGGGGCTTGGTCTCTTCTCCCAGGCACTCAGCAATAGGACAAGGGGGCACGGGCTCAAGCTCTGCCAGGGGAAATTGAAGTTGGAGAGCAGAAAAAACTTCTTTGCAGAGAGAGTGCTCAGGGATTGGAATGGGCTGGCCAGAGAGGGGGTGGATTCCCCATCCCTGGAGGTTTTTCAGCTGAGCTTGGCCGTGGCACTGAGTGCCATGATGTGGTAAAGGGACTGGAGTTGGACCAAGGGTTGGACTTGATGATCCTGGAGGTCTTTTCCAATCCAATCAATTCTATGATCTAGTTCTGCCATGAGCAGGGACACCTTTCACTAGTACAGGCTGCTCAGATCTCCATCCAACCTGGCCTGAAACACTTCCAGAAATTAGCACTGAACAAAACACCGTTGTCTTCTAGTTACCAGAGCAGCAGTGCTCAGATCAGCATCTTTACCTCTGTTTCAGAGATAAGCTGGTTGATCTTCTTGCAGGTGTAGAAAGGTGCCACCTCCACCTCGGCCACCCTCCACTCCGCCCCCCGCGCCGTCTCCAGGTTCTTGTCATGCTTCTTCAGGATCTTGCGGAAGCCAGTGAAGTTCAGGTTCTGCAGACAAGGCAAAAGACAAGCTGCCTTTTAACCCCAGTCACCTTCCAACAAAGTTAAATGATTCTCTTTCCCGTGGTAGCAAAAAAAGGGAGAGTTAAGAAGAAGCAAAATGATTTTGCATCTATTGTCAGGAAGTTTCTGAGTTATTACTTTGTTGTTAAGTAATACATATTCTTTGCAAGTAAAATAAAACATGTGGGACTCAAGGGCATAAAAAGAGGTAACTTATTTCCAGGGAGCTACCCGAACTTTTTTATTCCCTGAAAAGCCAGATCACTGCCATTTTCCTCTTTTATGCAAGAAGTGACAACATTCCTGATGATACCTTGAAGACAAATAACCTTCAAGGAGTTTTCCCCTTTGAAAAGGCTGAGCTACTGACTCCAATTTTCTTTAAACTGTATGTTGGTTTTACATCAAGTTGTCCAGATTATAGAAGGCAAATCCTTGTAGGAAAATAGTCAATGCTGCAGGTTAAATCCAGACAAGTGCACACCCACAGCAACATCTTTTTCCATTGCACAAAGACTGCAAAACTTGTTTAGGCTTGTAGATATGGGAGGTGTAACTCTCTAGCCTGTAGAGATAAGCACACAATGCTTAGAACAAGAATTAACTGTTGCTTTAGAAGTTACACACAAACCCTGACCCCACACTCTTCTAATGCCCAGCACCCACAACCAGGCAAAGATCATCACACGGCTGGCAATCACTGCCACAGGATGCATTTGCCAGCCTGCACTTCATTATGCAGGAAACTCCATTCAGAGACTCAGCATTTCATTCAAGCAATGGCAGAAACGCAGAGGGATCATGACAAGATTCACTTCTGGAAAAAGCTTAGAGAAGCTTGGAAAGAAAAACAGAAAACAGCAAATCCAATACCCTGCAGAGAGGCACCAACTACTCACTGAAATTATTTCCAATCTAATTTTGTTTAGGGTGATTTAATGCCAGACCCCTCCCCTCTAGGTGGGGAATTGAGGCTGGGGAGACAGGCTCAGGAACCCAAAGCATTAACGATCTGCCTTATTGCAGACTAGAGACTTTAATTATTTTCTATTGGAAAAGCAAGCATTCCGCCCCAGGGAGAGCAGAAATTTCATATTAAAAACTGCAACAAAATTATTATTTTATTTAGAGATTTTTTCTGTGGCCTGAACTAACATCCCTTCATCTGCCATGGGTACAAAACCAGACTAACTCAGTGGTGCTTCGGCTGGTTGGGATATGGTTACACCAGACACCCTAAAAGCTCTCTGGCAGTTTTCCAAGCTCTGGCTGCAAAAATTCTGCATCCCCAAAGTGCATGTTAAAAGCACTGTTGGTCACAGTGGTACTGCAGACAAGGAACATGCAGTGATGGAACTGTGAAACTGAAAAAACATCACTAATGCAGTCGGATATTTTGCTATTCTTGCTATTTGTGTTGCTTTTATTTGGCAAGAGGCTTTCTCCAAGCCTGACCTCCACTTCTCTTGGGTAGTGATCAAATCCATTTAAGTGAATCAACTAATGTTATGCTTTGTGAAAAAAGCCTTTCACAAAACAACAAACAATACAATTAAGGCAATAATATAAATTCAAGATAAAGTATCATTGAACAGTGGACTCAAAACTCCTTTTTCATATACAAGTGTATCAGGAAATGCATCAGCAAGGCAGTTTAATAAGTCTGGTTTGGGCTCTATTATTCACCTGATAAATGCACTATATTATATAAATAATATGTAACTAAATATTATATGCCTAATTTCTCACAATTTGCTTCTCCTAAACCACAGTATTTCAAATAAATACATTTATCTATGTACACACTCTGGAATATTGTAATACTATCAACAATAAATTAATTTTATCAGAAGTTTAATCATTGATAAGTTAAACATGTAAGAGCTGCCCTGGAGCCAAGTTACAGTTTCACCTGACGTTTGGTTTGTGTGGCTCAGGAATGAACACACAAAACTTGTGCTCTTGTTCAGTCCTGACAGCCTGAGGAATTTGCTTCAGGTGCATTTTCCTTCCTCAGTAACCCAACTCAAGGCATCAGCACTTCATCAAAGCCATAGTTTGATAATTATAATGCTGTTGTTGACTTTGCTCTACCTCCTACATGAAGGGCTCAGCTAGACTATCTTCCCACCAGGTTATTGTTTTTAATTCTTTCCAAAACTGTAAGAGCTGGAACATTCCTAATTCTTTATATTCTAAGGTCAAGAATGATTTAAGAGTAATATTTTGTGGTTTGGGTTTATCTGTTTTAGTACTTGTATTCCTTATCCTTAACTTTAAGAGCAATTTGAAGGAACTTTTCTCATTCTCTCTTTGAAGGTATGTTGTAGAAAGCAGCTCTGCTGCCTCTGCAAACTGTGAAAGTATCAAATCCAGATGGAGTTTGGATCAATATTTAGTATGCTTACAGTAGATCTGAACTTAAAATAGCAAAAAACCCAAAAATCTAAGTGTGTAAAGATGCCTTTCTTCACTGATAAATAGTAGAAAAAGGTTTCCCAAAGGAACAACCTGTCATCCCCTGTTTAAATTCTTCATCAAGCCTCAGAAGAGATTTTTTTAACCAAAAGTATGAACTGTCTTCTTTTAAAAAACAAAAACAAATATAAGGGAAAAATCACTGCAGGTGATCCTGCTTTGCTCCATTCCTGAAAAGTTGCAGATACTCCAACTTTCCCAGGATTTTGAACTAGGAACTATCACTAAAAAAGCTTTATTAAGAAGCTCAAAAATAATTTCCAGACATGTGCTCAAAGACATAACATCACTTTAGAAGAGGTACAAACACTCGGAATTTTGGAAGAACGTTTTGTCCATACTGCAGAGTGGTATTCAATTTACTCTTAAAGTAAATTGAAGTTTGTTTAATAAAATTCTCCAGTAAAATGCTGCTAAAGATCTAAATACAGATGATGTGAATTTAAACTCAAGCATTCTTATTTAATAAGCTAAAGCTCCTCACAGTATGACACTTAAAAGCATTTCAGAGTATTTAATTCCAGAAGAGCTAACCCAGAAGAAAAAATATTTAACAGTGTCAGATTTTTACTTCAAGATTTTTGGAACTAGATCAGCGTCTGCAATATTTACCATGCCAGAAATCCAAGTACAACTAAAGTTTGGGTTTTTTCATACCTCAAGGCAAATGAGCCTGTATGCTGCAGAAATAAAAATATTTTTTTTTTAAATGGATGTTTTAACAAGAAATTCTGATACAGCAAGGTCACAGCCACTACCATGGTAACACCAAGAGGAAACAGTACGTTGGGATTTCAGGTTTCACTGCAAATATTAGATAAAAGAGCTTCTTCCCCAACTTGCCTGCTCCAGCCTTGCAAAGAACAACACACTTCAGAAGGAGAAGGTCTTTTGTGACCTTGTGTTCTGGCCATGAGTACTGGGGTCAGTCTGACCAAAAAAAGGAAGAAAAAAGGTCCTTCTGCAGGTCAGCTTAGCACTTCTAGCTCAATGAAAAGCAGCCAGACTTACACTGCAAGGTACCTGCCTTTTCTTCAGAAGTGTTTAGGGGCCCCCCAAAAAAGGAAGAAATAAATAAAAACCTTGCTTGAGCGAGGCAACTCAAGGCTACACAAAGCTCAGAGATGTTTACAGACAAGGCTTTGTAAAACCACCTCTTTTTGCAGGTATACCTGATAGTTCTGCAGTAGGATGAGGCTGAGGTAGAGCTCACTGAAGGCCAGTTTCAGATCTCTGATGTTCCTGTGCTGGACACGCTCTTCATGGGACAGGTGGAAGACGGGCTTTCTGCGCCGCTGCAGCGTGGGAGCCCCACTGGCTTCTTTCTGTGCGTCCAGAGTCGATTGTAGCTCAGTCCGGAGAGTCGTGAACCTGCGCTGAGCCTCGGCAAGCTTTTCTGTTGGCAAGGGAGGGAAGGGACAGGTGAGAGGGTATCCTGTCCTGGATCAAAAATAGCGTGGCCAGCAGGCCCAGGGCAGTGACCCTTCCCCTGTACTCTGCATTGGTGAGGCCACACCTTGAGTGTTGTGTTCAGTTCTGGGCCCCTCAGTTCAGGAAAGATCTTGAGGGGCTGGAGCAGGGTCAGAGAAGAGCAACGACCATTCCAATGCCTCACCACTCTCTGTAAAGAATTTCTTTCTGATATCCAACCTAAACCTCCCCTGGCAGAGCTTAAGTCCGTGCCCTCTTGTCCTACTGTTGGTTGTCTGGGAGAAGAGACCAACCCCCACCTGGTTACAACATCCTTTCAGGTGGTTCTAGACAGTGCTGAGGTCACCTCTGAGTCTCCTCTTCTCCAGGCTAAACACCCCCAGCTCCCTCAACCTCTCCCCACAGCACTTGTGCTCCAGTCCCTTCCCCAGCCTTGTTGCTCTTCTCTCGACCTGCTCCAGCCCCTCAAGATCTTTCCTGAACTGAGGGGCCCAGAACTGAACACAACACTCAAGGTGTGGCCTCACACACCTGGGATACTCAGTCCAGGACCAAACAAATAACCTGTTACATGTGGAAGAAGCCAAACCTGTACCTGGGGGCTGCAAACCAGTGCAGGGACACTGGGAGAGGCGTTCCCAGCCTGGCAGAGCCCTGACTGGAGGTAGCCGGGAGATAGGGTCTCATCCAAATTCCAAAGCAGTGACCACATGTCTACTCTGAGCGCAAAGGAAAGCTGCTCATCTTTCCCAAATAAATCAAGTGCACAAGAAGCATTAGGAAAAAAAGCTCCTGCTAGACAATATTATGAAACTTGACACAAAGCAAAGCAGTTTTCATATCTGTGCACCCACTACTGACTGCGTGTTTACTCTCTTTTTATGTGACAGTAAGGAAATCGAAGAAGAAAAACTGCACACTTCAAATGTGACACTGAATTTTGTTGCTCAGAGAGCAACCCAACCCCTCTGCCAAGCTCCTGGTGACAGATACACACAGCTCTGCTTTGATCAGGAGTTACAACACTAGTAGCTGCTGTACATGATCCCCTGTAATAATTTATCCCTCTTTTGCTCAGTTTAGAAGCACTGCCTCGTTATTTACTGGTTAAAGAGACAGTCAGCCTGCATTTAAATATCATTTTGATGTATTTTCAGAACAAGTCGGTCTCTTTTCGTCACACCTCAAGAATGAAAAAGGTGTTCCTTTAAACATGCTGCTTTATGTACCTTCAGAAAATAATATTTTTGGCTGAATAACAATCTTCTAAAGCTAAAAACAGCACAACTCACACCATTATCATTCTCTTTGTTCTGAACAACTGGTTCCTTCCAGGCTTTTTTGCCCTGCTGTGGCTTCAGTCACAGCTTTGGCATCTGTGTTGATAGGCATGTCACAGGCCATGGGTGTTGGTGTTGGCCAGGAAGATCCTGAGCAGGTTCCCAGTGCTGGAGCCACCTCCACCCAGCAGGACACACACCACTAAACCAGAAACCACTGGGCCACAAGGTCCCTCTGCTACCCAAAGCTCTGCTGAACTATCTCCTGGCTGTCAATTTAATTCTTTTCATTCGTATATCGAATAACAACTTAATGATAATTCCCTATTGCTTCCCACTCAGACATAACAGAGAGAGTGCTCAGGCATTGGAATGGCCTGCTCAGAGAGGGGGTGGATTCCCCATCCCTGGAGGTTTTTCAACTGAGCTTGGCCGTGGCACTGAGTGCCATGATCTGGTAAAGGGACTGGAGTTGGCCCAAGGGTTGGACTTGATGATCTTGGAGGTCTTTTCCAACCCAATCGATTCTATGATAAGAGTTACTCATCGTTTGTCTGCTGCTTAATTTTATGGGCAAAACTACTCCTTAAATAATTTTACAGTGCTCTGCGTTCCAGAAGGAGAATGCCCTTCCAAACAGAAAATGGGGATCAACGTAGGAAAATAGAGTACAGAAAAGCCTGAAACTCTCTGTAACTTTTTTGCTTATAATATTAAAGCAAGAAGATTTAAAAAGCAGGAAAGGACAACTTCTACCACTGCAAGGACTCCACTGAAGAGAGGTAAAGGAGCCCACGGTGAGAACTGTCTGCCAGCAGCCTACAACCACATAATATTTAGCATACATAAGATCAGACTGTAAAAACAATAATCTTTTCCCCACTTTGGGAACTCTCTTGGGCAGAAGTAACAGATATCTGTTCAAACCAAAAGCCTTCATTATAAATAAAACTCACAAGTTCACTCTCTATGTTCAAAATGTCTATTAAACCATCTGTGAGACACAGATTTCTTTTGGATCAAATTAGTAAATATGGAAGAGTTTAAATTTTCATCTTACAACTGAAAGCACTCTGCTGTTTTCTCTATGACCAGAAAAATCTTCAAATCCATCAGCTTTTAATAACGTAATAAAGACAATGTTTTGAAATAGCTATGAAACTGCTGCTGCAATTTTCCTGTTTGCAAAGCACCATCCATAAGAAAGCATCATCCCCAAATACCAACATTCTTCTTAATTAAGCACTGTTGGAGACAATCACTGCTGTCTTCTATATAGTTCCCTCCATCCATAGGGAGGACCACAGTCCTCTGAAGATGGGGCTTTAAAGGCAACTGACCCTGTCTGAAAATGACCTGCAACCCCTGAGAAACAGCCATCCTATCACCACCTTCTCCCTCTTGCACTGAGTCCAGTGATCCAGTCCACAAATCATTTCATCTTATCAAGGGACGATTTTTATCATGAAGATTCAATGCAGAAGCAACACAAGACAAAGTGTGTGCTGTTATTCTTAAGGGAATTCCCCTGGGAAACAGCAGAGTGAAATATAAATTAATTTCTCAGTTTGCAACATACTCTGAATTAATTGAAAATATATTCACCACTCTCACTAATTTAGCACTAACCACTACTAGCATTAATTTAGGACTCAAAAAAGTGACTTTAAAAGAGATGTCACTCAAGAGAGTTAGACAAAAGCTTAGAAATTGGTACCACCCTTGGTGTGTTGCAGCATTTTGCATGACCTGATTCCCAACAAGCCCTCAGCTCAAGTGTAATTTCACAGCAAAGACCATGGAGAAATCCAAAACCAAGAGAGGCAGAATTCAACAAAAGTGCTTGCAATAAAGAAGCAGCTTTACTATTTCTAGATCCTGCCTAAGAGTGTCTTTGGAGTTACTGAGTTATCAATTCAACTATGCAGTTCCAGGTAGGGGTTTGACTCCATTTTCCAAGTTCAAACAAAAGTTCACACATAAGTATGATGGAAAAAACCTATTACACCAAGGAATCAGTAAAATCTCCCCCCAAGTCCCAGTTTACATGGTCATGGTTGTGATCAAAACCTGTTCCAGCAGACAGGAGGTGATCAAACAGCCTGCACCTCCTCCTCACAGTTCCCCAGCTCCAGGCATTTTAGGCAGGCTCTTTTAGGACTCCTTCCCTCCCCTACTTGTACATATTATGTTCAATATTTTGCTTACCAAGTTAAAGCCATGGTTTCCTACAAATAACAAAACCATTCCCAAATTAACCACAAAAATGTTACTGGCTACTGTTTAGCCAGATCCTGATGATGCTAATTTAAAATATAACAAACCTTCCATCTAGAAAATCCCAAACCCAAACCAAAATTGGCCACAAATAAAACTTCAGCATTATTTCTCTGCTGAAACCATCTGAAAACTGTACTGCCACTCTTTTTTCTTTCAGTTAAGGACAGATTTTCTTGAGCATAGTTCAAATAATCACAAATTGTTTATCAAATCTGATTTATTAATGGCAGCTTTCCTTTCTGCTTAGCTGGGATAATGGTCTGGGGAATTAAGGCAATGTTTGATGGGAGTTGATAAGCTGAGCATACAGGGAAAGGCAAAGGAATTCTGCAGCTGGAATTCCAGCCCTGAGTGCTCCATGGAGGAGTTGGGGTCCAAGAGCAGCCCATCCTGAGAGGATAAGGTTGTTCATGTTGTGGCAATCTCAGCTTATGCTCACTAGGGATTCCTCAGAACAGAGAGAGATGATGAGTAAATGAAGCAGAGATCAACAAAAATCTTGGCTTTCTTGAAAAGGAACAATATTTACAGTTGTAAAGACAGGCATATAATAAGCCATATAATAAGCCTATAATGAATAGGATGTACCAGGTCATAATCCAAGCCAACACATGACTGGAGTTACAATAGGGTCCAACATGACACATTTCTGACATGATCATGAAGAGGAACCACTGCTGGAACATTTCTTGCTGTAGCTTAATGTTAATAACCCTAATAATGGGTTTCCATTCTATGAAAGTCACGTCACTCTTCTGCAAATAAAAGACTTACTTTTATCACAAGAGATTTTCAAATTACATGTATTCTCTCCTAGAAGTTTTTGAAATGACAGCTAGTCAGGGAGAAAAACCCACTCCACACTATATTATTAATGCCATTTTATACAGTGCTGGGATGGGTGTGGCCATGTGGGTGCACGTGTGCCAGCAGGTCCTCATTAGGGAAAATTATAATCTGTATTGTGCATCTAAATTGACAGAACTTCCTCCACAGAGTCTATCTAGCAGTACACAGGATCTGATATGACTCAAAAAGGAAGACAAGTTTCTGAGCATAAAAACCTCCAACCTGTGATAGAAACAGAAGGTCTCGCAGGGAAACAAAACACTGCTCTGAGTTAGGTATGTGTGAAGAAAAATGCCTATAAAGTGTAAAACCCAGCTGGGAGAATAAAACATATCGATTCTACCAACAAACTGCCTCTTGTCCTGACACTCACTCTGCTCCAGGGAGCTCAGAGAGCAGGCACAGCCATCCCAAAAGAGATTTTTACTTCCCTAGATGGAAGCTAAAACAGAGGCAAGCTCAGCCACTGCATCCATCATGCTTTCAGCTGTCCTCATGTTCACAGCCCAGAGCCTGCTGGCAATAAAATAGCCAGCAGTAAAGTCATCACCCCGTGGTTATGAAAATATTTTGCACAATTCAACTTTGTCTTTGTTATCAGATTAAAATCAGAACTAGAAAAGGCTCCCATATTGTGCTGCGAATCCTGTTTACAGCACCAAGGCAATAAATCAACATATTAAGAGAAAGTATAGAAGCCAATGCATCATTGTATCCATACTAAAATGCTTTCCCAGTTGAAAACCCATTTTAAACCTCACCAAAAGAGGCTGAAAACCAGCTGAAGTGTAATGGTGGGTGGAACTGGAACATATTAAGCCTTTTCTAGCAATATTACAGGATGAATTTCCAATTATCTCTCTCTCTGAAGTTTTATTTTCAAAACACAGGACAGGAAAGCAAACTTTCTCAGGGAACACAACAAACATCAGTACTTGTTATATGACCCCTAGGAATCCCTACTCTTGTCATCATGACATTTTTACTGAAGATTTTATACACAGGCAATGACAAATTGCTCCTGGCTGATGTATTCCAGAAAGCTGCAAGAGCTTAGGTAAAGTGTTTAAAAACTTGTTGGACACATCAATCTGGTCAAGCTACCACACACAGGTAAATCCATGAGAGCTATTCCTGCAGAAGCTCAGGAAACAGCAGCAGAAGAGCTTGGCACACCTAAAACATGAACAAGAGACTGTCAAAGCTGAGAGGCTGTGCCCGGTATGTAACCTACCACTTTAGTTTAGAGCATCTCCATAAAGCTCAGCAGGATGTTATTGCAATGCAATGAAATCACCTGCCCTTCATTCTCCTTCCATCCAAATACCACAGTTTAACTCCAGATCTGTGATTAAAGCAGAACAGTTTTCCATACAAACCCACTCTCTAATTACCTGATGGTAGACCTGCATCAGCACTGTGGTCATTCTGAAAGTTTGGGAACTTCAGACTCTTTTTCTGTTGTTGGATTTTCCACAAATACACACAAATAAGCACCTTACCTGAATAGAAAATGTTGATTTTGGCAAGTTCTTTCTCACAGGTCTGGAAGAATTTCTCTTCAAACGTGGCAAAACATCTTTTCACCGTGTCCTCATCTGTGTCTGTAAGACAAAACAGAAAACCAAAGAAGTTGTAACAAAGAGCACGGAAACAATTTTAGAAGTGGCTGCCATGGAAATAGTTCTTCAGAGTAAATCCACCATCTTTGTCATGCAGAGAAAGAAGAACAAGCAAAGGAACATGTTGGGGGGAACACATATTTGGCTGTAAAAGGAATTGCACCAAGACAGCAAGTGAAACACTCGTAAGTAGCAACAGCACTTTGACCAAAGTTCCCATCACCTTTTTTGATCCTTCAGGTGTCGGTGCAGATCTCACAAGCTCCATTTCCACTTCCTAACCCAGCTTGTGTTCAAAGACTAAAGCTGGCCATATAATTATTCACTCCAGCTCAACAAACAACTGTATTTAGAAGGAAAGCACCAAGTTTTTGACTGAAGGCTTCGCCTGACCTTTCAGGAGGACTCAATGGCTTCAGCCACCACTCCCACCTTCTCACCACTGTAATCCTTCAAATACAAGCCCAGCATCAAAGGAAAGTAAAATCTGCCTGCTGAGTATACAGAAAACTGTGTGGAAGCTTCACTTCTGGAAAATAAAAACTTGTTCATAAGCAAAGCTGAAAGGAAGAGTTCTAAGTTATGGTGATCATGACCAGATCCAAACTGTCCTTCACTCCACTGTGCTGGGACCGTTTTAGTTCTTTTGGAAGAACTACATAGAATTCCATAATTAAAGTCAAAACTTGAAATTAAAGCAGCAATTTGGTCACTCTGTTGTTATAAAAAATTCCAGGCAGAGTCTCAAAGACAGAATGCATTTTCCAATCATTAAGAAATTAGCTTAATGAATAAAAAATTAAGGAAGACACACTGTATTGACCAATTTCAGTACTGTCATAAACCAAATGTTCCTAATGCTGAAGTGAAGCAGACTCTTCATACCCCCCATAGTTACAGTCCTGAATAGTCTTACAGACTGAAAAAGTTGTGTTAATACAAACAGAAAAATTAAAATTTTATTATGGTCTTGATAGTGTTGAGAAACAGATCACAGAACCACAGAATAAGGTCTGAAAGGACCTCTGAGATCAAGTCCAACCATTAACCCAGAACTACCATGTCGACCACTAAACCATGTCCTCAAGTGACATCCACATATTTTTTGAACACTTCCAGGGACAGTGATTCCACCCCTTGCCTTGGGTAAACAGATTTGAACAGATGTTGAAATACATGTTATTAAAATGAGAAGACAAGTGACTACAGAAAAGCTTCGCTCACTAACAAATACATATTCTGGATTGCCATAACCAAGAAATCTTTTTCTTTAGCAATAATTTCTAGGTAAAAACAATCTCAAAGCAGAATTAATCAAGAGAATATTTAGATACAGACTTGAAACACTTAACTTTCTGGGGTTTATGCTTGTAGTATGCATATTAAGCACGGCAAACCTACATAGACTTCAGTAATGTTTTTTTACAGAAAGAGCAAAGAACACAACACAAAACTGCAGTGCAGGGGAGACCTTGGAAGAAGTTTGTCTTCTTTTGGAGTTTGATGATGCTTTAAAAAGTAAACAGAGAGAAAATAACCAGTTCTGCAGCAATGCCTGGTGTTTACAACTCCACCACCCAAGGGCTTGTAGAGAAGAATTCTCAAGCGCCCTAAAGGCTGTTCCAAGCTCCAAGTTTTGGCTCCCAGGGTTCCTTTATTATCCAGTCATTATAGTTGCAGATCTCTGGCTACTCCCAAGGACAGGGCTCCCTCCCTTGTGAAAACAAACCCTGGAATGAGAGGGCTGGGGCTTCTCTGTGCTGAGGAAAAGCCGCAGTAGCTCCGAGGTGTCATTACAGCCCTGCTCGAGGTCCCTGCCCTGCAGAATCCAAGATGCACATGCCCCAGGCAATCCCTCTCCACACAGAGCTGTCCTTGAGGGCAGCCTAAAACACCAGAAGGACAGAGAATAACTCTGCTTCAGGGCTGGGAACTTCAACAGCAGTGTCACAGCAGTTGCCACATCCTACCCTGGGGCGCTCCCAGTAAGGCCAATCTGAACTTGCCTTCAAGAGCTCTAAATCCTTGACCCAACAGCAGACAAAGCATAAACAGGTGGGTGAAGCAATAGAAATTATTATGCAATACTTAAAATGCAGAGATTTTGTTCACTAGTTGCCTGAAACTTTTCAAACTTGAGCACAAGTCCTATGAGGAAAGGCTGAGGGAGCTTGGGGTTTTTAGCCCGGAGAAAAGGAGGCTCAGGGGAGACCTCATCACTCTCTACAACTACCTGAAAGGAAGTTCTAGCCAGGTGGGGGTTGGTNAGTAATCAGGCAGTAACAAACCAGAGCTGACTCTTAAGGATGGACCTGAAAGGCAAATTCTTCAGCCCAAAGAGTTCACCCCATGCCTAGCAGAAAAGCTTACCCATAGGTACTTTCCGACATGGGGGAACCACTCTTTCCTCCCTTTAGAATCATAGAATCACTCAGTCCCCCCAGGTCCCTTTCTGCCTGGCTGCTCTCCAGCCACTCTGTGCCCAGCCTGGAGCGCTGCAGGGGTTGGTGTGGCCAAAGGGCAGGACATATACATCATATAGGAATAAAAGCACACAGGCTCACTGCCTTCCTGCTTCGGAAACACCAAACCTCTTCTGCCATCACTTGTTTCAGCACATTCACAAAATAACAGCAAGACCAAGCAAGTTTTTAAACTTCTGTCACTGGAACCATCTGAGAATAGAGAAAAAAATCTCATCGGGAGCAGAACATACTTTTTTTCCATACAGTCAAGCATGAATATTTCTACGCAACCAAAATATCACCTTTTAAGATAGCAAAAAGCTCAGTAAGGCAACATAGTGTTAAACTAACATAATCAATGCCAAATAAATCAATAAATATCTTGTTTTGTACATTACTGATCACTTCAGGAAATGATAAATAAGTGTGTTGAACAGTTTGACTATAATCTGAAGTTTAGACAAGGAAAATGGGCTTTAAAACACAAACCAACTGCTACTGGAAGCCCTTCCAAAAACCTTGAGATTAGGAATTCAGGTCTCTATTTCAACCCCAAAACACTGCTGACTCAGAGGAAAGCAAGTTCTCTATCAACTATTCAAAAATCCTTCTCCAAATGTCAAACACTGCCTTATAAAAGATATTTTTCAGACCAGGGTGGATGCCAGCCTAAAAAAAAAAAAATCAGAATTCTCTGTGAAGAAAAGGTTTCCCTTTGGTCCCGTTCCCACTGCAGTTCAGTCATTGAGCTGCAATAATAGCCCAGTGCTGCCAAGGCTACTGCCTTATTTATTTATTTCCCCCCCAAGGCTGGGACAGGACAACGCGTTTTGCCATGAGAAAATCACGGTGCCAGAAACCCGGCCTTGGATTCGGGAGCTCCATGACAACAGGGGCTGCTTTTAAAAGGCATCCAGCTCTTGCTGCCAAGAAGGGCCAGCAATAACCTTCCTTTTGTTCTTTTTTCTATAGCCCTAATACTCTATTTACCCTCAGCTCCATGGAGTTGCCACGGACAAGGCTGCCAAGAGGAGTCTGATCAATATTGCAGCTTCCCGACCTCATCTTCCTATGGATTGCCTGTCCTGAATGAAAAACACAGGAAGCCTGAAAGGCTCTTGCTTTTACTTGCAGAGCCCAAACCAGCACAATCTGGATGTACTTCCCCTTATTCCACATTTTCTGCAGTCTGGATGTACTCCCCTCTATCCCACTTTTTCTGCTTTGCAAAGAGCTCAGATGTTGGCACACCTAAAACCAAACCTGAAGTTGAAAGATTAACACCCAAAGTACATTCCTGTGCTGTCCCAAGCACTCATTTCCCAGTGCTTCTCTCAACTGTTCATTTAATTTCTCATTTTTTGCAGCTGTAGGATATAAACAAATGATGAGCATCCCAAGGCAGCTCTGCTTACTCACTGCCTTGCAAGAATATACACAGTAAAAAGTTTTCTTTGTTAGAGCAGTGCCCTCTAAAAGTAATCACTTTTTAAAAAATCCTTCAGTCTTAATCATGCTGAATTTTAAAGGGCATTTAATTAAAAGAGATTAATTAGCTTTGTTATGAGATCAACACAGGTGCAGTTCTGTGAATCACCTTCTGTTTGCCACAAAACAGCTTTATCTGAGTAATGTTATTTCAACACTTCAGCTACAAAAGAGCCAATTTCATTTATGAGCAGGGCTCTGACATCTAGTCAGTGAAATAAAAATAAAAATCAAACTCAACATGGCATTAAACACATCAAAATTATACTGAACAGATGATCACAAGTTTAACATCAGCACCACAGTAAAATTTTAACAATTCCCACACTCAGTACCCAGGGCTTAACTAAGTCACAACAACAGAACAGTGCTCTGAAAAATTAAGATTTAGAAGACAGTTTTCTTGTTCCCAGGTTTATAAGGACAGTAACTGCTTATACTTCTAGGCCCAGTGGCACGTGAGGGAAAAAGAAGGAAGGACAAAGATTACCTTTACACTCCTAATGCATCATTCTTGTGTTTACTGGGGTATTTTTCCAGAGGAAAGGTTCTTCCACAAGGCAACTCCCATCCTCACAACAGAAAGCCTCACTTGGCTCAGGTGCAAACTGGATCAGTCACTGAAACTTCCAACAAATTAATTACTCCCTGTGTACGTTCATGCCCAATCTTGTGGCAAATAGAAGTTTCCTGGTACATAATTTTAAGTGCTTTAAGTACTAAATATAGAAATTTCTTCCTAGAATGTATCCTTGCTTTAGGAAGAGACGCCTCTGCTTGCAAACAAGAAACACTTCTGTTCATTTTATTCCACCTTAACATCTGAGCTGAAAATTGTAAATGTAACGTAATTTATTCCATCAGACAAAAGTGGACCTCAGATTAAAATACTACAAAATCAGCAAGACAGAAGTTTCATGCTTTAAACAACATGTTAAGAAAAACCAAAGCAGGCTGTATCTGCTTTTCTGAACCATAGCAGATGAGCTGCCACTTAATGAATTTTTAGCCCAAATTAAATTTGGTTATTAAATTATTTTCCCAAATCTGGCAATAAAAAATGACCACTCAGGTAGCAAATGAGGTTGGCAGTGCCTGGACATGCAGGGTTTATGTGTGGGCAGGGGAAGGAGGAGGCAAGAAAAGCTGCAGGACACCAACACAAGTTCTCTCAAGTTTTGGTTCACTATTTTGTTGTTTTTACCAACTCACCCAGAATGAATAAAATCTATTTCAAAATAGCTTTCAAAATTGTGATTTTCTGGGTCAGGAAAAATTCTGCTTCCTTATTTTTTTGGCTTGTATCACTGAAATCTTATGAGGAAACCAGCCAGAATTTTGTAGATGGTTTATTGAGCTGGAAAGAAAAAGCAACCTCCACAACATGCCTACAAGCCAGACATCCAACCAAGCATTTACTATAAATTATTTATATCTGTGACTTTGTAAACATAGATTCTACAGCAACAGCAGCACACTGGTATAAACTTCAGGTGCAGAAAAACCAGGCAATGCAGCAGCCAGATGTGAGGAGACAGCTGTTGTCCAGCTGGCCACTGTAAGCTTGGTGTCAAGTGTCAGGTTCTGTGGTCCACAGGGCAGCTACACAGCTGTTCTACAGGTTCATTTCCTTAAACAAGCATCCAGCACTCATAAGAAGTCCTTCTGCAAGTAAGGAAGGTGGCACTAGTCTTTGTTAGCTCTGTGTGACCATGATGCTTAAACACCTTTCATAGACTCATAAAATGGATTAGGTTGGAAAAGACCTCCAAGATCATCAAGTCCAACACTTGGGCCAACTCCAGTCCCTTTACCACATCATGGCACCCAGTGCCACGGCCAAGCTCAGCTGAAAAACCTCCAGGGATGGGGAATCCACCCCCTCTCTGGGCAGCCCATTCCAATGCCTGAGCACTCTCTCTGCAAAGAAGTTTTTTCTGCTCTCCAACTTCAATTTCCCCTGGCAGAGCTTGAGCCCGTGCCCCCTTGTCCTATTGCTGAGTGCCTGGGAGAAGAGACCAACCCCCACCTGGCCAGAACTTCCCTTCAGGTACTTCTAGACAGTGCTGAGGTCACCTCTGAGCCTCCTCTTCTCCAGGCTAAACACCTCCAGCTCCCTCAGCCTCTCCTCACCTTTCCCTTCAGCCTGGCAAAACCCAGTGAATTCAGCAAACCCTCTGCTGATTATCAGGACAAGTCCTAGAGCTCCTGACTTTTTAGCCAAGCAACATTTAAACAAATACATGTGCAGGCTCCAGAAAAAGGAAGGGGAGATCACCCCAGTCATGTAGGTCTGTGCCAGTCCCTAAAGAACACTGGGAACACCCATAGGGAGAAGACCATGGAATGCCATGGGAGAACATGGGGATTGGAAGTGCAGCACAAAGTGGCAATCAAAGGAAATTCATACTCTAGGACTGAGTATAGCAGAGATCCCTCACCCTAAAACCCACAAATGCTGTTTCACACTCATCTCCTGAATGAAGGTTGTATTTCATGGCATGGAATAAGAAATAAGAAAAAAACTTTCTCATCTTTTTTAATGTGCATTCATACTTATCAAGAAAGATGTGAATTTAATATTGTGTATAATTTTATCAAGCAAAAAAAGGTTTCTGTCAGGAGACGGAGCTTCATAATAAAGTGACTGTTTATGTTCCTTTTATTGACTGCAGTTTTAGTAGTTTTATTTCCAGATCTTTACTGAGCAATAACAATTACCTTCTCATTAAAACAGCACAAAACCCATCAGAACATCTGACATAACCAAAAAACAAGATAGGAATTAAAATAAAACTGAAATTACAGGCAGTTAAAGGAACATTGATAAAGTTCACTTTTAACTCTCGTATTGTTAAAGATTTTCCTTCCTAGGAAAATTGCATGGAGATGAAGTGGCGGGAAGTTTCAGAAACAATTTTGGTTGTCCTTTAAGTCCTCTCTGACACACACATGATATCCTTGCCTTGCTCTGGTACTGCTGCTCATCCAAGCCCACAGTGAACCAGTTCAGGAAGTTAATCCAGTATTTAGAGAACTACTCAGCATTAGTACTAAAAAGCATTAAAACCCCAACTGATCAATAAAGTAGTTTCCTGTGGTTTAGTCCTCTGAAAGAGCTCCTTGCACAGAGGAAGGAGGCAGCAAGAGGGAGATTCCCTCTCTGGCAGCAGTTACCTGTTAGACTGATTTATGTGGAATATCAAATCACCCACTTGGACTCACATCCATCCTGTGCTGAGAGATGACTACAGGCATTACCCCAGAGCTCAGCTGACAAAGAGACGGTGGTGAAGCCAACACAGCTCACTGGAGTTGGAATCACATGCCCATACCCTTGATATGAACACAGTAAATGTCTCAATTATTTGTTAAACAGATTGAATGTGTTCAAGCTTTGGTCTTTTTCTCAGCAGCCCCTCAACTCCTGCCAAGGCTCCAGCAGCTCATGTGCCTCCAAGTCTTCCCTTCTCAAACTCTCTCATGGGGAAAAGCCATCCCTGTCTTGGATGCAAACTGGCTAGTTCTGTGTACTGCAGCACAACTGCTCCCAAAACACTTCTGAGACATTTTAGTATGCTTTTAGCTATTCTGAATAGAAATAGAAATTACAGAATTGCATAATAGTTTGGAGTTGGAAGGGACATTTAAAGTCCATCTAGTCCAACCCCCTTGCAATGAGTACGGGTATCTTTAACTAGAGCAGGTTGCTCCATCAAACAGATATTTTTATTGCAAAAATGTCAAGTGCTTAAAAGAAGAAATACATTGGGAAACAAAGTAAACTAAGAATTCACTGTGACCTGGCGTTACAGGAGTGATTGCAGCAACATTTGTCTTACCTGTACCAAAGGTGCTCTGCACATGACTCGCTATGCAACAGGTCCAAGATTCCATATGTTCCTTTGGGGACACTTTCCTTTGTCCACAGCCCCCATAGTGCAGCTGATATTCAGTATGACAGTGATGTACAGAGTAAAAAGAGAATCTTCCCAGAAAAAGACTAAAAAGGTTGCCATGACAGACTTAAACCATCATCCACATATCTGATAAACAATATAAAGGCAGGGCAGAATCATCTTGAAATGGAATTTATGTCTTGTTCTTTCAATGCTTCCTCCCCCACTCTTTTCCTCTCTCCACCAAATACCACCTTTTACACTGTAGATACACATTTGTTTATTTTTCTTTTTAAAATTTCTGGAAAAATCAGGTCCTGAATGGGCAAGTCCTACAAAAAAGGTGCTAATTTATGCTGAAACAAGAGACCTAGATACTATCAGCATCTTCCCAGAGATGAAGCCATCCCTGCAAATGCAGCCTGACAAGCAGATCATCTGTGCTGAACCACCACCCACTGTGCCCTGACCACACTCGCCCAAACTGAGAGTCACATGGACTAAGCAGTTCTGTTCTTCATCAGGATTCGCAGGTGGCCACCAGCAGGATACACTTTCCAAGAGCTTTAGGAAATGCCACTTTCAGCATTAAAACCATGCCCTGTTCAGGTGCTGTAGGACCAAGCCCAGCAGTCCAACAGCTTGGGGAGGACTTAAATACCTGCACAAACCTGACCCACACCAACCCTTCTGGACTGACAAGAAGCACAGAAGTAGAGGCATCAAATTAGCTTTTACAAAACCTCACTTTGGACTCAAGCACTTCTTTGAGTCCCTGCACCCAGCAATCCCAGCCACTCTGGTTCAACTGCCCAAACACACAACAATGTGCTGGAAAAGGTCAGTCTCAACCTCCTCAGTTCCCTGATGGATTCTGTCAGGCAGGGAGCACGAATTAGGGGCCAAGAATAGACTTAAAACAAGCAGCAAGCTCAGTTTAAGGCAGGACAGGGAGAAAAGTATACTCCAGCTACAAAGGTAGTGTTTAGAGGGCTTCAAAATATTTCTTATGAGGGATGAAGGTATTTATATCCAGAGTTATTTTATCCTGCTGCACATAATTTGGTAATTCATTGGCAAGCCAGAATCAGCACTGGTTTTGAAGAAAGGGATGGAACTCTTCTCTGCACTGCATAAGCAAACACCATCGACAGGGCTTCAAACCTTTTCAATAAAGCCTCCATATGACAACTGTTTCTGTCTGTCAGGAAACTCCTCTGCTTTCTCCTTGCTGTCCCCTGTAACTGCAAATCACCATCAGGGAATAGTCTGAATTAGAAGGGACCTTAAAAACCATCTTGCTCCAAACCCTCTGCCATGGTCAGGGACACCTTCCACTAGACAGACCCTGAGATCAGCTCAGTTGGTTAAAACTTGGTTGTAATAATGCCAAGGTCAGGGGTTCAATCCCCTGTGTGGGCCATTGACTTAAGAGTTGGACTCAATGATCCTCGTGGGTCCCTTCGAACTCGGAATAGTCTGTGACATGGAGGTGGTAAGCTCAGAGCCAGAACCATCTCTAGGCTTACAGGAACATTTTGGTCAGTAACTGGCAACTGTTCTCTGCAGAGAGACCCCAGAAACTGCCATTTCACATTTAGCCATCACATTAGCCCATCTAAAAAGCACCCTGCTTTGGTAGTTACCAGTATTGTAAAAAGCACTTCATTACCTTCTATGGTTTTGCAAAATAAGGCATAAACTCAAGGAAAAGCTTTGCAGTCCTTTGTTTCCATTGAGCTGGCAAATTCATGAGAATCTCAAGATGGAGCAAGTACCTCCTTTAAGTTGCCAGCAGTGACACTGAAAACCTTTAGGGAAATCATAGAATCGATTGGGTTGGAAAATACTTCTGAGATCGTCAAGTCCAACCCTTGGGCCAACTCCAGTCCCTTTACCACATCATGGCACTCAGTGCCACGTCCAATCTCACCTGAAAAACCTCCAGGGATGGGGAATCCACCCCCTCTCTGGGCAGCCCATTCCAATGCCTGAGCACTCTCTCTGCAAAGAAGTTTTTTCTCATCTCCAACTTCAATTTCCCCTGGCAGAGCTTGAGCCCGTGCCCCCTTGTCCTATTGCTGAGTGCCTGGGAGAAGAGACCAACCCCCACCTGGCCAGAACTTCCCTTCATGGTGTGATTAAGAGTATTTTAATTTCTTAAAAACACAAGTAGCAGAATGTGCTTCCTGATCCTAATGCTCCCGGGACAGGGTGAGATGTAGAAGGAAAAAAGCTGCTCCTGCACAGCAGAAGGGTGTCCCCAGAGAGACCCTGCTCAGCTCTGTTTGTCTGGGGGGAGGCAAGGAAGGGAATTACAGCTAATTGAAAACATTTTGCATAATTGGAGCTGATAAGAGACCTATACCCATCACTCCAGGAAACTATTTGCATCCTTATAACAATTACAGCACATACAAAATTTAAAGTTAAGCAAACAAATAGAAACACAAATACTGGTGGAAAAAAACCCCAGGTGAATAAATGGACCATCACCATTGAAAAAAAACAACAGTGGTATTTTCAAAGCTCTTTTCACACACAGGAGAGCATGTTCATCGGGGATATTGGGGGCAGGGGAGGAGGGAAATGACAAAAGGAAGATTAACAGAACTGTGTCTTGGGAAAGGCTTCAATTAATATTAAGAGCAACCAGAAAGACAAAACAAATGATGCAGAACCAACAACAGGTTCCCCATATGGAGTACAGTGAGCACCGGGTACAAAGACAAAGCTACTTCAAACGTGCTATCAATGGCTTAATTTCCCCCCAGGGATCCAACACTACTCAAATTCATTTTTCCTTTTTTATTTTACTAGCTAATAAGAGCAAACAGTTAGCAAGAAACTAATAGGCAAGCAATCATCAGATGAAGAAAAATATGGTTTTCAGATATCTCAGAGAAACGACACAAAGCTCAAGAGTGGCTCTGTGCAATACTTTACCAAGGCACCCTTACAGTCAGATCACATTCAGGAACAGAAGAGATTGTTAATTCTCATAAATGTTTTACAACAGTGTCTTCCTAAATGCTTTGAACTATTTAAAACAACATTTTTAAAATTATATAAGTCTAGCTAAAAGACTGGCAAATGAACATTAAGGTAGCTGCTTCTCCACTCAAGGCAGTAATTCTTCTGCTTTAATTCTTACAGCAACAGATGTTGTAGGATCCTCACCACAACATGACAAAGCCTACCCAAGGTTATATTCCTCTGTGCTCACACAGGGCACAGCCACCCAGCTGAGCCCTACCCTGCCATATTAATTAAAAAACATGGATTGATGCATTCCCAGAGACACTGTGGTAAATTCAAGATAACCAGAACTACACCAGCGCAGGTCCCCACAAGTTTGGAGTTGTTTTCTTCTAAATATACTTTCAGGGAGCATCTCTTGCATTCCCTTCCACTCAATCCTGTGCTTAAAGGCTTGTTCAAAACCATTTTAAGGAAAAGCAGCATTCCTCAGACACTGCTTTGCTGATTTAAGGATATGGAAGGAATAAGCTGCAGCTCAAACGTCCTTCCTTCAAGGGGAGAGAAGATGGTCTTTCAAAGGGATTGATTTGAAAGTCTGTGCCCACTTCAACTCCTCAACAGAGCTACTGTGCTGCAGGGGTAATTTTAGTTTAAGATTAAAATGCAGCAGAGACCAGGACTGCACTTGTTTGTTTGTCTGTCTTCCAAGCTAATGGCTTTCATTCTGCAGAGCACAAGCCCTTAGCCAGAAACCACACGGGTATCTCCTCTTGGAGCATCCCTGCCAGACTGGAACTGGAATGAATCCTTTTGAAAAGGATTTTAACACCCCAAATAGGAAGAAAGATTGAGAGGCATGTGATTTCCCCCCTACATTTCCCCCAGGCTCAATGCACAGCAGTGTTGGCACTTGCTAAATAAAAAGGCAAAAGGAACCATTCAATAATTTCTATTGCTTCCTGAACAAAACCTGGTGGGAAGGGAATACACCAACTGCAGAAGTAACTGCCAGCAGAAAGGTTTTGCATCCAAACACAAACTCGAAGTATGCTGAGAGTAAAAAACTCAATGGTTCAACTTCCTAAGTCACCTCTTATTTACATTTCAAAGAACATGTTACAGAGCCACTACATTTAATTCTATTATTTTACCACTTTCTTTTTTGTGACAGTAGCAAAAAGCCTGAATTTAAGTCCCAGTTGCAGAATCAGCTGTGCAAATGGACAGAACAATAGTATTTTCAGTAAACTTGAATAAATCATCTATGGGTATCTTCCAAAAAAACCCTGTATGCTGTACACATCAACTTTGTGAACAAGAACACAAGAACTTGTTCACAAGCAGTAAACAAGATACTGCCCACTTGAAACCTTGACTTAGAATCACAGAATGGATTGGGTTGGAAAAGACCTTCGAGGTCATCAAGTCCAACCCTTGGTCCAACTCCAGGCCCTTTACCAGATCATGGCACTCAGTGCCACGGCCAATCTCAGTTGAAAAACCTCCAGGGATGGGGAATCCACCCCCTCTCTGGGCAGCCCATTCCAATGCCTGAGCACTCTCTCTGGAAAGAATTTTGGGCCCCTCAGGTCAGGAAAGATCTTGAGGGGCTGGAGNGCCATGATGTGGTAAAGGGACTGGAGTTGGCCCAAGGGTTGGACTTGATGATCTCAGAGGTCTTTTCCAACCCAATTGATTATATGATTCTATGATTCCTGCTGCCCTAACCATGCCTTTAGCTTTGTGGCTGTGTCCTGACAGAAGAATTGGACAGCACCAGATGACCAGCAGCACTGCTCATGTAGCCGGCGTGCTGCTGATCAACAGCCAGAGCAGATGGAATGCAAATCTCCCTGGGAGGAGGGGACCAAGAGGCTGTCACCATCCTGCTCCGGGAATGTAAACGAGCTATTACCAATTAGGAGCTAAATTCAGACAGAATTTTGGTGAAAGGCAACACTTCAAGGTGTTTGTGGGGAAATCCATCTGCGCTGTCTAAAAAAATCCACTGAGTACTGCAAGGTTAGTCTGTGCTGTTTCATTCGGGCATCGGCACAAGTGGTTGTTGTCCTGATTTTATGTCCTGCAAGGATTTTAATTTAGGCTTTAGGCAAATTAAACCACAAGTATGGTGAGGATGGCCTTAATGACATCATCTTTTTTTCCTCACCAGAATAGAAATTTTTTATTTTGGGCAAACATTTCAGAGGTTGGAATCAGCTCCTCTTCAACAGCAGAAGACAGGGGAGTGGAAAAAGCATCGCCTAAAAGTCTCATAGAAATGAGGTTTTGTTACAGCCACACTGGTTCATCCAGCAAACCACAAAGAACTGACATCAACAGAGGTTAAGCATAAAAGGTTTGAGAGTTGGTCCTTCAGCACACTCAGCACAAGAAGCACTGAAGGTGCCCCAGTTCATTCACCCGATTGATTCACCAACTGTTCTGAAACATGAATAAATATGTAAGTGGCTACTCTACTTTAATTAGTGACAATCAGTGAATCTAACCAGAGAGCCCAGGCCTCCAGCCCTTGCATTTACCTTCCAGTGCCTCTCCCTTGGGAACTGAATAGCAATCAGGTACGTAATGCAGGGATGGTTCCTTTTTTCTTCACATTTAGGGTGGAAAATAAGGGGGGGGGGGGCAGGGCATAGAGATAAAAAGGATAAAATAATTAAATCCTGAAACCCAGGCAAAAAGTCTAAACATGCTTAAGGAACTGTTTTGAGGGAGGAGAAAATTAGAGAAGAGGGAGAAGGAATAAAGGAAAAATAAAACTGAGTGCAATTGCAGAAAACGTGAAGCAGATGATGCATTTCCTATGTGATAGCTTAAACAAGTCCCAAGGCACACCTCCTCAGTCCATCAAACACCACATTTACATAAAATCATTAATTCATTAGAGTAGTGAAAGAAAAGAGGCATGGCTTAGAAGGGACAGAATGGAATGAATGAAGTGGAAATTTAAGCCAGAGATACAAGGAAAATGTCCGTATCTGTGCACACTGAGCTTCCTGAGGGAGAGAGGGACACAACTGACCTCAAAGAAATGTCTCAAACTGAAAAACGTTCCTGTTTGCCAACACTAAACCACCCTGGCTTTGAACATACAGACAAATGTACACATGATAGTAATGCCACTTGTCTGCCTGCCCTCTGTGGCGACAAGGAAGGAAGCTGCTGCTGCTGCCAACAAGAGTTACTTGCTTCTGGTTTCGTCTCCACCACCCTTGATTAGAAACACAGTCTCTGTTCCTGACAAATGTACCCAAGGTCTCAGTCACCTCTTTTGACTCACTGCCGTCAACTCAGCTTTTCATGAAGCTTCTTGCCCTTCCTCTGAAATAATGGTAACTTTGAACCAAAAATGTAATCCAAAAGATTACAGCCCACCCCCTGCAAACTCACATTGAACATATGAATTAATTTTCAGGTTTCTTGGCTGTTTTATCACTCGATTCACACACACACAGCCCGAATCTGCAGTTCTGTAGCCATCAATCTGCCTGCAGAGACAGTGTTAGCACGGCAATCCCCCCACACAACACAAGTGGTCTTACAGACGGCGGCACTATATTTAAAGCAGAACATGGATGTGTTTTCCTCTCCTTTGCCAAACAAGGATATGAAATGTGCCACATGGCAGGTAGCATGCAGATGACAAAACAGTCAGAATTCAGCAGAAATACAAGATGGGGCTGCCAGAAGGATTCCAACAACTCTTTGTGGGGGAAAAAAAAACAACCAACAAAAAAAACCAACACAAAAATCAGACCATACCCATAGGTGCTCCCCCAAAAGCTTTGGCCATCTTTGCTCCCCATGGGTGAGAACTTTCACTACTGTTATCATCCCAAATTCAGTTGGAAAAAGGATAATTGTATTTAAGACCAAAGGAGTGTCCTGGGTCTTGGATGTAAACTTACCCAAGTACCTGCTGATGTGCCTGTCTCAACCTCTGAGATGAAGAAAGAAGTTATCATGAATTTTGAGACTGTTACAAGAGGAACTGCTGACAAAAAGGAAGTAGCCAAGACACCATGTTTCTGTAAGGGACAGAGTTCATTTTGGGGAAGGAGTTTCCGGTTTTGGAGAAGGATCTCTGGCTTTGGAGAAGGATCTCTGGCTTTGGAGAAGGATCTCTGGCTTTGGAGAAGGATCTCTGGCTTTGGAGCTTGCATGACAAGAACTTAGAGGCTGTCCCATACATGTAACACTGGACAGAGCAGAAGTGAGTCTGGAAAAACTCTCTGGGAAGAAATTCAAGTCTTCGTTCAGATAAGGGGTCTAAATAACATTTGAAGTTTGTAGCCAGAATCAAGCTGAGCATTCATTATAATCACCCTGATACCTCAAAGGTCTGTTTGGTGTTATTACACTCAACAGCCATAAAGCAAAGACACTGATGAGACCTGCAGGCTTCATATGGCAGGAGGACAAGAGAACACATCAACAGAAGGTTGTGTTGGCCAAGAAGACCAGTGGGATCCTATCCTGTATCAAATTGAAGTTGGAGAGCAGAAAAAACTTCTTTGCAGAGAGAGTGCTCAGGCATTGGAATGGGCTGCCCAGAGAGGGGGTGGATTCCCCATTCCTGGAGGTTTTTCAACTGAGCTTGGCCGTGGCACTGAGTGCCATGATCTGGTAAAGGGACTGGAGTTGGCCCAAAGGTTGGACTTGATGACCTCAGAGGTCTTTTCCAACCCAATCCATTCTATGATTCTATGATGATTCTAAGGTCTCAAAGGCAGCAAGACAAACAGTTCAAAATTCAATGTAAGTTAGAGGGAGCTGTAAAAATTTCTTGGGGAAAAAAAATAACTTTCCCTTTTTTGGGGATGTCACACCTATCCCAGAATCTGAGTCCTCCGTCAGCAGCACTGGAGCAGCCTCGATACTCCAGCCATGGATCACATGGCTCAGCTGACAGTATTGGTTACACAGGATTGCTTGGAGGGACAAGAGAACACCCACAAGGCAGAAAACACAACTACACATGGCAGCCTCTATACAAAGTCACTGAACATTAAATCAATCTTGCTTTTTAAGAACGAGCTTGAAAAGACCAAGCTGAGTTGCTGCTGTTGCTGAAATAACGGGTTATCATTTGCTTTTGTGTTTATTGTAGAAGAGCAAATCTAGGAAATTCATAGCAAATGACATTTTATGCAAAAGTATTTTTGCAGCTAGCTCTAAAGAATTCTATCAGAGTTTGCTTCTGCTATTGGAAATTAAAGATTCACTAACACATCCACCTAGCATGCCTTATTAGCATGTTGTTTAATACCACTTAAGAAATGACCTGTGAAATGTTCTTTGCATACCCACAAACTATGTATCTCTCCTCATTAGCAGCTTCATTAGCACTGAAAGATGAAAAATACACTCTCTTTCCCTGCAAATGTAGTATAAATACACACCACCTCTACAACTAGCAGCAAAGACTCAACAGCAACAGCCCACGTTTAAAATATTCACAACAAAGTTTCAAGCAGGCAAATCTGACGAGGATTAAACGATATTCCATGGAGGTGATGGTTATTCAGACAAGTTATACACATCTAGGAATGCTGCCAGTACTTTAAAAAAGGTTTGCAACATTGTGCAAAAGAGATTTTATAATTTTAAATAATTGCTTTTTATTTTGAGCAGCAAAATGTTTGCCAAAGCAAGCGTTTTTATGAACCATACCCTACTGCCCTGGATTCCTCTCTGAAAATTGTAATTATTTTATTATAGTAAAATACTTACATCATTTTCAGAGCCTGAAATGGTAATGCTGTCAAAAGACATATGGTGATAGATATTCCAGTGCCATTAGCTATGAAACTTGACTTCCTTTAACAAGTCTTTAACCAAGTCTCATTGAACCGACTTGTGCATCACCACAGTGTTCATTAGTGAGATGGACTGAGCTGCTTCTGAAGCTGCTGAAACACAAACCAGCTCTGAGCAGATGTGGTGCAGGCATTTGCATCACTTTTCTTTGCTGCTACCCACAAATCTACGGTAACCACAGAGCTCCTTCATAGGATCAAAGAATCATAGAATCATTTGGGTTGGAAGAGACCGCTGAGATCATCAAGTCCAACCCTTGGGCCAACCCCACTGTGATTACCAGACCACGGCACTGAGTGCCACGTCCAGTCTCACCTTAAAAACCTCCAGAGAATCCACCACCTCTCTGGGCAGGCCATTCCAACACCTGACCACTCTCTCTGCAAAGAACTTCTTCCTGATATCAAACCTAAACCTCCCCTGGCAGAGCTTGAGCCCATGCCCCCTTGTCCTACTGTTCGTTGCCTGAGAGAAGAGACCAATCCCCACCTGGGTACAACATCCTTTCAGGGAGTTGTAGAGAGTGATGAGGTCTCCCCTGAGCCTCCTCTTCTCCAGGCTAAACACCCCCAGCTCCCTCAGCCTCTCCCCACAGCACTTGTGCTCCAGTCCCTTCTCCAGCCTCGTTGCTCTTCTCTGGCCCTGCTCCAGCCCCTCAATCTCTTTCCTGACCTGAGGGGCCCAGAACTGAACACAACACTCAAGGTGTGGCCTCCCCAAGGCAGAGTCCAGGGGAAGGCTCACTGCCCTGGGCCTGCTCGTCATGCTATTTTTGATACAGGACAGGATCCCTCATCTCACCAGAGGTCAGGAAAATAGCCAATAGAGCAAAGGCAAGCACTGATACGATGGAGGAACTGGAAAACTGAAGCCACCACAGGCTTTACCTGACAGACAGCTGCCAGATGCTAGCAGCAGATGGATTCAGAGGCACTTGGATCTCTCTGCTAGCTGGGAACCCCTCACTGCTGCTATCCATGGACACAAAATCTATGTGAGATGTAAATAGCAGAAAATTCGTAAATGAGAACCAAAAACCATGTCAGACTAAGCACTACAGCCTTGTGATTCTGTGCTCTAGTCTGAGAGAAACACCAAATAAGAGACATACAAACACATCCCCAAATATTTATGATGGCACGTTTCTGTGCAGAGGGATGAGGCAAACCTCTCCACTTCTACAGTAAGACTGGGATGGAGGAAAAGACCTTTCCCAAGCAGTGGGAAGAGGAAATCATGGAGGTGGATGTATTTACATGAGTTTAAAGTGATCTTCATAGAGGAATTAGCTTCTAAATACCCAGAAACAGCCCCACTTTCCAACAGCCAGAAATAAGGTCCTTGCAATTTGTTTCTTTTTTTTTTTGTGCATATGCAGCATCATTAAAGGATTCTCCATCTGCACTTACAATTGCTCTTAACATTTGCACAGCCCAAGACAAAGATGTTCTGGGCGAGCCAAAGCCTCTTTCTGACAACTGTCACAAACCAAATGCCAAATCAGTCTGGTGACATCTCTGACCCATGAGAACACTGCAGCTTCTTGGAAGGAAATTCCTGGAAGAAATCGATACAGTGCTACAAAACCCTGTCAGTTCTGCTGCTGCTCAAAAGAAGGACTGCATCAGCAAGACAAAGGCGACAGGAAATGTAGTCCCAGGATATGGGGTAGGATGAAAAAGGCCAGGCT
Organism: Sakesphorus luctuosus; assembly: GCA_013396695.1. Taxonomy (NCBI): domain Eukaryota; kingdom Metazoa; phylum Chordata; class Aves; order Passeriformes; family Thamnophilidae; genus Sakesphorus; species Sakesphorus luctuosus. The sequence goes on from VWZD01000232.1 coordinate 360,197, forward strand.
GTTATGGCTGCGTGAGTGATGGTGGCTTCAGGAATACAACCCCAGTGGTACCAGCAGGAAACATGTACTGTAAAAGAGGAGACTGCAAAGCAAGTTTTGCTCCTAAATCTCCTGATATCCCACAGCTGGGAAACTGGAAGAGTCTTATTTTAGAAAAGAAAATGCTGTAACAAATAAAAGAAGCCATCAAATAAATAAATAAATAAATCATGTCGAAAATCACTCTCCTCTCTTAGTTTACCCGCACAAGCTTCCACTGATGATGGATGTATGGCCAGACCGCCATACACCACAGGACCACCCCTACTGATGATGGATAATTCCCTTTTAAATTAAGGATGGAGGTGGTCCCATGGTGTAATGGAGAGCGCTCTGGACTTTGAATCCCAAGGTCATGAGTTTGAGTCTCAGTGGGACCGTCCCCTGGCAGTTCAAGCCTCCCTGCCATCCCATCCCGTCAGATCTCAGATGCTCAGCAGGGTCAGCCCCGGTCAGTACCGGGTGCTGTGACAGTCCCGAGGACTTCACTGTCACTGTCCAAGCTCACTTGGCCGTGGCAGATGGACCTCAGGACTTAAACGGTGGGGCCAGTTTCACGCATGCTGAGCCTCACCTAAAAAATCCACTGTGCAGGCTGGAAGGGCACGTGGGGAGAGCCCTTCCCAAAGCTTCATTTGTGAAGTTTTGCCATACATACATACAAACTGAGGATACACAAATAGGGATCATTACACAGAGAAGGCTTTGCAACAAAGAACACTCCCTCATCCATGTGGGATGGGGATATTTTACTATCACTCCCATCAAAACAATGCACTCCCTACAGTGTGTCCCCCTGGGCTGTGCTCGGCTCACGCGAAGATGCTCGGTGTGCTTGGCAGCCACGTGAGGAGCAGCACGCAGCCCAAGAGCCCTGAGAGAGCACTTTCCCCCCTTTTCCCTTTCAATGTTAATCCACATTGGCACATCCTGACTTCTGTGAGTTTGGGAAGACTGCTCCTAGTTTTTATGAGGCATTGTTAGGAGGGCTGCAGGCATCCTCCCCACGCCACCAGCAGCACGAGCTCGCTATTGTCTCTGCTCCCACTTGTTTAAAATTCCTACGGGATACTGACACATCTCAATAGGGCTTTAATAATAGCCTAATAATTGCTCCAGACAATAACTTACATTGTATTGAGAGCTCGCCTGTTGGGGGGGTGGGTAGAAGGGTTGCCTTGGTAACAATGAAAAAATCATATGGCAAATAGAGACATGAAAGGACACAAGCTGATCCATTTGCTCCCTGCTCACAAATCCGTGGGAAACAGTGACATTGGCACGACAGTAAGGCTCTTCTGGTCAGAATGTGTAAATAGCATTAAACCCCAACTTATCTGGAAGTTTAATTAAGGCTTAGGTAAAGAAGACATTATGAATTATGCAGTAAGGGCCAGAGGTAGCAGACACTACAATTTCAGTGTGCTATCAAAGCCGATTCTCAGTCTCAGGAAGACAGAATTTTGTCATCTAAACAGCTTAATTTAAAGTGCTGAAGAGAAGGTAATGAGGTCAGTAAACTCAAATGCTCCAAGCTCGTGTTTTCTCTCTGCTCTGCTTTGATCAGCTTTCTCTGGCAGCTTCCTTCGAAAGACATCAATATTGTAGTACATAGCAACTCAGAGTCAGTTTTTAAAACATGGCAAGGACTGCTGCTGTACTGCTGAAAATAAACACGTACAGACTACACATTCCTGCATTTGTCCTGCAGAGCAGGAAAAAATACCTCCTGCAAGTGCGAGCCACCTCCTTCATCCCTCCCTCCCATCCTCCGAGCCTGCAGAGACTGTGGCTGCTCAGCAGGAAAAAGCATTCAAGGAGGCCTATGGTTATTAGTGACATAATGGCTCACAGGTTCATGCTCTACACCGGGAAGTGACAGCAGTAGACAGAGCAGACTGGCAGCCAGGAGCTCACTCCGACCAATAGGAGTCACGTTAATGGATGTATTAAGACCAACCTGCCCAGCAAATGGCACAGCCGCAGCAAAGCCGCCACGGGAGAGGCTCCCCTACCACTTTCTCATTAGTTATCGCAAATTAAATTAACTTTCCAAAGCACAGGAACAACGATAACTAATAAAATTCCGGTCCCATGATGCCATTTTATGCCCATCTGTTTCTGAGAAACCAGTGATGTCTGGACATGCTTACACGTACCGTCGACATCTACGGGGGGGAAGCTGTGAATTCACACAGCTCCTAATCATGGAATCATAGAACTGTTCAGGATGGAAAAGACCTCCAAGATCGAGTCCAATCATTAACCCAGCATGGCCAAGCCCACCACTAAAAAGGAAAGATATTGAGGGGCTGGAGTGGGTCCAGAGAAGAGCAACAAGGCTGGGGAAGGGACTGGAGTTGGACCAAGGGTTGGACTTGATGATCTCAGAGGTCTTTTCCAACCCAATCTATTCTATGATTCTATGATTAAAGTGCCACATGCACATGACTTTCAAATCCCTCTAGGTCTGTGACTTCGCCACTCCCCTGGGCAGCCAGTTCCAGTGCTTGAGATATTTTTCCTAATATCCAATCTAAACCTCCTCTGGCGCAACTTGAGTCTGTTCCTTCTTGTCCTGTCAGTTGTTACCAGGGAGAAGAGGCCAAACCCACCTTGCTATAACCTCCTGTCAGGGAGTTGTAGCAAAAAGGTCCCCCCATGAGCCTCCTTTTCTGTGGGCTGAGCCCCCACAGCTCCCCCACATAATTAGCTCAGTTGGTTAAAACTTGATTGTAATAATGCCAAGGTCATGGGTTCAATCCCCTGTGTGGGCCATTGACTTAAGAGTTGGACTCCGTGATCCTTGTGGGTCCCTCCCAACTCAGAATAGTCTGTGCTTCTATGATAAGACTTGTACTCCAGACCCTTCCCCAGCTCCACTGACCTTCTCCAGATTCACTCCAGCACCTCAGTGTCCAACTTGGCACAAGGGGTCCAATCTGGTGGTGACACATAAGATCATTGGAGAGAATCAGGGCTGACAAGGGAAAACCAGTGACATTGTTCCTCTGCCTGTGGTCACGGCTGGTGCACCATTAGGCAAAGACGACCCATTGTGGGAACTGAATTACATTACTTAGAATGGAGAAAGTCCTGCCAGAAATGGACTTGTGAAGAGAATGAAGAAGCCACCTCTAATGCCTTAACAACTGATGTTTTTAATGTTGTTTAAATGTACTAAATGGTTTCTATTGTCTTTTTTGCAAAGTCACTGCTTCTCCTTCCCAGGGTCCTTTGAGATGATTGCTATCTCAGGGGTCTGGAGGGAAGTTGTGACATTCATGTTACCCATCCCCTTGCTATTGAATGTAAATCCCCTGATTCCCATTGGCCCACAGCCAAACCCCTTCTTGTTTCCTATTGGTGGGGTTTGGAGCCCTCCAAGGTCCATATAAACCCCTGACCTGCAGAAACAGATTCTCTCTCCTCCCTCCCCGGTGGTCTCTGTGTGGTCCGTTTTGGGCTCTCTGGGACCACGTGGTCAGGGGCAGTGGGGGACCACATTTTCTCCTTGGTAATGGACTAAACCCCAGGACCAGGAGAACAACCCAATCGTTGCAGATGGTGCCCCACATCAACCCATCCCTGTAGATGAAGAGGCTCTGAAAATGGAATAAGGGGGGGATGGAGAGCAGGCAGGAGCAGGGAGTGCTCCCATGTGCTATTGATGGCAGCTCATCCCTGTGGAAAGGCCACCTCAGCACAGCACTAATGAGACAGCTCAGGCAGGGACACAATAGGCAAGAAACCTCACTCGTAGGAGGGAGGCAGGAGGCTCTCAGAAAGGCACAGGACAAAGAGCTCCTCTTCAAAGGAAAAGGGCACAGGCTGATAAGATGGATTCCTTCCAGCACGGCACTTTCTCCCCAGCAGCCAAGTAAAGGGGCTGGGCTTTCTTAGTATTGCCTTTGGAAACGGGATCAGAATACAGATATTTAAAAGCATGTTCTGGCACAGGCCCAGTTTCCTTGCCAGCAAGATTTGCAACCTTTAACACCGAACAAAATCCTGCTAATTGCAGAATTGTTCTTTCCTCAAAGAGTCACTCCCACAAAGCTTTACAAAACCAACGACAGCAGATGAGGCCCCTACTACTTGTTTATTCTGTAAAACACTTCATGGCAGAAATTTAAGCCTACAGGGAGGAGAAAAGAAGTAACATTCTGTACTAACTCTAGAGACCTCATTTCATTTTGAATTTCACATTTCAAGCTGCCTGCAGAAAGCTGAAAGAGAAGCTGTTGGCTTCTACCATGAGCTGGAAATACAGCACTTACAGAGGAGAAAAGGAAAATGGGGGATTGGGAAAGGGCTGGAAAGGTGAAAATCCCCTGTGACATCCTAATTATGTTTTGCTGCATATCACAGGATACCAGACCACCTCAAAAATGGAAGTGACAGCCTCCTCTACTATCAAGAGCATTTATCCAATGCATTCTCAAACCTGGAAAGAAAGCAGACTGATGATACTGCAATTCAGTTCAGCCATCCAAACTGACTAACCAAATCTACAGATATGACTAAAAATCCTAGTTTATCTACAGCAACTGTGTGCAGCCTTTTTCCAGCTAGAAACACGGAGAAAAACCCTACAACAGTCTTCTTACCCATGTTCCAAGATAAGTACTTGAGCCAGTCATCTCTGTCTTTGACACCTGTACTCTTAAATTACAGATACAAGTGTGAGAGGCCCAGAGGAAAAAAGCATTTCTTCAGTTAAACAGGATTTATTTCAAAATAAGCCAAATAATATTTTTTAGACCATGCAATATCCTTTTGGTATCCAAATCAAGAAAACTTAGGAGGAGTAAATGACCACTTAGAATAAATACCTGAAGACAGACACACTCAGAGACTTGTAACACTGTTTGGGTTTTTTTTTTTCAACTAAAAACTCTGAGAATGGTTTAGGCCAGTCCTCAAAGGAAGAGAAGAGATGAGAGATATGAGGGCTATGAGACAGTACTGTGGACATGGAACATAAGCTAACATCACAGAGAAGGGGAAAAAGGTTAAAAACAAAGCAACACAATCTTTTAATAGGTTCAAGGCTAAGTTAACATTACTAAGCATATTAAACAACAAAACCCCAAAACTATTAGACTATAGAGAATAAGGGTAGGATTAGCCAATTATGATGCTTTTGCAACAAGAACAAGGCATGCTGCAAGGCAGGCTGAAGTAAAACCAGGACCTCCTAGGAAGAAACAGCACTTGAATATTAAGCAATGGAAGAAAATGGACAGAGGGAGACAGAGGGACAGAAAAGCTTGTTTAGGAAAGAATTGATGCTAGAGCAGGTCTTTTCCATGGCAGGGCTGTAAATGGAAAAATGATGAAGAACTGGCATCCAATTGATTCAGTTATGATCTGGTAAAGGGAGTTGGACCAAGGGTTGGACTTGATGATCTCGGAGGTCTTTTCCAACCCAATCCTTTCTATGATTCTATGACCTGCTTTGAGCATTGCCTTGGACAAAAGCCTTCCAGAGTAAGAAAAATGGTATAACTTGAGAGGACTCGAAGATACTTGAAGCAAAAAGCAAATTATACTTCCTTTTCCCCTATCTCTCCTCCATGGAAGCTTCTCCACACACTGTACAACAGCAGAAAGAAAAGCAGGAAACCACCTTTCAAATGTCATTCTAGTTACACCAAAAAAGAATCTGTAGTACTGCTGCAGTTGTGAACAATATGTTAGTGTTTTCAAAGCTAAATTGCCTTTGCTTGACTCCAAATTGCCTCATCCAAATAGGGGAATACCAGTGGGGAAGAAAAACTGGTTCATTTAGAATCAAAACTTGTAGCTCAGAAATCTAAGCTGAAGGTTTTCAGTCATAATCAGTCTAATGATTTGAGAATGTTTAACTCTATTGTAAAGAAAAAAGCCAGTGTTAGCCAGAGCTGAGGGCAGAGCCCTTGACTATGGTCCTGAATTGCCACTGCCTACAGATCTCTAGGACAGAAAAGCTTTGCCATGACAATAACACACAAGGTGTTGGGATTAACGTGCATGGAACTGGACAGGCTTCACCAGCCTTCTTGCAAGGCTGTGCAGAGAGTCACAATTTAATTGCTTTAAAATATATGGGGGATTTATTTCTGTGAATTAAAGTAATTATCTAGAGGAATGACCATGAAATACATTATTATCCTTAAGCCTACATTTATAGTAGTCTTAAAACAGTACCTCTGGCAGTCCTGGCTAAGTCCATCTCTCAAAACCTGAAATTACAGCCATGCCTCTGCCCAGGGCTGCAGCATAGAGCCGAGAGGGAATCCCTGGATGCACATGGATCCACTGCTGCAGAGAGAACAGCTGACCCAGCTCAGCACATCACACCCATCTCCTTCCCAAACCTCCTTTTCCAAGTTATTTTTCTGTGACAAAATGAGGTCGATTAGGAGTAATCTGTTTTATTAATTGGAATTCTCGCTCAAGAGCAAAGAGGAAAGAGGAGTATGTCCCTCTCTCTCCCTTTAGCCTGTGGCTACCCAACAGTATGGGGTGTCTCCAAAAAACTCTCCACTTCCATCTAGCATTGAGAGGAGCAGGTCAATCCACATTTCAGAAGTAGGCAAAGCCACCTCCCTAACAGGATCACAAAGCTGTGCACGGCAGGTGGGTGTCAGCACTGAGTGGCACGGGCTTATTGCTCACTGCCAACCCATCAGGGGCCACTCAACTATTGTTGGGGGCAATAAAGGTTTTTTCCAAACTAAAAAGTCATTGGTGGAAGCCAGCAAAGGGAGGAAATCCTGTCCCTGATTTCTCTTTCAAAAACCAAGTTTGAGTAGCAATATGTTTGATGAAAAACCTACAAATCAATTCCACGGTTGCTGGTCTCAAACCTGATTAGTCTTCCACAAATTGCTTGACATTTGCCCTTCCCAAAGTAATCCTTAAGTTGGGCATTTCAATGCATTTGTTACACCTTCATGATGAACTGTTCTGCTGGTACAGACACCAACAAGGCACTGAGGACTGGAGGCTTTCTGGGGCAGAAGAAAATGCAAGTCATCTGATGCCTGCAATGTCACAACCAAAGAGCAGACCTACAATTAAATCTGTACCTCAAGACAGGCACTTTCATCTCCTGGCCACCTTGTGACCTCCATCTGCACCCTACCTACCAGAGAGAAAATGCTCCACATTTCTACTAGGAAAATCAAGCTGCTTATGGACCTAATTTTTACATCTTGAACCCATGAGGTCTTCAATTTTAGGGGAAAAAAACCCTGCATCCCATTTTCCTGAAGGTGAGGTAGAAGGAGAGAAAGAAGCAGAGGTGAGTTGAGGACCTCAGCCATGGAGAGAAGACATCTCCAGGGATCACTGAAGGAGGAAAAAAAATACACAACCAGGCAAGTATTAATGCAAAAGTTATGTTGGAGTCTTGCAAATTTCTAAAGCAAGAACTATTTATCCCTTGTGGTTAACAAGGGACAACAAGGCTACAAAAACTGAATATAAACCCCCCAACATTTTAATGTGTGAGAGGAGCAGCACTCAAGGTCTGGACTGCAAGCAGAGGAAACTCTGCCAAGAATTCATGTGCCATATGAAGGCTGTAACATCAAGAGCCCCTAAAAACCACTAAGGAAGATGGGAAGGAGAAGGCTTAGTCAAAGCAATACATTTTAAAGCTGTCATCTTATTATCACAGTGTCACGAGTTGGAACAATATATGTGTTTGAGGCATACTGGAAACTATGGGTTTAATTAAATATATTTATGGAGGATGCTTCTGAGGTTTCCAGGGTACTTTTTATAGTCCTAAGGCTGCTGGCAATACAGGAAGTGACATTCACATCAAAGACTGCACCCCATACACAAACACCCCTCAGCGTTTGTGTTTGAACAGTAGGATGATCCAGGTTAGGAGTCAAAATAGAAGAAAGAATTAGAATTCTTCTGGAGTGAAGAAAGGAGGAAGAGCAAAAGAGAAAAAACATCCCCACTTAGAAGGAGCAAGGTAAGGGCTAGGTCCTGCTGGGAATGTAAAGGTCACCATCACCTTCTCACCTACCATTGGTTTGGCCTTTAATACATTGATTTAAACTTGCAATAGTTTTAATAAGCATTGCTGCTCTTGTAATCATAGAATCATGCAAAGGTTTGGGCTGGAAGGGACCTTAAAGGGAGAAAGCCAAGACACACTCTCGATTCTTTGCTGCAAAACAGGAAATCCAAACACTTGGCACACTTCTTAATGGTTAAGGGGATTTCTGCTCCAATGTCAACACCTACAAGACTGCTGTCCTAGCAGATCACTTTCCTGCAAGCACTCAGGTGGAAAGGTAGCCTCTCTGAAAGGCATTTGTGGCTGCAAAGGACAACAATACACACACCTCCATCTAATCCCCTTCACAGAATTATCTCCAGTATCCTGAGCAGTTCTTGGCCTTTCTATTGGAAACAGAGAACCAAAGAATCCTAGAATTGTTTGGGTTGGAAGGGACCTTAAAGCTCACCTGGTTACAACCCCCTGCCATGGGCAGGGACACCTTCCACCAGCCCTGGTTGCTCCAAGCCCCATCCAACCTGGCCTTGGACACTTCTAGGTATGGGGCAGCCACAGCTGCTCTGGGCAACCTGTGCCAGGGGATCATCACCCTCACAGGGAAGAATTTTGTCACAATATCTAATCTAAACCTGCCTTCTGTCAGTGGGAAGCCATTCCCCCTTGTCCTGTTGCTCCATGTCCCTGTACGAAGTTCTTCTCCAGCTCTCCTGTTGCCCCTTTAGGCACTGGAATGGCCTCTAAGGTCTCCCCAGAGCCTTCTCTTCTCCAGGCTGAACAAGCCCTATTCTCTCAGCCTGTCTCCATAGCAGAGGTGCTCTATCCCTCCGAGCATCTCCATGAACTCCTCTGGACTTGCTGCAGCAGCTCCACATCCTTATGATATTGGGGGTCCCACATCTGGATGCAGCACTGCAGGTGGGGTCTCACCAGAGCAGAGCAGAGGGGGAGAAGCATCTCCTTGACCTGCTGGTCACATCCTTTTGATGTAGCCCAGGACACAGTTGGCTACTCTCCAAATCAAGGCTGGCAGGCAAGAACTCCCTCTAATAGTGAGAAGGGAGCAGGAGGTACATGTGTGCATGCACAGAGTGTTTTCCTCCAGAATCCAGTGCCCCTCTGGAATGAGCCATGGAGCAACACAAGCAGGGTCTTCTCCTGGTCAACCTGTCAGCTGCATCACATGCAGTACTCGTGCACTTGAAGAATACAAAACTGGGGGGTGCCTTGAGAATTTAAGTTACACAAGCCACCTACCTAAACCATCACCTAAGCAATGAAAGTTCACCAGTTAAAATATCTGCTCTCACACAAAAAAGATGCAACCCAAAAAAAGAACCTCATGTGACCAGGTACACAGGTTGTTTCAGAACTAGTTGTACACTGAGAGCAAGCAGAAACACCTTACTTTACATTTTGTTATAAAAATATGTAAAAGAGGGTCTTGTTATCAAGATAGTAATAATTAAAACCTGGATGTCCACAAACTCACATTACAAATTCAGTGAACTAACTAACAGAGCACCAAATTATTCAGGTGTGAACTGGGAATACATCAAGCTGGTTTGGTATTTTTCTAAAACAAACAAAAATAATCTAAGGGTACTGGTGCGAGATGTTCCCACATCCTTAAATACGCAGCGTGTGGGGACTTCTCCCAACCCCAAAACAGGTAAGAGCTTTAATAATTAATAATCTTCAAGGAAAAATTCAGTTTAGCCTAAAAGATGGGCAGGCTTGTGATACTCAGGGGAGGAAACTGGTTGAATACATAACAACATTGCTGTTTAGATGCTGTACAATTGCATCCTAAAGACTAAAAGACTGAAGCTTTGATTCCTTCAATCGTATTTTCCAAGGCAAGCATCCAGTTCCCAGGGCGAGCTGTGTTTATTTTGATTAGAACTGCCACATGGAGTCAATACTACAAAACCACCACTCAGTTGAGATTCTCAACTGGCAAGCCACAACTTTCTGTTGAGTTTCCAGTTCTTCTGCACCAAGGTTAATGCTGAACTTTGTCCAAGAAAGAGGAAATCAGTCAGAAAAGGACACTGAATGCTTCTTCTATAGGAAAAAGACAAATATTTTCCAAGAAGAGGTAAGCTGTGTGCTGTAGCATACATTGTGTTTGGTAAGACATACATAACAGCCACAGCTCTAAGTTTCCCACCACCTCTTAACCAAATATTTACACATTTTTCTTGTTTATTGAATTTGTTTCAAGGTAAGGAATTTATAACCAGAAAGAGCTCAAACAACCTGGCTCCATTAAAAGCCTGTAGCAGCTTGGAGTTGGCTTATTTCTGAGTATACAGAGTCTTGACTTGGGCCATTCATCTTTTAGATGAATTAAATGTCACTTCCCATGCATCTTTTGTGTAAGGGGATACAATTCAGAGGGGAAAACACGAGCATGACTTTAACAGCTGTTGGAAATATCACCAGTTTGATGCACAGTTAGAAATTTAAAGCTAAACAAACATCTTGAGGTGTACTGTGTAACCTAAATAAGAGTTCTCAGTAGATTGTTAAGGGGAAGAAGAGCAAATGCATCACAGCACAAATCATTGGCAGCAGCAAAGAGCTATCTAATAGCGAGGAAAAAAATATATACATTAACATTTCAAAACCTCCCCTGGGCTTAGCTAATTGCTATGATCAATTCTGGTTTGTTCACAAAAGCTTGGACAGCTAGCCAGAGGGGGGGCAAGGAGGGAGCTAAGAACAGGAGATGCAACTCTAATGAGCTTTTAAACAGTAGGACAACATCCCAATGGACATGCAGGTGCACTGCAGCCCCGGGAATCATCTCACCAAGCACAGCTCCCCACCTGACAACAGCTGCAGAGGGCCAGGCAGGAGATGTGAGCACGCATTAATCTCTCTGTGCCAGCACTGCTGAATTAGAAGCACCTCATTCACAACACTCAGCATGAAGAAAGATGCTCCCTCAAGCCAGCCCTGCTGCCCTGATTGCAGTCAGCTTCTCAACAAGAGACTGATTAGACAAGCCAAAAGCACCCAGGCTTACAGCATTAAAATAGAGAGTCATCACGGCTGTTCAGGACAATCCTGAATATTTAAAGCCAGGCATCTCAACTCACCTGCATTTGTGCCCAGCACATTAAGAGACAGCTTTTTTGTCATCAGACATGAATAGGCAGCAGAGTGTCAGCTGTTGGATGTTCAGTGTGGCCAGCAGGCCCAGAGCAGTGACCCTTCCCCTGTACTCTGCGTTGGTGAGGCCACACCTTGAGTGTTGTGTTCAGTTCTGGGCCCCTCAGTTGAGGAAAGAGATTGAGGGGCTGGAGCGGGGCCAGAGAAGAGCAACGAGGCTGGAGAAGGGAGTGGAGCACAAGTGCTGTGGGGAGAGACTGAGGGAGCTGGGGATGTGTAGCCTGGAGAAGAGGAGGCTCAGAGGTGACCTCAGCACTGTCTAGAACTACCTGAAGGGAAGTTCTGGCCAGGTGGGGGTTGGTCTCTTCTCCCAGGCACTCAGCAATAGGACAAGGGGGCACGGGCTCAAGCTCTGCCAGGGGAAATTGAAGTTGGAGATGAGAAACAAATTCTTTCCAGAGGGAATAATCAGGCATTGGAATGGGCTGGCCAGAGAGGGGGTGGATTCCCCATCCCTGGAGGTTTTTAACCTGAGACTGGACGTGACACTGAGTGCCATGATGTGGTAAAGGGAGTGGAGCTGGCCCAAGGGTTGGACTTGATGATCTCGGAGGTCTTTTCCAACCCAATCCATTCTATGATTCTCACTGCTGACCAGCATCCTTGTCCCAGGTTCACAATTGCAGCACAGCCCCAGTCATTTGCACCTGCTAATTCACAACTTTCTTTTTTTTAACTACATCTTCAGAGGTGAAACACAAATGGGTTGTTAACAACACAGGAGGATCCTGTTCGCCTCTGCTAGTTGTCAGTACAAAGATTGCTTGGTAAAATTAAGTTTTATCAAAGAGATTTCATCTAGAAGAAGACAAAAAAACCCCAACGGGTTGGGCAATCACAATGACTGCCAAATTTTGTATGTCCATAGGTGGGAAAACTTGCCATGTCAAGTGACCTTTATCAGAGAGTTTCTACAGCATTTAACATACTTTTGTAAATATGTGATTACTCGTTTCTGATTGCAGAAGGCACATTCAATGCCACAAACCATCCCAGAGTAAACCTCACTGTGTCTGCAAACAGATCCTAGGCCTTTATGGTACTTGGCTGCTTTGCCAAAAGACTAAAATTAATGCACCACTCACAGAGGTAGGGACTGACATCTGCCCCACCATACCCCTCTTTAATTTAAAGCAAGCAGAGGGGGTGTAACAGTCCCACCCCTTTCATTAATAACTTCCAGTAGCTCTGACAGAGATATGACTACACATTTGTTTGTTTGTTTTGAACAAACAGATGCAGATAAACCCCTCTTTAGGATGTGAAAGGAAGAGAACATATAAAATAAAATGTGCAAAAAGGGACATCTTCAGGGGTTTGCCTTGCCAGGACACTGTAACAACAAGCAAATTTTACAGCTTCCATATGTTCTCACAGAGTGACAGGAGCTTTAATAAAGTAACCAAAACATTGGACTAAATGCTCAAAGATTGCTACAAGTCATTTTATAATACTTATTATAAATTTCTTGCAACTATTGTGCTTTTACTTGAAATGGAAAATGCTGGCTTGAGAGACGAATTCAAAGCATAACCAAATCCTGCTCTTGGAATCCTAGAACAGCTCGTGTTGGAAAGGCCCTTAAATATGATCCAGTACCAACTCCCCTTCTGCTATCCCAGGTTGCTCCAATCCCTGTCCAACCTGGCCTTGAACACTTCCCAGGGATGGGGCAGCAACAACTTCTCTGGACAACCTTTTCCACTGCAACGTGGTGATTCTTCTGTTCAACAGTGGGTCTAAATGAGAAATCCAGAGTGGATCCGTTTAAAGATCTATTATAAAGCCCTAAGAACAGAAGACCTTCAATGAAGCCCTTCTGCTCACAGCAGTTCTGCCCATTTTGCCAGCTGTGTTACAGGAACTGCCATAGCAACTTGGTCATAAAGGTGTGTTAGCCCAGTAGCTCATCCCCAGCACCTCCCAAAAGTGGGTATATCCAGGGATGAATGCAATGACAAGGCAACTGTGGAAATGAAGCTTCCTCTAAATAACCTTCCCAGAAACAGCTATTTGTGGTCTCCTGACTTTGTGTTTGGAGTTTAAATATATTTTTCTCCTATGGAATTTGTTCAATCTCTTTTTGATCCCAGTCTTCTCCTAGCATCCTCTATACCTATAACAGAGTTAGTTACTCCTCTTTTTGCTTTGCATTTGGCATCTGCTCTTCCATTTGATGTCCCCTAGTTCTTGTGTCAGAAGAAAGAGTAAACCTTTCATCTTTTTCATCACACAGACCTCCATCAGATCTCTTATTCAAGGCTGAATAGTGCTAATGAACACAATCACACCAAAGCCATTCTGCACCTTCGCTCATCCTCATGGCCCTACTTTGCACCTTTTCCAGCCTGCCCTAAGCCTTTTGAAGTGGGATACCCAGGTGGGGAAGAAGAGCAACACCAGAACTACAAACTAGTGGTCTGACAGGAAAAAACACCATCTTTTCCTTGCAGCCTTGCCTTCACCTTTTCACTTTTCCAGCTTCTCAACCAGCTGTGTCTCCCTCAGGTACAAAGTAAAGGATCAAAGAATCACAGAATGGATTGGGTTGGAAAAGACCTCCGAGATCATCAAGTCCAACCCTTGGCCCAACTCCAGTCCCTTTACCACATCATGGCCCTCAGTGCCACGGCCAAGCTCAGTGGAAAAACCTCCAGGGATGGGGAATCCATCATGTATGAAGGCAGTTCCTACTGAGAGCTCAGGTACACATGGTGCATTTCCAGGCTTCACTACAACCCCACTTGCAACACAATGCCCGAGAAGAAACACGTAGACAGTCAATACAAAACGCTGTCAGCCAAAAAAATATAAGATCAGCTGCAGATAAAACCAGGAGGGACTTATTTGATACCCACATTCTTCATGTTATGAGTTGCTAGGGGTCTCATTCAACCATTTGAGTGTGTTGTCCTTGATAAAACATCAGCCAAAACTGTGAAAATAATATGCAAGAAAGTTGATGTGGTTTCTTGATCTTAATTTCCACAGTTGGGTAGCTATTATAGCAACATTTTGTTCCTTCATGGGGATGCGAGAGACGACTTGCATAAAATTCAGCTCAGTAAGATTAATAATCAAAGTGATAAATCAACATAAAGCAAGCAGGCAGAATGCTGAACCCACTTTGAATCCCCATGTTCAGTCAATCGAGAGAAAATGAAACACACAGATTTTGTGAATTATTCACAGACACCTCACACACACACCTTGAACATTCAGCACATCAATACAAAGCACTTAGGCATTACAAAGCTGTAGCATCCTCCCAAGTCTTCCATTACACTTCCAAGTTGAATTCTTGTCTTTTCTGAAGCAGTTTAGTCTGGCATATAAAAAAGAACAACATTTAGAAATACTAAAGAAAATATGTATTCAAATAACCGACACAGCACAACATCCAATGACTCCAAACACACATCTCCGTGTCTCAAGTGCAGCAAGCCTGGATCTTTCCATAAAATGTTATTGGTGAATTCAGACAGCAAGGAGAACTCAAGGACATGGCAGACAGAGGCAGGCTCAGGGGTGGGAAGCAATGCAAGAACTCTGCAGTCAGCTCACTGTAAAGCTCAAGATATAAAATACATATATATTTTTTTACCAGGATGATCTCAGAGATGAAAAAGTTCAGCATCAAGAGCACTCTATGCATGGTTAGTGTAAATAAAGTACATCCCTTTTCAGGTGTTTGCCACCTATACAGTCAGATAACTCTCCCAAGTCCCTAAAAAGCTTTTCAGTTTCCTAAAACCTGCTCCTCTGTTACTTCTGTGACTGCTGTTCCAATTCCTTAGTTTCCAGGGAGATGAGAGCAGATCTGCAACAAAAGGCACATCAAGAAGAAAAATAAACTCCAATTTCAGCCCACACAAATGTCATTCTCACAATCTACCTGTGCCTGGAATTCAGCTGCCATTAAAAGATTTCCTACCTCCTCTTCCTTAAGGATTGATAAAAAGAAGAGTACAGTGAATGTTTTCATATTTTCCTTGCAAAAAGAAAAGTAAAGGGAGAAAGCCAAGACACACTCTTGATTCTTTGCTGCAAAACAGGAAATCCAAACACTTGGCACACTTCTTAATGGTTAAGGGGATTTCTGCTCCAATGTCAACACCTACAAGACTGCTGTCCTAGCAGATCACCTTCCTGCAAGCACTCAGGTGGAAAGGCAGCCTCTCTGAAAGGCATTTGTGGCTGCAAAGGACAACAATACACACACCTCTGTCTAATCTCCTTCACAAAATTGTCTCCAGTATCCTGAGCGGTTCTTGGCATTTCTATTGGAATCATAGAACCAAAGAACCCTAAAATTGTTAGGGTTGGAAGGGACCTTAAAGCTCATCTGGTTCTACCCCTTCCACCAGACCAGGTTGCTGCTCCAAGCTTCTCTGGGCAACCTGTGCCAGGGCCTCAGCACCCTCAGACCAAAGAATTTCTTCCTAATATCCAATCAAAACCTCCCCCCTTTCATTTTAAAACCATTCCCTCTCGTCCTGTCACTCCACGTCCTTGTCAAAAATCCCTCTCCAGCTTTTCTGGAGCCCCTTTAGGCACTGAAAGG
The DNA here is from genome assembly GCA_013396695.1 of Sakesphorus luctuosus. Lineage (NCBI taxonomy): Eukaryota > Metazoa > Chordata > Aves > Passeriformes > Thamnophilidae > Sakesphorus > Sakesphorus luctuosus. The sequence continues at coordinate 376,006 of VWZD01000232.1, forward strand.
GGCTCTAAGGTCTCTCTGAACACCCCCAGCTCTCAGAGTGTTCCCCATAGCAGAGGTGCTCCAGCCATTACATGTCCTTTCCCCACCACTGACAGAGTTCATATCCCATCTATAACACAACAGAAGTTATTTCCCTTGTTCCCTCTCTTGGGTTATTAGCTGTCAAATTTTACAACATCTGAAGTCAGAGTATAAATCCCTTCACTTTAGAGCATTAATTGTTTCCAGTTGCTGGAGCAGTTAGATACAGTCACTCTCTTCTACAATCAGTAATAAAATAAAATGAAGCTTTGTGGCCCTGAGGAGTCATCAAATGCTATCTGGCTTGCCAAAAGAAAAATTCAAGAAAAGGCTTTCAGAGTTCATATATTCCAAATTGAAAAACACTAAAATTACGAAGTGACAGGGGGAAAAAACCCAAAAACAATATTTTATTTCTTTTTAACACCTACTACTCCAGCTGTTCTGTAACTTTCAGGCAGTTCCTGGTGAGCACACCCACGAAACACTGAAGAATGCAAGTCTAAGGCTCATAAATTCCCAGAGCAGGTATCCTGCATTTGCAGTCTTACTGAAAGAAAGAGAGCAGTTTACTGACAAATCCAAGTTTTCACCATATAGGGATTTATCCTCAACTACACTTCTGCCCTCTGACAGCATTAGAGGATTGTACACCAAGTACAAACATCACATTAGTACACATATCACAGAATCACAGAATGGACTGGGTTGGAAAAGACCTCCGAGATCATCAAGTCCAACCCTTGGGCCAACTCCACTCCCTTTACCACATCATGGCACTCAGTGCCATGGCCAAGCTCACTTGAAAAACCTCCAGGGATGGGGAATCCACCCCCTCTCTGGGCAGCCCATTCCAATGCCTGAGCACTCTCTCTGGAAAGAATTTTTTTCTCATCTCCAACTTCAATTTCTCCTGGCAGAGCTTGAGCCCGTGCCCCCTTGTCCTATTGCTGAGTGCCTGGGAGAAGAGACCAAGCCCCACCTGGCTACAACTTCCCTTCAGGTAGTTCTAGACAGTGCTGAGGTCACCTCTCAGCCTCCTCTTCTCCAGGCTAAACACCCCCAGCTCCCTCAGCCTCTCCCCACAGCACTTGTGCTCCAGTCCCTTCTCCAGCCTTGTTGCTCTTCTCTGGCCCCGCTCCAGCCCCTCAATCTCTTTCCTGAACTGAGGGGCCCAGAACTATATATCACATCAGTACCCCCATCACCTCAACATGTGTATCACAGCAGTATATACATGTGCACACACACACTCACTTTCTTCCAAAGAATGCAAGGGGTTAAATTTTCAAACACATTTAAACTCACTGCTAAGGTCACCCCTGCTATGTCTTCACCAACAAAGCCTGCACTTTCTAGGAACACAGCCAAACACAAGTATATATTCTTGCACTGCTTTCCAACAGTTCTTTGGAAGGCATTTCCCTATTCCTTCAGCTGAATCCCCCAAGATCTCTTCCATTCTGACTTTTTTTTGGCCAATATTTGGAGCATGATCACACTAAAATAATAAATTAATAATGATGCTTGCCTAGCATTGGGCTGAGTGGTTTCCAAAGGTATTTCTTTTGTTTCTGTTCTCACTGAAACTTACTCCATTGGGAATTCCTCACTCCCAGCCCCTCCTGATATTCTGGAGCCAATCCAAAACCCTGGGATCCAGAAATAAGCTTTGTTTGTGTATGAGCTGGAGGCATCATATAGGTATCGATTTCACATCTGCTTTTACAGGAGGTTTTGGTGACAGCTGTATCAACAGAGATGGGATATCCTGGGATGGACATACTGACAATTCCATATAACACATTTTTTGAGAGCTTAACTTTTCCAAGTCAAGAGAAGAGCTGATGTAACAATGTGAACTTAGGATTCCTTATGTCAAGTCCACGGTGTTTGAAAAGAAGCATCTTCCAAGATGATCATCAGTAGGATTTTCAGGAAGTCCCCAAAACAGACTATTCTGAGGCCTGAACAGCAGCACAAACACATGCCATGTTTCCCAGAGTGTTCTCCCCTCCACTTTGCAAAATGTGTCCAAGTAGAATGAAGATTCATTTGACCAGCAGGTGCAGTCAACATGCAGGATGCCTCCCACAAACACTGAACTCACCACTTGTTTACTGCCCACGTGCTCTGATGATACACGGCAGATCTGATGCATCCTGAACGAGCAGAGACTGAAGTTCTGGACACGAGTGTGGATACACTTTTCTGGCTTGAATTACATCAGCCAGAGCAGAGGCAAGAGGAACTAGAAAGATGCTCTATATAAATTAGAGAACAAGCCTTAAAGCAAGAGGGAAAAGTCCACACACTTTTTCTCAGGACAAAGCAGACAACCTGTGTTAGATCCCATCTGCAGTATCATTCCATCTTGGGTTTCTGAGGAGGTATTGGGATGATGGAAGTCCACTATAATACTCCCAAAAGTGGTTTGAAAGGAAAAATGACTAACAAATTCTTCCATGCCCTGTGGAAACCCTCAGGAGCTTGGTACCACGAGCTAGATCTGAGCTCCTTTACCTTACAATCTACTGAAAAATATTTAAAAAGAAACGTCTGGTGAGAGTCTGCTTTCAAAGGTCATAGGCTAACTCTCTTTCTGGAGATCCCCTACCTTTCTTCCCCAACTTTGAGGTCTACAGAGATTAAAAAGTCATGATTTATGTCTTGACAAAATTACTTAAAGATCCTCGAAATCATGGCTTCATTGCCTGTCCATCAGCACTGGACATAAGGCAGCAATCTGCAAAGAATCATAGAATCGATTGGGTTGGAAAAGAACTCCGAGATCATCAAGTCCACCCCTTGGTCCAACTCCAGTCCCTTTACCACATCATGGCACTCAGTGCCATGGCCAAGCTCAGTTGAAAAACCTCCAGGGATGGGGAATCCACCCCCTCTCTGGGCAGCCCATTCCAATGCCTGAGCACTCTCTCTGCAAAGAAGTTTTTCTGCTCTCCAACTTCAATTTCCCCTGGCAGAGCTTGAGCCCGTGCCCCCTTGTCCTATTGCTGAGTGCCTGGAAGAAGAGACCAAGCCCCATCTGTCTAGAACTTCCCTTCAGGAACTGTGCCTGGTCTTATGCTGGAGCAATAAACACAAAGTTTTGAAACTTTACACACTCTAAAGGGTCTCCCTGCACCCACGTCCTTCCAGCCCTCACACCACCACAGGGCTTCATGTGACCCACAGACACCAAGGTAACATTATATATAACAGCAACATGTCACAGCTCTTGGCCTCAGTAAATTCCACTGTGAATAAGGCTCAGTGACTCAAGGCTGAACAGCACTTGATTCAACAGTCACGGGGAAATAGTTTAAAACAAGAACTGAGACATCCCTTTTCCATCCGTGCCTAAAAGCCGTGTCCCTCCTCTGTCCAAAGGACAGCTGAAGGGCAGCAAAAGCTGCTGCCAGGGCCTTATTACAGCCAAATCCCTTGGACATTCCCTTGGTCAGCCTCTCCATCCCTCCAGTCTTACAGATTTAATAAACTGAAACTTTAGGAGTCCCTTTTAGCAGCTATATTCTCTTGTTGATAAACCAAAGACCTAAAAGCTTTAGGGAAATCTCTTTCCATAGACATACAGAGTCAGAACGTGCTTCAAGGACACAGCTATTCCTGGCTCACCATGAAGGAAAAAAATAAAATTGGAAAAAAAAATTTGCTGCCTCCTCAAGGAGCTGTACCTGTGACCACTGTAATGATGTGCAAAAGAACCAACAAAGCTCCCACCAGGGTCACAACCCACCTCCACTCCAGTAGTTAATCACAGAATTGTAGAATGGTTTGGGTTGAAGGGACACTAAAGATCACTAAAGCTCCAACATCCCCCTGCCATGGACAGGGACACCTTCCCCCAGCCCAGGTTGCTCCAAGCCCCACCCAACCTGCCCTTGGACACTTCCAGGGATGGGGCAGCCACAGCTTCTCTGGGCAATCTGTTCCAGTACCTCACCACCCTCACAGGGAAGAATTTCTTCCTATTATCTAATGACTAAATATTTTCCATTTTCAAAGCTTTCTGCCTTACTTTTCTTCTAGCACAGTACCAAGGGCTGGTATTCCTGAATCCCCAGATCACAGGATAGGCACAAACGAGCTAGAACAGTAAGACACACCATTACCAGCACATCTCAAATATAAATTTCCAAATGCATTATAAACACAAGCATTGTTAACTTCTGATCCATTTCTGTGCTGAATGCTGTAATTTACCTTCATTTTGGTTATGGAGGTGAGCCAGGCAGCCACAACAGCGTTAGACAATTACACAACCACCCAAAACCAGGCACAGTGATAGCTGTGTCAAAGCTGAGGTCTGTAAGATGAACAGCCTTCCTGGAGCTCTCCACATTTAGTGGATCATGAGAGGCATGTTTATACCTGCTACACGCTCCTATTTTACAGGTGGAACTTGGGGAATATTATCCCTCCAGTTACTACAGTTTCTGAACTTAGTGTCCCTCAGTTCAGGAAAGAGATTGAGGGGCTGGAGCGGGGCCAGAGAAGAGCAACGAGGCTGGAGAAGGGAGTGGAGCACAAGTGCTGTGGGGAGAGGCTGAGGGAGCTGGGGGTGTTTGTGCTGGAGAAGAGGAGGCTNAACCTAATCGATTCTAGGATTCTGTGAAAGAGTAACTCAGGGTCATGTTATTCAGGGGAAGCAGTGCCTACCTGGACAGACCTCTGGAGACGACCTGGCACTCTGACCACAGGCATGAAGATAAACCCACCCCAAAACAACAATGCAAATGGCATTCATTACTGAACCAACAATTAAAAGTACATGTAGAGCAACAGCTGTTGTAGTTGTGAGCAAAGAAACCTCAAGGAACAGAAATGACAACAGCAATTGATCCCTTACAAAGGTGATCAAACCCATGTCCACAGTGTCTCTACAACACTACAGACTTCACGGTTAGGTGTTCCCTAAAAACATTCCTGTGTCATAAACACCAAGGACTCCCTGAGATTCTCTCAGTTGGTTAAACCTTGGTTGTAATAATGCCAAGGTCATGGGTTCAATCCCCTGTGTGGGCCATTGACTTGAGCTGGACTCAACGATCCTTGTGGATCCCTTCCAGCTCAGAATAGTCTGTGATTCTGTGACTCAAGACACAATGAAGATAAACACAGAGAAAGTAAACTTCAAGAACAGCACTGCCTGGTTAAAGGATATAGAGATGGGCTGAAAGGCATCATGGTTCATAGCCCAGTCTCACTAACAGCTTTTACACTTGCTGTATCAAGTGTTACAGATGAAACCCACACTGTGTTGCCAATTCTCAAGGCAACATCCTGGTTCCAGAACTAACAGAGGTGCAGATTCCATTCAGCTTCACAGCTAATATGGAGAACAACTTCTATCCGCAGAAGAACATGAAGCTCATTCTGATGAGCTTCATAACATACAAAGCACAGCGGTATTTTATGTCTGACAAAATTTACTATAATTAAAGTAAATAGGAGGCAAATATAGAGAACTTTTACTCTGTTCTATCAATTAAGAGAAGCCAAATTACTAGGTGGGAGGCTTAGGTGGACAAACTGAGCAGTTACAGTCTTGAAGCTGGCACCAGAGACAAGACAAGAACATTACAGGGCCAGAGATGTTCAGAAGTTAAAGACCACATCAGTGCAGAGAAACAACTTTGCAATAAATACACCAGCAGTGATGTCTGCTCTCTATGCACTCAGCCTGGAATTTTACCAGCTGCTTCTCAGAAAGATGCACACAGATTTTCTAAAGTAGCTCAGCTCACACATCACTCAAAGTTAAAGGAAAATTACTTTCTTTCTATTTCTATTTCATAACTACTTAAGAAAATCCTCTAAAATAATATTATAAGCAGAATATCAAGAAAAGATAGTTAAATACTGACCAACAAGAAGTTCTTGTTTGGAATTTTATCTTTATTATTATTCATGATAACCCAGTCCCAGTCTTAAGAAAAAAAAGAGAAGTGCATATGTATCTTGACACAAGTATAGAAATCACCAACTTCTAAGGGGTAACAATTATAAAACACCAGATGGAGTTTTGCAGCACAGCCAGACATCCTCAGGCAGTAAGAACAAAAACTTCACTAAGCCAGGAGAGGCTGCTCCACATCAGCAACTTTCTGACAGCATCTGGGTTCAGAAATGCTGTGTCAGAAGAAACCTCGGCAAAATTCGGGGGGGAAAAAAGCTATAAATTGTCTTAATTATGCTGCGCTGTCACACTATTCATTTTATATTGTGCTGTACTACACACAAAACCAGAATTTAATGAAAAAAATTCTGACTTTTCATCAAGGGTGTCCATCACAGTGAACCTCAGTTCTTGCTGTTTTAGTGAGTGTGTCACTCCCTGGCCTATCAACACAACACTCAGGGTTATTACCTTGAATATGCACGTCTGGGTAAGTGGGAATATTTCCTCACCATCCTCTGAGGCAAATTCACAACCAGTCTCAGATACAGGTCTGGACTGAAGGGTTACTGCACAAAGGACACACATCAGAATTGCCAGTGCTTGAAAAGTGGGGGGAAAGCCTACACAATGTTTGAGTAATTTGCTTAAGCAAAGTCTCTAGAAGTTTTTTCTTCTAAGTGAATTGTTCTTAAATCCTGACTGCTAGTACTACTTTATGTCTAGATGTGGTGCTTAAAGAAAGCCACAACCTTGTACCCAAATCCTGTTTCATCCTCCATGTCATACAAGTTCCCTGGAGAACGTGCTACTGCCTCAGATTCCTCTGTTCAGTGTTTTTAAAGGCACGGGTGGCCAGAATAAGTGAGGTCAGGCTCCAGTGACCCATCAGGAGAATACATGAAAGCAGGAGACAAATCTGGGTGATGCTCACTCATCTGTGTCAGCTCTTTAAAGGAAGAATTCCCCTTGTAAAACACAGGTACTTTTATTCTGTGAGAGCATTCACAATGTTGGAACAAGAAAAAAAAATCAAGAATAAAGAAAACTCTGAAGAGGAAACAAATGGGGAAAACTGAAAACTTCTGTTGACACTAACACAAGATGTCCTGATTCTCTAGTTCAGAGATCTCTTCTTAACTACAGCAAAATCAACTTTGCAGAATAGTCTAAACTCCATGAATCACAGAATCCCAGACTATTCAGAGTTGGAAGGGACCCACAAGGATCATCAAGTCCGACTCTTCAGTCAATGGCCCACACAGGGGACTGAACCCATGACCTTGGCATTATTATAACCAAGGTTTAACCAACTGAGCGAAGTTTAAAGCTGTCTAAAATGTTATCTGTGTTAGACCTGGAAAAGAAACACTTACAACAACACATTACAGAATCACCTGTTATGTAAAAAAACAAAATAGGATCTTTCTGAAAAAAGCCTCATTGTGCAGATCTCTCCAAGTGAGGGATCATTTTGACAAAAGCCAAGCCTGAAGGACTGTCAAAAACACGTAACACTTTGTATCACTGGTGGTATCTCCTTAGGGAAATGTAGGCATCTATGGATGATGAAGACACACCAATGCTTGGCACTTCAAACCTCGATTTCAACAACCCAGTTCCTTGCTAATCACAGAATCATAGAATGGATTGGGTTGGAAAAGACCTCCAAGATCATCGAGTCCAACCCTTGGGCCAACTCCAGTCCCTTTACCACATCATGGCACTCAGTGCCACGGCCAAGCTCAGGTTAAAAACCTCCAGGGATGGGGAATCCACCCCCTCTCTGGGCAGACCATTCCAATGCCTGATTACTCTCTCTGGAAAGAAGTTTTTTCTGGTATCCAACTTAAATTTCCCCTGGCAGAGCCATTCATGACAAGCCAGCAGTGCTGGAAGCCAAGAGGCAGGGAGGTTTCCACGATGGGTTAAGGCTATTGGATAGCAGGGGTGGTGACCAAGCCAAATATACTAAAAAGAGACACCAAGGCTCCAAAACAGATTTCAGCTCCTTACCTCTTTGCTCCTGAGAAATGGGAAGTGCTGAACCTCCAGCAAAAGAATGCAAAGATTTTTCAAAGTCTGACCAGTGAGAGCCAAGAGTCTGGAGAAATTCTTGAGTATTCCTTTTCAGGTACATGGGGTCTAACTGCTATCAAAGAATCTTAAAAATTGGAAAACCAGCAAGACTTGGGGTAGATTTTCAGACACAGCACAGGTTTTCCCCTCTTCCCTTCCTTTCATTCCACCTAATTCAGTTTTTCCTACCTAGAGTAGGAATTCAATCCCAAGCAGAACAACTGTGGCAAAGACACTTTTTGCACTTTTACCAATATTTGGCACAACTGTTGCTTGGATTTCTGATAGTTACTGAAGAAGGAACTCTTCTGATCACCACAGAAGATACCTCAAGCATCAGAACTGTTCACACAGTGTAGGCCAGAAAAGACCGATTTTCAAATAATCCCTTTTGATGGAAAAAGAGAAATACATTTCAATCTATCTTGCATTATCCATCCAATCCAAGTGATCAATCAAGTTATGAGATTTTAGGATCTTGTGTAATACTGGATGTACACTAATGTTATAACTACAAATGTTCTCATTATTTCAGCAGCTATCCAGTCTTAAATGAGCACAGTGATTAAACAGAGATCATGTCAGCAGCTTTCCTGAACTTGACTGCAGATAGAGACAGCTGATTGCTCACAGACCTGGGCCTGAAACAAATCACCAGGTATAAAAAACACAACAAATATTAGTTCAATTCCCTCTATTTTTCAGTGGATAGCAACTTGTTTTTCTCTTACCATTCTAATTTAAGCTAGTCCAGTTTCTGATGCCTCAAAAAAGCCCATCAAACAATACATGTTAAAGTTAGAAAAAGCATCCCATTTAATTATGATGTTGTGGCAGTATGAGCTTCAAAACAGAAAGAGGAGTGACCTTAGGAGATGTTCATCTAAAATAAGATGAAAGTTGTTGTAAGAATACATTCCAGCTTCTAAAGATGTCTAATTTCTATGTAGGAATCAAATTTAGATTTAAAATTCCTTGTGTTTGAAACGACACTAAATAATCAGTCCCAAATTCTTGGGCTACAAAAAGCCTGTGGACCTGCCTGCACCACACCTATGATCAAATATTCCTCTTTGACCAAGTTTTTGGTTATTTTAAACTCATCTTTCAGTGAAACATGACCTAGATGCTAGTAGAAAAATAACAGTTTTACTGGTTTATCCCGGAGAATTCTCCCATGGTCCAAACTTTCAGAAAGCTACAGAAATTTGTATGCTCTGTTCTAATACAAGTCACGTTTTCAAAGTACAAACAAAGTCCTTTCAGTTGCAACTGGACAGAGTGGAGACAAAATCCCACATTTTTCTGGGCTGGGAAAGTCTATGCATTCCTCAAATAATACTTTTACAGAAGCCAAATAATTTTTTTAACTTCAGACAAAACGTTTCAGACTGCCATCTACTCCACTTTACTTGCTCCACTCAAGTTACTTGACAAGCAATGAGTTCAAGTTGTTTGCAAATGCACAACAGAAGCTTAACACCAGCCAAGTATTTTGGAGGGCTTTTGCCAAAAACTGCCCACAACACTAACAGAAACCTCAACTGTTTCATGTCACTAGTGGTGTTCCCCAGGGGTCAGTGTTGGGTCCGGGCCTGTTTAACATCTTTATTGATGATTTAGATGAAGGGATTGAGTCCATCATCAGCAAATTTGCTGATGACACCAAATTGGGAGGGAGTGTCGACCTGCTGGAAGGCAGGAGGGCTCTGCAGAGGGACCTGGATGGACTTGAGGGATGGGCTGATTCCAATGGGATGAAGTTCATCAAGTCCAAGTGCAGGTCCTGCCCTTTGGCCACCCCAACCCCCTGCAGCGCTCCAGGCTGGGCACAGAGTGGCTGGAGAGCAGCCAGGCAGAAAGGGACCTGGGAGGACTGAGGGACAGGAAGCTCAACATGAGCCAACAGTGTGCCCAGGTGGCCAAGAAGGCCAATGGGATCCTGGCCTAGATCAAAACTAGCATGGCCAGCAGGCCCAGGGCAGTGACCCTTCCCCTGGACTCTGCCTTGGGGAGGCCACACCTTGAGTGTTGTGTTCAGTTCTGGGCCCAGAGAGTGGGTGGATTCCCCGTCCCTGAAGATTTTTAACCTGAGCTTGGCCGTGGCACTGAGTGCCATGATGTGGTAAAGGGCCTGGAGTTGGACCAAGGGTTGGACTTGATGATCTCGGAGGTCTTTTCCAACCCAATCCATTCTATGATTCTGTGACGTAGACCTGAAAATACCTTATGTTGAAAGACCTGACATCCTCTTCTCAGTGGTAACGAGTTCCAAAGAACTTAGCTGCAAGAGTGGTCAGAAGACAAACAATTCTTCATTTGCTGTTCCACACTCATGAATATGAAGCAGGTGGAACCCTGGAGAGGTCAGTTTGCTTTTCCCACCAGACCCAGCTTATACTCAGCTTGCCTAAAAGCCAAGGGAAACCAGTGATGTGAGGAAAGGGAGCCCTGGAGTTTGCTATATTTACAGTATTAAATATATATAATGAACACACAGTACCCTCCTACAACTGAGTAGCATGTTCTGGGGGGCCCCACCCAGCATTTATCCTCCTGGGAATATTCTTTACTGTGGGCACAATTAGGAGTTGAGAAATACCAGCTCAGGGTGAAACTGGGACTGATAACCCGAGTCACAGTTGCAGAGGTCCAAAGAACTGAATCGTCAGACCTATTTATAGCTTATATCACCATCCCAAAAATCCTCTCTTCCAACTACATTCAAGTGGCACAGGAACACCAGCATTTGTGACAGCACCAAAATCCATTTCCCTAATTCAGTCTATTAAAATGAATAAAGTTTTAAGCAGTTTTATAGTGTGAACAAAGATTAATGGTAGAAATGTGAAAGTAACTAATAATTGAGATAACACTACTCCAAACCCTCAAACCTCTCCCTTCCACACCCCAAAATACTGGGTCTGCAAGTGAATCCTCAGGCCTGGATTGCAGAGATAAGAAACTTGGGCAAATGGATGAACATCACAAAATTAACTTGTTTGAAGACGGTAAAGCAAAAACCTGCAGGACTGAGGGAAGCATTTTTTTTTCTTTGAATGCTACTATCTGAAAGCTGCCAAAACAGATAAAACATGGCTTGCATTGGACAAATGATATTCAAAATCCATTAAAGCTGGAGCTGTACAAAGAAGTTTAAAAAAGTTTCCTGAAAGTTACAGAGACCAAAAGCATTCAAGGAACATCAGAGAGTTTCAAACAGTATTGTATCACATTGTGAGGTTTCCTGCCATGGCAGGAGCACATCCCTGTCCTCAGGGGTGTCCAGCAACACAACCCAAGCACTTACAGCATGGACAGCACCAGCAGTACTGTTCAAGGAGGGATTTATTTTGTCTCAAAGTAACTCAGAGCTTTGCCATTACTCCAACAAGAATTCTACTGCATATACCAAACAGCATCTGCTATAAAACAGAAAGTGCTCCCTTAGTAAAGGATTTTCAAAAGTTAACCTACAAATCATATCCTGTTGTCTAAATCAGACATGTTATAACTGTGACGTTTTGGGTTTGGTGGACATGTGTTTGGTTTGGTTTGTTTTTTCACCATGAGTTCTCATGGATTTCTTATCAGAGGAGGTCAATGTCTTCCTCTTGACTGACTCAGTTGAAAACATACCGAGATTGTGAGAAAATGTAGCCATAAATCTTTCTCTCCTGATTAGTTCCTACAATCAATTGAACAGCATCAAGAATCCCCTGCAGATTTAAACAAGAAACATCAATTTACAAGATGTAAACCATCACTTCTGATATAACTGGGAACATGAAGATAATCACATACTTCTCTAAACAGAGCTGCATGGGATCTTACCCATCATTCTGGAGATCAGCATTGCCTTCCATCAATGTTTCAGTCACTGCAGCCATTTAACCTCCCATACTATTCTTCAAGAAGTTCAAGCACTGTCTATCTTTTTAGGCACATTATATTTTTACTTCAAGTAGGTATTCATGTTCCTGCTGAAAAACAGTGGGAGAAAAAGAGGTTCTGCAAGATTTCTTTGCCTGTAGCTCTCAGCAACATTTTGCTTAGGTTTTCAAAGACTGCCTTAAATTAGCAAGCCCAGCCAGGCTCTCATTTCCATTGTACTGGAATCACTCAAATCACAGTCACAGGAAACCACTGGCTCATCTGAAACCTTGACTGTGCTCATTTTCCCCTCATCTTCATTTTTCATAGAATCATGGAATCAGTTGGGTTAGAAAACACCTCCGAGATCATCAAGTCCAACCCTTGGGCCAACTCCAGCCCCTTTACCAGATCATGGCACTCAGTGCCACGGCCAAGCTCAGTTGAAAAACCTCCAGGGATGGGGAATCCACCCCCTCTCTGGGCAGCCCATTCCAATGCCTGAGCACTCTCTCTGCAAAGAAGTTTTTTCTGATCTCCAACTTCAATTTCTCCTGGCAGAGCTTGAGCCCGTGCCCCCTTGTCCTTCGAAACCCAGTGAACTGTAAGATAAATAGTTTAAATAAAAAAGTTTTAAATGGGTTCTCTTATGCATCAACCTAACACAGGGCCGAGGTAATACATGACAATGATGATGCACTGATATTCTTCTTTTCCATATTGTGTCTTCTTCCCTCTGATTTAATAACTTTAATAGCATTAATGACATACTCCACTTAAGTCAGTCAACAACCAAAAAGCAAGAGAGCCAGCATGTGTTTTATCAATAATTAAATATTTTCATTTGCAAGGGAGCCACTCTTACCCCTCTGTCATCTCTGTGCATCCACCTCAGCACTAAGCTGCTCACAGAGCAGGAGTCTAACAATTAGCACAGGGTCACAGCATGTTAATGGATTTTACTGCATTCTACATGTATTGGACTTCGGAAAGATTAATGGCTGAAAACTGCATTAATTAATCATCTTAACAAGCCTGATTGTTTCTCTAAAGGAAACGCAAGAAAGCCAATCCTTGCCTACAGCTGGAGAACGTGTACTGTCCTCCACATACCTCTCTTATTGTTCAAGTATCCCGTGGTTACTGAACCACCACAACACATCCTCCAAACCCTACAGCCTCCAACAGCGGCTTTTTTCCTAGGAACACTCTGCCTTTGGGAGGAATGTCACTGGGGACTTCCCTATTCCAGGGTGGCAAGAGGAAAAGAGGCAACAGAAATACAACCCACTACTGCTGGTGGTGCAGTATTTAGTCCTCAGATCTGATTTTCTTGTAAAGTTCATACTAATTCCAGTGGGACCAGTTCTGTTTCTCCCAACAGAGCATTTCAGGCTCCAAATGAGCCCTTCCAGACACAGTAACAGAAAATTACTGTTAGGTTCAATTTTAGGTTTATTTTCAATTTACAGCTGTATCAACAAGGTAACTTCTCCCTCCTCACTCAGAACCAAAAGGAAATCTTCCAACAAGCACTTTCAAAAGACGTGCTTGATACTACAACTAATTTATAACAGACACTGAAAGTCCATTTGGGCAAATCTAAACAAACTCTGTGGTGCTGGAGTGCTTTTCTTTCAGCACTCTGTGACAAAGCACAGGTGAAGCCACTTATTACCTAAGTCTTAACAAAAGTTTACTCTGCTGCTCTGTGGAAATCCATGAGCAGCCAAACTCTTCCAGGATGGCCATCAAGACAAACTATGAGATAGAACTTCTCCCCAGAAGATCACAGAATCACAGACTATTCTGAGTTGGAAGGGACCCACAAGGATCATCGAGTCCAACTCTTAAGTCAATGGCCCACACAGGGGATTGAACCCATGACCTTGGCATTATTACAGCCAAGTTTTAACCAACTGAGCTGATCCCAGGGATGGTTTCTCGACTCCTGACATTATGGCTTTCATTAGATTAAAAGCTTCCCTTCTACTGGGAAGAAATCAGGATTCTATTATTCTTACTTTCAGCTAAAGACATTTCACCCCTTCTGAATGGAAACAGACGTTAAAATGGGAAGACTCAGGTTGACTGCTCTTTAAAATACACTTTAATAAATTACTGCCTCCTTTTCATCATTGCTTCAACTTACCTACATCAATGAAATTAACTCATCTTAGCTCACCTTTCTGACATCAAGTATTGCAAAAGGCCTACACGAGCAGCCTTATCTACATGTCCACCTCAGAGAAGCCACCTGCAAGAGAGATGTCAGAAGCTGTCTGCAGTTTGAATTTCAAATGCCACCCATATCAGCTTACATCAATCACAGGAAAATATAGATCTGTTTGCTTCACAGGGAAAAAATTTCGCCTTTGTAGCTGTAAAAAATGTTTCTTAAAAACTGTCTCTATTGATTTTAACAACAGAACACCCAACAAACCAAATCCTCCATTAACCCTTGGGAGAAAGTTCTGTGCCAAGTCTTTTAGCCCTTCAGATATTTATCTGCCATATAAAAAGACCCATGTACACTGCCCCTGCATCACTGTCTGACCTATCACTACATTTTGTTCCTTTTTTTTGGTTGTTTTCTGGTATTTTTAACAGTCACCATCTGTCCAAATGCATTTAAGGAGAAGACTTCATTCCTCTTCTCAGGATATCTCTTCTCACAGGTGGCAAGTGACAGGTGGGAGAAAATGGCCTGAGGTTGTTTCAGGGGATATTTAGATTGATTATTAGGAAAAATTTCTTCACTGAAAGGGTGGTCAGACATTGGAACAGGTTGCCTGGGGAAGTGGTGGAATCACCATCACTGCAAGTGTTCAGAAAAACACATGGATGTGGCACTTGGGGACACTTTAGTGGTGGACACAGCAGCGCTGGGCTCACAGTTGGACTCTTTGACCTTAGATGTCTTTTCCAACCTGAATTTTTCAGGCCAGGTATTGTGTATTTGTCATGATACTTCCTTGCCCTGGAGCATGCAGGGATGCCTTAGAAGTCACTTAATTAGAACAGTTAATGAATCCTTTTAACATTACACGTCCTTAAGGGTCCTGGAAACTCTACCAGGTTTCATGAATTTCCAACTAGGTATGAGGAAGTAATGAAAAAAAATAATGTAGATTAAAGTTTCTTCCACAGGATAAATTTACTCATTACAAGAAATCACACTTCCAAGATATTCAAATGAAGTGCCAGTATCACCAGGGAATGTTCCAACACACTTTTCATACACAAACCTTAAGAACAGAGGGAAGCCAGAAAGATTTTAAATCCTCAAGCTTCTACTCAGATAAAGTTCTTAATGCCATGGTGCTAATTAACGCTAAACACAGAGCCCAACTCAAACATCACCTCTCCCCCAACAGGAAACACTTGAAAGATGTAAAGTGGAAGCTTCAACAGGTTAAATATAAAAAATTTAAATGCTAATACACAATGAAACATCTGAAATTCTTTCAGAGCAGGAGAGACAAAACCTACAGATCTCACACCACTGGCAAGAGGCAACAGAGAACAAAACTCCCTCCTGCTACCTCTGGTCACCAGACCCTCCCTCTCTGCCAGCACCAACTGCTAGAGTAAATTAAAATGAAGTTCACTAGAAGTAATTTGTGACACCAGAACCAGCCACAGCAGCGGATCCTGGGATGAGGTGCAATCTGGCTGTTATTGAGAGATGATCCTGGGATGAGGTGCAATCTGGCTGTTAGTGAGAGATGATCCTCCTCACAGAACAGAAATTCTATTCTAATGACCGGCTCACAAAACAAAATTAGTCCAATTACTACATTTAAAGGATAATTTCAAGGGAAAAAAACCACAAAGAGGAAAGCTTGGTAGAGCAAAGCTCAAGGTAAACAGAATTAATATTTCTTAACAATATTAAGGAAAAAATATCATAGATCCACAATGCAGTAGAGAGCAGTAAAGGCTCTGAGCTTACTCACATTATCTTATTTTCCTCTGGAAGAAAGTGAGTCAGAGTTTCAACAATTTTACAAGATTTAACAAACACAGGGAGTGAAAGAGCTCAGGGCCATCAGTCCTGGGTTTTTCCCCCCTCCCCAAGTGCCATGCCTTCGGCAGGAATTCATTCCTTGCCCTGAAAGCAAACCAGAGTTTTCTGCTTCTTCCTCTTCCTCCTCCACTCCCCAGCAGTTGCTCATAATCCAAGTTCAAACACTTGCACTGAAGTTTTACAGAATATACAAATGTCTTCAGTTACCAGACACTAAATTAGCCACCCAAAAAATATAAAAGAAATACTGTAATCTATAAAAATAGACACAGGCAGACTCAAAATCAGCTTGTCAAAGAATCAGACACCAAATCCTATTCCAGATATAAAACTCCTCTCTATGCAGTGAGGAGAAAGCTGTAATAAAAATAAAACTACAAGAAAAGGCTATTACACAAAACCTGCCTTTAAAAATGAACTGATATCACAAATGCTACTTGTACTTTGTGAATGTAACCAATCTGACAGGAGCAGGAACTGGAAACAGATTGTAACAGACACGTTGACGTATTTCTACTCTTGATTTAACAGGGAAGCCTGAATTTTACTGGTTTTCTAACTTGAAATAAAACAACAATGAAAGAGAAGAGACAAGAAACTCACTGTGCACAAAAAGGAGAGCACAGCTAACAGGAACTGGTTCAGTTCTTCCACTGGCTCTTTCTGGACAGGGACAGCAGCATTTCCACAGATTGAATTCCAAAACCACTAGATCAAAGTCTGTGCTATCCATGTATCTATTGTATTATTTAACAGGCTGCAGAAACTTTAAGCCTTGCATGAACTTCAACCTGGGAAAATCAGGTATTTCAAAATAAATGCTTAAAAGTGCAGGCTGTGAAAAATTTTCATTTGTTCTAAAAGCCATTTCTTTTTACATTAAGAAGATTATATTGGATGATATCAAATACTTACTATGCATAGAGGTGCACTTTGGATGAACAAAAAGCAGTACTGAAGAGAAAGCTAAAAGACTGCCTTTAAAATAGGGCTACCTAAATAAATGCCACATGAGTGAGAATATCTGGTAAATTAAAAATGCAGAAATGTGTGGGGAGAAAAGACACAACCTGACTGCTTACCTAGAGCACAAAAGGAAACTGGAATCCCTAACAGGTTTCCTATACTTCTCCACTTCTGGTATAAATATGCTGCTTAATAAGGCAAACATAACAGTCTTCATGAAGGTTTTACATTCAGACTATTCATACATGTGTGCAAACCCAAATCACAGAATTGATTGGGTTGGAAAAGACCTCCGAGATCATCAAGTCCAACCCTTGGGCCAACTCCAGGCCCTTTACCACATCATGGCACTCAGTGCCACGACCAATCTCAGTTGAAAAACCTCCAGGGATGGGGAATCCACCCCCTCTCTGGGCAGCCCATTCCAATGCCTGAGCACTCTCTCTGCAAAGAACTTCTTCCTGATATCCAACCTAAACCTCCCCTGGCAGAGCTTAAGCCCGTGTCCTCTTGTTCTCCTGTTGGTTGCCTGAGAGAAGAGACCAACTCCCAGCTGGCTAGAAGTTCCCTTCAGGTAATTGTAGAGAGTGATAAGAAAAGTGTCCTGAAAACCCACGTGTACCTCTTACAGCTGGTGAGGATAAACTTTGCACTGCACATGGAAATGTGTGCGATACAACTTTCCATCAGAACTGACCCAGTTCCTTGGGCTTTGAAACACAAGAGGAAATTTTCCAAGGGAAGGAACAACGCCTTGCTTAAAAAAAACCAACAAGAAAATAAATTATTCCCCATTATACCGTTAACAATAAAGCCTTCAGTTCAGGTAGACCTAATTCAGAGCTGCCACTTATCCTCTCCTCACCAGTTTAATTCCACGTAATCCTCCTGCTTTGATCAGCTGCAAAACTGCTTGTTTTAACCAGGGGGATGCAGGGAGCTGTCACAGCCTCAGTCAGTCCTCCCTGTGCAGCCTGGGAGCGAGCACCGAGCAGCACGTCCTTAATTACAGAGCAAGAATATTTGTAAATAAATAGAGGTACATCATGCTTATTTAATAGGCCTCTTTGCATCAGGATCTGAGCAGATAATTTTTCTCCCACGCACTGAAGGAAAGCCCAGAAGATGAATTTAAGGTCTCTCCTGCCTCTTCTCAAAAACAGCCACAGGCTTTGCAGCCCAACTGGGAACTTTCCTCCCCATCAACTAATACTTCCCCCCAGCGTGATGTGCAAGAGCAGCACCGAATAAAACACAATGAGCTGGCTCTTGGATGGCACACTCCCTGCTTTGTTTAGATTTCAAATAGACACTTGAGCCTTTGTTTTCAGTTCAAATAACCTCTTGTCACCCTCCAACAGGGGAAACTGAGTATCCAGATAAATCAACTTTCAAATGAAGATCACAGCAACGTTATGCAAAACAGAAAGAATTAGCGCTGTGTAATCCAAGCGCAAAGGAACTCGCTCGCTTCTGAAAGCAGAGCTGAGGTCTAACCAAAAAAACAGTAACAGGAGTTAGTTTTCAAAAACATCATCAATGTAAGATTAAACACAGAATGATGACCCAGACCAAATCTGTATCCAACACTTTAAACAGAGAAGTTGTTAACTCTGACCATACACAACACTCAAGTAACTAAACATTGCACATGAAGCACTTCCTTATTTTTGCTAATTTCTGTAAATAAAATTGAAAAGCAGAGAATGGCAAAACACCAGTTCTCAAGCAGTCCAAGGTGCATTGCCTTAGCCTAGCCAAACGGCTGGGAAAAACTAAACACACCAATGGGAAGAGAACTCACAGTGGCAGTTTTCTCCCTTCCATTAGAGCTAAATATTTTCACCTGAAGAAAACAATTAATTAAAATAATACCACCTCTGTGGGTTACAGTTACGAGCTACTCCTAAAAGACGAAAACCTGTACTGACATTAGATAATATTCTGAGAGGTTTGGGGTTTACTTCCTCTGTTTAAAACTCTCACAACAGAAGCACGTGAGGACTGCAAGGTCTGATGGACATTTGCAAGAGAACTTAAGGAAGTTGTGGTATTTAACACTGTCTGAACTTCTTCCTCTCTCTTCTTTTTTTTTTAAATTTAGATTATTTCAAGTGTATATCCTGTAGTTGGTATAAAGGGATGATGCAGCAACATCACAGCACTACAAACTAAACACTTCCATTCTCTAGACTTGACTTGGACAAAAAGGCTGTTTTCAAACTTCAATAGGATCGTGCTGAAGTAACTGCAAAATTTTCAGAGAAAATAGTACAAGTATAAAGTTTCACCTGAATCCCACCTTCTTGCAACGCACAGAATAAATCCCCCTGCAATGCTTTAATTTTGTACTTCCAACAAAATTCAGTATGGGAATTAATAAGAATCAAACTCTTTGGGTACCAGAAAATTAAGGCAAACTTGGAAGGCTTTGGCATTGTTAGTCAGCACTTAAAAAAAATAGTCCACATTATCAACCATAATAAGTTCTTGTGCCACTTCCCCTTACTACAGCAGAGAATCACTCATTTATCTGCTAATGCACATTGTGTTTGTCCAGTAAAGGTAACAGAAAAATTGAAAGTCTGGCTAAGAGCCAAAACAGCAACTCTCCAAAGGATCAGCATTGGTGGAAGTTATGCTGGGGAAATTCAAAACTCAAGCAACGAGTAAAAACACAAGCCTTTTTCACTCACTCTAAAAGAGAAAAAACAGTGCACATAAGGGAAAATCTCAAACAGACACTGAACTAATTATGTACAAATGTGCACACAATGCTATAATTTATCTTCCTTACTTGATAGATAAAACTCCCAAACATCTCAGAAAATAATTATTACACATGAGACCAGCCACCAGGAGCCACATGCTACAGCTGAATGCTAACAGAAGGGGAAAAAACCCAGAACAAAATGGAACTATAGCCAAGGTCGTAAGAAGGTGATGGAGCAGAAACATCTCTTCCCAAACTCACCCCATTGTGACCTATCTACCTCAATAACAACCATGAAATCACTCCCAAAATGGATGGAGATGGCAAAACCCTCTGGCATACCCTGCTGACCACATAAAAAGGATTCAATAAAATTGCCTCACAAGACTGCAGAGTTGCTACAATTAAGGTGTGTGGCCATCAGATTCAAAACAGCCAGTTAACATATTTATGTAGGTTAGGTAAAGAGACCAAAGCCTTTAAGCACGTGCTTTGAAGGCCTCATGTTACTACTGAAATATCAAACTAAAGGATTTGGCATCAAAGCCTTAATGTATCAGCAAGAGTGGGGAGAACCTTCTCAGCTGGGCAGAGTTCTTGCATCAGCAGTTCCTGACTGACAGCTGGGCTGTACCAGCCTCCCTCTCCATGTCCCCAGGGAAATGAATTCCCTGCCTGATGACTAATTCATTACTTGGATTTGTGCTTAGGCAAGTCCAAGCCCAGATCAGGCACCTTGCAAGGCTGGATTCTTCCTCCCCGGAAAGCAAGCGGGGGCACATCTGCTCCACCTGGAACGCTGCATGAGCATCCAGCCACAGCAACCCTGCTCACTCCATCTGCTGGGAACAAAAGCCGGAATTGCATCTGTAGGATTCTGACAGCAGAATCATAGAATCAATCAATTGGGTCGGAAAAGACCTCCGAGATCATCAAGTCCAACCCTTGGGCCAACTCCAGTCCCTTTACCAGATCATGGCACTCAGTGCCATGGCCAAGCTCAGCTGGAAAACCTCCAGGGATGGGGAATCCACCCCCTCTCTGGGCAGCCCATTCCAATGCCTGAGCACTCTCTCTGCAAAGAATTCTTTTCTGCTCTCCAATTTCCCCTGGCAGAGCTTGAGCCCGTGCCCCCTTGTCCTATTGCTGAGTGCCTGGGAGAAGAGACCAACCCCCACCTGGCTAGAACTTCCCTTCAGGTAGTTCTAGACAGTGCTGAGGTCACCTCTGAGCCTCCTCTTCTCCAGGCTAAACAACCCCAGAAGAAACTGGGGAAATTGGTACAGATCAATTCTAGTTGAGTTGCATGTGGATATCTAAAACGGAAGGGGAAGATCTGAAAGCTCTTTTGTCAGTACTTTTGGAGCCTTTAGATCAAAGTCCTGTTAAGCACTGACAGCAAACTAATTTTCCCCTCTAAGAAGACATGGGTGCAGCTAAACCAGAGCGAAAGGCACCAGCTGGGGAAGAACAGTGTCCACATGTACATGGAAACATAAGGCAGGCGCCAGGAGCAGCCTGGCAAGCCCTGCTCGAGTGCCACGACTGAGCCCTGACCACACAGATGAACCCTCCACTTCCCCCTTCACTGTCCTTCCTGGTCCTTCCCTTTCCGAGGCCTCACCACACAAACGACATCTGCTGAAGAGAACAGTAATAAAGCTGTGGCAGGCTCCCCACTGCTGATGTATTGCTAAAGCTCACACCCGGAACACGGGGTACTTTTGCAGGGTCTGAAGTGCTGAGCAGAACCAGTGGTGACCTTCCAGCAGGATCGGTGCAGCAGATGGGGCTGATCAGGTGTGGCCAGCCCCTGTCACTGTCCTCTCTGCCTTCCACTGCTCAACATTTCATTCACAATCCATATTTTACTGACTTATCCCTTGAAACATGAAGTTTCAGTAAACAAGTTTTATTGATGTCCTATTAATTGAATCCACACCATAAATTAATGTCATGTGTCAAGAGGTGCTGGAGCGGGTCCAGAGAAGAGCAACAAGGCTGGAGAAGGGAGTGGAGCACAAGTGCTGTAGGGAGAGGCTGAGGGAGCTGGGGGTGTTTAGCCTGGAGAAGAGGAGGCTGAGAGGTGACCTCAGCACTGTCTGGAACTACCTGAAGGGAAGTTCTAGCCAGGTGGGGCTTGGTCTCTTCTCTCAGGCACTCAGCAATAGGACAAGAGGGCATGGGCTGAAGCTCTGCCAGGGGAGGTTTAGGTTGGATATCAGGAAGAACTTCTTTACAGAGAGCGGTCAGGCATTGGAATGGGCTGCCCAGAGAGGTGGTGGATTCCCCAACCCTGGAGGTTTTTAAGGTGAGCCTGGATGTGACACTGAGTGCCATGATCTAGCAATCAAAGTGGGATTGGATTAAGGTTTGGACTTGATGATCTCACAGGTCTCTTCCAATCCAACTGATTCTATGATTCTAAGAGCATCACTTACAGCATCCCAAACCTACAAATGCAGTCTCTTTATACAGTTATCACCTGTGAGCACTGATTTATTCCAGTTTCATCAGACAAGCAAAAAGTATTTTGATTTTTCCCTTTCCTTTGCCCTCCCTGGGAACCTTTCTTCTCTCAGCTGCAATCTCTTACAGGCTTCAACAAGCACATGACACTTCCAAGAGATGTTTTCCTGCACCTGTATTCACCAGGGTTCGAGCAGAACCAAGCTTGACCCAGACTTCTAATGGACAACTGTGTTCTCCTGTGGCTCAGCAGGGAGAAACTGAACTTTTGCCTTGGACTGCTGCAGAGCTCAAGGACCATTTGGCATATAAAAAAGACCATGAAGTACATGGAATGCTATATTGGGCTTTCAGATTGTTTATCTCTTTGCTTTCTAGCTGCTACTTCTGATTAGGGAAGACAAAGTCACACTAAAGCAGTGAACTACAAGACAAATTCCATTGAGCTATTTATAGAATTCATCTTACAGGTCCATCAGCCAATTCTGCTCATTATTACCTCATTTTACTGCCTTGCCTGTGACTCACTCCTACAGCTGTGCCCACAAGGGACCTGCCTTTAAAAAGCACACCTGGGTTCACTGTTAACAACAACAACAACATGGTAAATGCTGATGGTGCCCTGACACACAGCATTAAAAACATACAGAAATTAATAACAAACTCATACAAACCATCAACCAGCTACAATAGCAGAGGATGAAAATAAAAAAATGGGGGTTTAGACCAACCATGCCCATTTTTCTCCCTACAGTCAATCCATTACAGGACTGGCACTGAACTCTCCATCTTGGCAGAGCTGTGTGGGGATGGGATCCCAGCAAGGCAATTCCAGAATATCAGCCTTGGCCACATGTCATAACAAGTCTGCAACTGTGGAACAAGATAGATCCTGAGTTAACAGCTCACCCGAGCTGATCTCCTCAGTCTCTCTGCACTTTCCCCCACAAAGACATTAGGGGCATTTATAAAAACATGCAAAGCAATTACAGTAAAAATAAAACTAAGGTTATAAACACAGTCTGGTTGCCAACTTTGCCTCTTTTTCTATTTAGGGCTTATATTCCAGCATTCAAGAAATTCTCGCCCCCTTTAAAATGTGTGCCTGGGGCTATAGAGAACATGCAAAATAAATTGCATTTATATTGGTATGTTATGGCATGCAATTCCCCTCTTCCCAATCACTGCACTGCCTCTCTTGTTAAGTCAAATAGCCTGACAACTTCTCATCAAGAAGTAGAAATTGGTTTTCCATCTCCTAGGAGATGAACAAGGCTTCCCCCTTGCAGAGCTGCTGAGTACACAATGCAAGAAGAGTCCGTGCCACAAACCAGCTTTGCACCACCCCAGTGGCATCTGTGTCCACTGTGACACCAATCACCACCTTGGACAGAGCAAAAACTACTTCAAAAAGTAAATTTGTGTATTTTTCATGCAGTTTTCTTTGTGACTTCTAGCTGAACATACCCAACTCTGACTCACAGTGCTACTGTCTTATAACTAAGGAGCTTTAGGTACTCCTGTCATACCATTCATTAGTAAAATATCCTTTATATCCCTCCATGGTTTTCCCATTCTCAGTTCACAGAGGAACTGAACCACAGGATCCGACTTTTACGTTCAGGCTGTACTTACTCAGGGGAAAAAGGTTACCACACACAACAAAAGCAGCAAAAAACATCTAAAATATATTAACTACATGGCTATATAATAAATGGCATAATATATATGTATTTTTAAACTAAATTTTTTTAACTGTGGCTTTGTAATACTAAGACGCTGTAATTTTGCAGGTTTACACTGTAACTAAAGTTAAATATTATGTATCTACAACAAGCACAATTACATTTTAAAATAATTCATTATCTACTTTCACTAAAAGGGGGTCAAGCTGCAAGGCTACAAATACACTGTAAAAAAAAAATGAAAATCAACAGGGGTGAAGTATGCAACTAGCTTTCATTTTTACTACAGGAATCAGGAAAAAGACACATTCCACCACATTGTTGCTAATTGTAAAGTTACTTAAGCAAAGAGAGGGACCTTATGTTGAGAGACCATTATTGCAGCAGCACAGCACATTAAGGAAACACAACTTAAGGGACTCATCTGGGAGGAGGGACAGCCTTTGGTCCTCCACCACATCACACAGAAATGTCATCCACTACTCAGGCATTGGCAGGTTGTCCATTTTTCTAAGGCATCTTACAGGCAATGTAGAAGAATGAGATTCCCTTCCAGAGACACTCTGCTCATTCCCTTGCCCACAGCATGCATTTTTAAAGAGAGAAACCAATCAAACTTAAGTCATATTGCATTATTCACCAAGTAGCTACAGTCTCATCCAAAAATCCTAATATGCCTAATAATTCAAATCACCTATATCCAACACAGTGCCAGAGGAATGACTGGAAAGCCAGAGGCTGCCTCTAACACACACACACACACACACACACACACACACACACACAAAATCTTGCTGTTAAGGTGTCTAGTGCAGGGGTTCTTTTGAAACAAAGCAATAAATACTGGCCTCTTGTATATACATGTGCAGTGCTCTTCATGTCTACAGCCACTGTGCTGTTTGATGTCTCACTGCTGTCTCAGGAGAGCTTCCATGAAGGCACAGCTGGCTGCCAATCTTCCAAGCTTTGCCAATCTCCTGCTTCCCAACCCTCAAGTTTGAACCATTAATATGAGACCTGGCACACTCCAGTTAAATTACAAGCATTGTTAATTCCTCTAATGGCTAGAAAGGTAACAGACTGGCATTTTAATGTATGGGAAAGCAAGCACAGGAAGGAAAAAAGCAAACAGCAAGGCACAGCTGAGCATTTCTGATGTTGCTGTTACCCTACACACATCACTAAGGAATTATCTGCAGTAGATCTGCAGACGTGCCAAAAAACCTGCCTCTGGGTGCAGACCTTTCATACGGGCCAGCCTTGACTCCCAGGTTACCTCCTGAGCTACACTCAGCTCTTGGATCATTCCAGGTTTCACAGCTCTTAGTACTCAATACCAAAGAATGGTTAAGGAAACAAAAAAGGACAAAATTACAAAGCAATAGTGGGAAGCCATGTAAGTGGCTGAGGTCACTTGGTTTATCCAGCCTGAAGGAGACTCATGACAGTCTGCAACTTCCTCACAAGGGCAATCAGAGGGGCAGGCACTGATCTCTGGTGACCTGCAATAGAACCCAAGGGAATGGCATGAGCTGTGCCAGGGGAGCTTTAGGTTGGATATTAGGAAAAGGTTTTTCACCCAGAAGGTGGTTGGGCTCTGAACAGGCTCCCCAGGGAAGTGGTCACAGCCTGACAGAGCTCAGGAAGTGCTTGGACAATGCTCTCAGGCACGTGGTGTGATCCTTGGGGCTGTCCTGTCCAGGGCCAGGAGTTGGACTTTGATAATCACTGTGGGTTCCTTCCAACTCAGGAGATTCTATGATTAAATTAACTGCCTGTTCCTAAGCCTTGAGCCTGCACTCCTTGGTACGCTCAGGACTCGGGTTCTTCACACAATGTAAATGCCCCAAAGCAATTTGAGCTGCAGAGGAAGTTACCCAGAACACACCAAAAGACAGAGGAAAAGGCAAAAGGCTTGCTCAGCAGCAACAGGAACTTCCCAGCATGTGCACACACATGAAGTGGTGTGTCAGCCACGAGCTGGCCATGGGGCAAGTGAAAAGGGTAAGGAAGTCCAGCATTCCCACTGACTACAATCACAATCTTCCTTCAGAAACAAGAAGTCACCTACCCAATCAAGCTGCTAAACCACCTGCCCCCACAACCTTCTTGGTTACCCTCCATGGCCTCACACCAGCCCTAAGAGCCCCAGGAAAGCTCTCGTTGGCTCCAAGGGTATTCTCCCACAGACCTTCGAGAGCAAGTGGTTTCTAAGAACTGAAAGGGTTCACAGCCACAAAAAAACCCCACAAATGAAAAGTGCAGCCCACAGGCAGGCCAGGACACTGAGCACAACCTACTCTTAGACCACAACCTGAGAACCCACGGTCTGTAGAACAGTAATTTCATCACAACTTGTATTGGCCAGTTGTCTCCATGATCAAAAAGTTACATTCAATCAATCACTACTCATCAGTCAAGGGATGGACTTTCTAGCAGGGCCTGATGTACTAATACAACGGGTAATGGCTTTAAACTGCAAGAGGGCTGATTGATCACAGAATCATAGAATCAACTGGGTTGGAAAAGACCTCCAAGATCATCAAGTCCAACCCTTGGGCCAACTCCAGGCCCTTTACCACATCATGGCACTCAGTGCCACGGCCAAGCTCAGTAGAAAAACCTCCAGGGATGGGGAACCCATCCCCTCTCTGGGCAAACCATTCCAATGCCTGATTACTCTCTCTGCAAAGAAGTTTTTTCTCATCTCCAACTTCAATTTCCCCTGGCAGAGCTTGAGCCCGTGCCCCCTTGTTCTAGTGCTGAGTGCCTGATATTAGATGCAGGGAAGAAGTTTTTCACAATGAGGGTGGTGAGGCCCTGGCACAGGTTGCCCAAAAAAGTGGTGGCTGTCCCGTCCCTGGAAGTGTTCAAAGCCAGGCTGGATGGGGCTCTGAGCAACCTGGTCTAGTGGAAGGGGTGCCTGCCCATGGCAAGGGGGTTGCACTAAATGACCTTTAAAGGCCCCTTCCAACCCAAACCATTCTATGATTCTATTCTATGACTCCAGCTCTGTACCTAATCTGACCTTTATTCCACATCCATGTTACACTAATTACTGTTTAAGCAGAAGTCAGTCACTTAAGTGTTCAACTCCTTTGAGGAGGACACTGCACCAACAGTATGGGTAGGTCTGCACTGCTCTGAAGGCACAGAAAGTGGCCTGGGGGTTACAAAACACACCCTATAGTCGGTCTCTGTGCTGACTTGCTGTGAGCACTGAACTGCTTTTGACAGCAAAATGACTTTTACATGAAAACACAGCACATCACACTTTCACAAAGGCATCTGTGCTCCAAATATTTGAGTGAACATCCAGCTGTTCTCTCACACTACTCTGCACCCTACTCCAACCATACGCACTGTTTACCTTGCAAATTTTATTACCCCAGGGGAAGAGAAAGCAGACATCATCTCCTTCTCTAAATGCTGGGACTCAGCCAAGTTCTCCTCCTGTCCACTCTTTGCGCTCTCTGGAATGGAACGTTTTCCACAAGCCAAATAAACTATTTTTCTACAACTAATCCAATACCTGGCATCAGGTCTCTGACTGAGAAGAGGATTGTCTTGGGATTATATTTTTTTTTTTTTGAGTTTACCAACTAGTTATAAATACAGAGGGCTCCAGACTGAATTACAGCCTGCACAGCATCTGGAGTGTAGGACACCAACTCCCATGTCCTTTAGGGGTGTGCAACAACATTGTGAAATAAAGACAAAGCATTAATCTGCCTGTGGCTGCTCCTGATAGGCAGCAGTTCTGTTGAACTCTTCTTTAAGCCTTAAGCATTCCCATGTAAACAAAACCTCAACCCCCTACACAGTAAGGTTGTGCAACTGGAAAGAAATGTTTATTTTGAAATAAAAAGAAGACATGTGCATATACACAGACAAACCATAAGCCTTTGATCAACCCTACAAAGCATGTCTACATATAACAAAAGCTGTCAGGCTCATAACTTCCTCTGGAAAAAAAAAAGAATGTGATTTCCCACACCCTGCTTATTCACCAAGATTATTTATCACCCTAAAGAATACTACTTTATTTATTCAGTAACACAAAGAAATCCAAACTAAAGATTTGTAGCTGCCAGTTAACGTGGCAGATGAATTATAAATGAAAGCAGAAACAATGGTAGAATCACACAGGACGTGCTGCCAGTGCTGGCACTCTCAGGATGTCCCAGACTTGCACCTCTTGCTTTTCTAATCTAGCACAAGTAAGTAGGTGACACACAGGTTACAGGTACCAGCAGAGCATCTCCATTACCACTAAAGCTTTTCTCTTACCAATCAAACATTATTTTAACATCTCCTCTTACATTTGAGTTTGAATTGTACTCTCCCCTCCTACATTTGAGTTTGAATTGTACTTTCCCCTCCTACATTTGAGTTTGAATTGTACTCTCCCCTCCTACACTGTTACACCATTCCAGTCCCACACAACCAGTGTGATCCTCATTTAAAAGGTGCCACTGGAATTCAGGATTGGGGTTAAGTGGAATAAGTAATCTCATAATAAGAGGATACAACAGAACGCTCTCAAATCACCTGATATTACAACAACAACGTTTGTTTACACAAGTATTAACAGGAGGTTAAATTTCAATATCTGAAAGACAAATATTCTAGGAAATAATATTTAGAGTGGACCCTGTCCATTCAAGCAGATAATCAGAATGAATAATTTACAGCAGCACTTTCATCTCTGCTGCAGCTGAGAAGGAGCTGCATCGTAAGGAGCTTGGGGAGATGCCGACACATCTGCTCACCAAGTGGAATAATCAGGAGGACACTGAGCAAGAGTGGTCCAGTAACCTCTTTTACTTAGGTGACAAATGGGACAGGAAGCAGCGGGAGGACAAGGAATGTAGAAAAAAAAAATCAGCATGCTCCCAGTGAGGTCAGTATTTCATGCTTTTGCAATACTGCATATTCTGGGGGTTTTTTTTACTGCATATGCTGGGTTTTCACCTCTAAATTGTCACAGATTCTTCCTCAGGGTATCTCAGGGTCAAGGAAAGCATGCCTGCTCCCACTGACCTGGCACACTTGCATGCAAGCCCTTCCTGCCGTGCCATGAGGACTCAGGAGCTGTGAATAACATCGTGGAAGCAGCACCAATTTGTCCTGATTGCTCCAGTAACAGTATGTAACAAACAGCTAACAAAGCAAACACACTTCAAAGAACTCTCCAGAAATCCAAGCAAGGCTCATCATACAGCTGGGAATCAAGCAACATTTGATACTTTTTGCAGTGATGCGTATGGGATTGAATTAACAAGCTAAACACTAATTTGGTACAGATGTTGCTCAGGTGGAAGGATGGTGCAGATTTCATCAGGGGAATGTCTTGTAAAAAGATGATGAGCATTTAGAGGAGTAACACTGGCATGTAAAAACTGTTGTTACAAAGTAGATGGGGAAAAAAATGTATCTTTGAACAGATTAAAGAAATCTACGTGTACAGCTAGGAAATGCCAAAAAAAGACATGCTACTGTCTGGAATAACTCTTGTGAAACACAGGGCGCCACAGCACCTTGCAATAGTGTCAGCGGACAGCTACAAACAGCCTCCTCCTATCATAGAATCATAGAATCGATTGGGTTGGAAAAGACCTCCCAGATCATCAAGTCCAACCCTTGGGCCAACTCCAGTCCCTTTACCACATCATGGCACTCAGTGCCACAGCCAAGCTCACTGTAAAAACCTCCAGGGATGGGGAATCCACCCCCTCTCTGGGCAGCCCATTCCAATGCCTGAGCACTCTCTCTGCAAAGAAGTTTTTTCTGATCTGCCACTTCAATTTCCCCTGGCAGAGCTTGAGCCCGTGCCCCCTTGTCCTATTGCTGAGTGCCTGGGAGATTTAAGAATCTCCTGCTTGCGGGTGGGTAGACAAATCTGACTTCAGAATGGCTCTTAAGCTCTGCAAGTGATGGTCCTTGTGCTACCTTAGTGGGCAAAGAGCTCCTGGGAAGAAGACCTTGGCTCTAAATTGTGCAATTTATTATGCAGTTATATGGTGACCCTTCTCACTGAATCATACCTATGCCTATCTGATTTTCCTAAACTCAGCTAATAAACAGACTGTGATGTTAACAAAAACTTTGTTAAGATGTGGATAAGCAAAACTTATCAAGGTTGTATAACTACCTGAAGGGAAGTTCTAGCCAGGTGGGGCTTGGTCTCTTCTCCCAGGCACTCAGCAATAGGACAAGGGGGCATGGGCTCAAGCTCTGCCAGGGGAAATTGAAGTTGGAGAGCAGAAAAAGCTTCTTTGCAGAGAGAGTGTTCAGGCATTGGAATGGGCTGCCCAGAGAGGGGGTGGATTCCCCATCCCTGGAGGTTTTTCAGCTGAGCTTGGCCGTGGCCCTGAGTGCCATGATGTGGTAAAGGGCCTGGAGTTGTACCAAGGGTTGGACTTGATGATCTGGGAGGTCTTTTCCAACCCAATCCATTCTGTGATTCTGTGAAATACAAACCAAATGAAAGCTATGCCTGCCTTGCCCATTACTTACAATATTCCTTGGTTGGGTAGCACTTTTTTTTGTTGTTGTTTTAAAGAGTTTCCAAAATGCTTTCAGCATAATTCTAAGCAATACAAAGCATTTCTGTGCAGACACAAATTTTACTGACTGACATAGTAAGTCGCCTGCAGCAGAAGTCTAAGAAATTCATTCACAAGTCCCAAATTACACATCCAGACAAGCAGAATAAGAACCAGGAATAGCAGAACTCCTTTTTCTTCACAGTCCAATGTATTAAGATTAGCTTTACAACTCATGCAATGTAAATCAAAGCCAACTATGCAGGTCTGCAGCGTGCCTGTGATCAACTGCATCAATCAGAAAATGGATTTCAGTTAGACCAATCTAAAAGGAGATTACATTAGGCTCATACTGGGAGGGTGGGTTTCAGTAGCACAGCCCTGTAGTTTCTGTGCTAAGCATAAAATAACACACAAGTATCCACTGCAAAATCCATATTAAACTGAAAACATGCAGGCCAACAGCCAGCCCCTGACAAGAGCTGCTACACTCCCTCCCAAAGTTCAAGGAACTTCTTCTTCATCTCTGCCTTGAGCTGTGCTTTGGGCACAGTTTGTGTGCAGTCTCACACTAAACCTAGCCTAAAGCTTCTATGAACAAAGGCAGAAGGGTATAAAGGAGAAGGATAGAAGCAACAAGGATGGAGAAATGGTCTTCATCCATTTCAAGTACCAAAGTGAATTAGTATAACTACCCTCCAATTAAGAGCAGGTCAGGCTGACAGAGATAAATGAGTGGTTCAAAACAGTTGGGATTACTTTGTTCTCTACAGTACAAAGGAAAAGACAAAATCTCCCCCAAAAATGAACAGAACACTGTTCCACTGATGAAAACTGTGTTAAGCCATTGCTTTCCTTTTGTTGAGGTTTTTAAAGAACCAAAATAGTTTAAATTATTACAGCATTTAAAAGAGCACAAATACAATATTCTACCATTTTATTCTTCACCTTCTCCTGGCTTGTTAAATATCTTTACATACAAAGATCACAGGACATTACAGAACATCACTCTATCACAAGTACTGAAAAAAATAAACCAAAATTCTGAATTATAATACTTTCCAACTAGCTACTCAAACCCACCTTGAAATCCTAGGTATGCCAAGCAACACATTCCAATATCAGACTACAACACTTTATTAGCACACACATCATTTGCTCACATTGTCAATAATAAAACCAATGGACAGAAGAGAGGAAAAAAAAAAGCCTTGTCCTTGCTCCAGTCTTGCATAAAAATAATGCTGGATTTTCAATAAGACTAGTAAATTGTCTTTAAAAGTTAATATAGCCAGTTTGGCCCGGAACACTTCAGTTCCTCTTAGGCAGAAGACTGACTTTATGCTATTTGGGAGAAAGCTTTGTGGGTGATTCTTAAGAAGTGTTGCCCTTCAAAATAATAAAGTGAGATTTTCCTCTTTTGCCAGTGTACTGCTGGTGAGTTTTCCAAAGATAACAGATGTATTTTGGATTCTAGCACCATAACCCTCAAAAAAAATAGTTCTAAGACCTGCACTTTAGAGAAAAGTATGATTGATCTAACAAAATTATCAAGGAGAGTTCACTGAGCAACTAAGTGTCAGGTTAAAACTAAAAGCCATACCTGTCTGAGCATTCCTTCCATGAAGTTTTCAGCTTGGATTGCACCTCTGAAGAGTGTAAGGACACACTGTTTTACCCCACACATACCCTCTTAGTCTATTAACTATTGCAGCTTTTTTGGAGAAAGTCCAATCAAAGAGCAGGTAAAATTTAATGAAAAATATTCCACATTATTTTAACTATGTCACATCTCATTTCCCAATTTAATAAACACAAGGAAAGCAGTTAACAAGCAAACTGAAGAGTAACCAACATTATTGATGTTAGAAAACTGACTACACCAGGAGGAGCCATTTTTCTTCTTCTCTATAAATACTCAGGAAATGCAGAGCCACAATCAGAGATGAATAAAATTAACACTATACTGCATTCAAAGGGAAAGCAATAAAGGTAAGGAGGTTATAAAACAGCTGGAAAACCACATGACGGGCAAGAAATTAAAGAGTGAAGGAACACAGGCAAAGAACTCTTCAGTACTTCAGACAACAATAGGAAGAAAGATACAGAAAGTAAAGGGCTCCAATTTTGCACAGATCACCTCTTAATTCAACAAACTATTCAAAATGCAAACCAATCACAGTACTAAAATAATCTAGGGAAGCCAGTGGCAATAAACATGCAAAGAAGAAGATATGTCCACATACGAGAGGCAGCCCAGCATTCAGGGAGGACAGAGAACGAAAAGATGAGACTCTTCCAGTTCAGATCACCAGTAACAAACCAGGAACCAGTGTATCTGCAGCATGGCTATCTCCCAGAATAGCTGGCTGTCACAGGGAAACAAAGGTCTATTCTCAAGCCATGAAGGAAGTACTTGCACCAGTGAATGCCCTTATAAGCAAGAGGAATCCAGCTGTTGAAGTCCCAAACTATACAAAGACATTTATTGTCCCAAAGACAGAGGACAAAGAGTTCTAACAATCAAAAATAGCATGCAGGCTGTGAAAGGCCAGGCATTTGCCCATCAGTATATTAAGTTTACCAATTTAGGAGGACTGAGGACAGAAGAGTAGCAGGGCTACGTGTCCAGTGCCCAATGCCAAGACAAACAACAATTCTGGGTTACAATTTGCTTACCTTCTATAGAAGGAGCCTGGTCCACAGCTGCATATAGCATCTCTTTCAAAGCCTGCAAGGGAGAGGGAGAGAACAAGGAATACAGTTAGTATTAAAAAGGAATGAAAAATTACATTGTTTTGATACACCTGTTTAAAACCAAAAGCAAATAAAGCCCTTTTATCCTCCAGTCTGGCACAGAAAGCTTTGGTACATGATGTCAATGCTATCACACGTATTTCTGTTCACAAAAGAAACAGGTTCATGTTTACTGACTGCTTTGTCTAAAGCCTGTTACCTTAATAATCTATAAAATTTATGCCAACTGTACCTTTCAACAACTTCCATTGGAAAAACATTTCCCAGCTGGTAGGATATTAAAGGCTTTACATTAAAAAAAATCCCAAAGAAATAACAACAAAACCTGAAGTGTTGCGTGACACAAAGGAGTTTGTCAAGGCAAATGGAGGAAAAGCAGCCTCAGGGACTTCTTATCACTGTTCTATAGGAGCACAGAAATACACAGACATCCTAAAAGCTGAAGACAACATGACGAAGGAGATTAGGGAACCAAGGGTGATGGCCTTCTCTTGAGGTGGCAACTGAAGGACAAGATTAACACCAGGCAGAATTATGAACTAGGTGTGCAGGTTCTGGAGGCACCACGGGCTCTCTCCCAGGGACCACCGAACAAACACTCAGCCACACTCAGACTGATGGTGCAAGAGATGAGCAGTGCTGGCAGCGGGGTCCTACAGCTACACACAGAGCATCCCTGGCAGCAACTCCTTCTGTTACTAGAGCCAGGGGAGAGGAAGGAAACACATCAGAAACCTCATCACTTGCAGCTCCTTTTCAGAATTCCTCTTTTCAGACTGTTGTTAAGGTTCTGGCCTTATTCCAGTCATAGATTAAAGATTTGCTTGTTCACATCAAATAAACTGAATTCAGGTCAATGGCTAAAGGAATGAAGCAAGTCCAAGAGAGGGTCACAATGATGATCAGAGGGCTGGGGCATCTCTGCTCTGGAGACAGGCTGGGAGAACTGAGGGTGTTCACTCTCGAGAAGTCTCCAGGGTGAACTTGACAGCTGCTTCCAGTGCCTAAAGGGGCTCCAAGAGAGCAGGAGAGGGACTTTGGACAAGGGCCTGGAGTGATAGGACAAGGGGAATGGATTCAAACTGACAGAGGGCAAGGTTAGATTAGATATTGGGAAAAAATTCTTCTATGTGAGGGAGGGGAGGCCCTGCCACAGGTTTCCCAACAAGCTGTGGCTGCACCATCCCTGGAAGTGTTCAAGGCCAGGCTAGATGGGGCTTGGAGCAACCTGGGATAGTGGAAGGTGTCCCTGCCCATGGTAAGGGGTAGGAACAAGATGATCTTTAAGATTCCTTCCAACCCAAGCCAAACTAGGACTCCAGGAATAACTTGAGCCATGATTTTGGAACTAGAAGCCACCAGAAATCTAACACACAAAAGTCACTCAGGTTTTCTTAGTTTCTATCTCTTCTGCCTGGTTCCCAACATATCCTATCTATAATCCTGCACCTCTGCATTTACCACCTCACGTGTCACAGTCGCCCAGGTCAAAAGCTCCCAGCCTAAATGACAAATACCCCAATACCCTCAAGGCAAAAACCACAAGCTCAGCAGCTGGAAACTGAGCACTGTTGTAACACAGTGGTTACGATCCTGTTAAGTAAATACAAGGTCTAAAGGACATGTCTGTTTATCACAAGATACCCAAGGTGGCTGCTTACACCGGCAGCTCTGGCATCTCCCAAAGGTCTGGCTCCCGAGTCCACAGAGGTCTCAACAAAGGTCACTTGCATAATTGTTTTCCTAACTGTGCCACCAGTGAATGTTCCTCATTCCAGCAGCACAGCTCTCCTCTACCCTCGGTGCTTTCCTAAAATTTCTCAGGAACACTGGCCACTTCAGTCCCTCTTCCCCATGACTCACTGGTCAGCAGCACATGATCTGCCTCTGCATATCAAGTGGTCAAAAAGTCTTCCTAATTTTCCATCCCACTCATCATCCTCCAACACCTGTAACTTTTTCCATGAACCACAACCACGTGGCATAAGATAAACAAACCAGGAGAGACAGCAAATTGAAAGTCACTATTGTAACTTCATCTCTTAACCCACCCAGAGGTAAAACTCAGTGTAATTCCTTTCTCTGGTTTTATCAGTTACTTAAAAAAAATAAATTAAAAAGGACAACACTGATGGTTCTGCACTAAGCAGATTTGAAAGCTGAAGGTGTCAGTCGTCCCACAGACCCATCCCCATGCAGACTGACATATTACAGTCTGGCAGCTGCAGGGCAGCAGATTTTGTTACTGCCTTCCTGACCTACATAAGCAAACCAATAACCTGAAAGTGAAAGGCTCAGTGCCCCTTCACACCCTATTTTAGCCCTCTATATGACAGAATTTTAGAACTGTTTACAAAAGTTATCCATCACTGTCAACTTCAAACACTTAAGAATTACTCTTCCTGCCCTCAAATTAGACAAAATGGGTTATTCCCTTGCTTTAAATTTGCTGGTGATACACCTCCCACCTGCAGTGAGCTTGGGTAAATATATATGAGAGAACAAAAAAAAAGGCAGAAAGGAAACACTTCAGAATGCAATTATCAGACCTTAACAGTGACCAAATTCGAGGACAAAAACCTTAAAACACTAGAAAAAGCCTGCTGTTTTAAAGGAGTCTTTCAAACCTCTTCTAAGCTCATCCGCTAACAGCCCGAAGGACAAATAGCGAAATAGCACAACAGATTTGTGTCAGGAGGTGGCAAGCCTGGGTGTGAACTGCCTATCATGAAGCCGGGTTTGACGAGCAGAATTGGCCACTTCCCAAAAACTGAAAGCCTGTTTCTGGAAGAGAGACTCTGAAGGCAAGCAGGCAACCTCAGCCACCAGCTTCCTTTTCCCCACCTACTTCCTGCTGCAGGTTGTGTCTCAGAGAAATGCCTGAAACTCAGCAACCTGTTTCTCTTCTCCAACAGCAAAAGGACTTAAAACCTGGGGTGTCCCTAAAAGGGAAGGGAAGTCACCTGCTCACACTTTCCCCCATCTATTCCACCTGTAATAATTGTTTTGATTCTCCACTTCCCCAGCTGCTGTGATTTCAAAGGTGCTATGCACTTTTTCTATAAAAATATCACCAGACTTCTGCAGATAAACAAATTTAGGCCAGATTTAACTGCAACAAAAACCAGCCATCTGGCAACTGTACAGCTCCAGAGAGTTCCATCAGCTGGACGTGCAGACTTACACTTACGTTTAGAAGTCTGAACAGACGGAGCAACATTCTCCTTCTACAGCACTCCAAGAACGGACATGAGAGTGAAGGAAATCAGCAGGGTTTGTGGATAAACAGAGGACTAGCAACCCAACAAATTCACTGCATCAAGAAATGAACATGTGAAGCACATTCTCAGCAAAAAAGCATCAGCTGAAATTCATCTGAGAGTCACCTGAATTTCATAGAATTGATTGGGTTGGAAAAGACCTCCCAGATCATCAAGCCCAACCCTTGGGCCAACTCCAGTCCCTTTACCACATCATGGCACTCAATGCCACGGCCAAGCTCACTTGAAAAACCTCCAGGGATGGGGAATCCACCCCCTCTCTGGGCAGCCCATTCCAATGCCTGAGCACTCTCTCTGCAAAGAAGTTTTTTCTGATCTGCCACTTCAATTTCCCCTGGCAGAGCTTGAGCCCGTGCCCCCTTGTCCTATTGCTGAGTGCCTGGGAGAAGAGACCAACCCCCACCTGGCCAGAACTTCCCTTCAGGAAGGAATTAGTTCAGTACTGACTACATGGAAATGAGAATCCTGTTACAAAAAGATGGGATTTTGGTTGTTTTCACATTTTTTCTTTACACTAAAGGAAGTGAAGGGTAAATGAATGGTCCAAAACTTCAGGTTTTAAGGCAAGAAGTGCACTGAAGCAGTGCATGCCACAACAATAATTCAACTCACTAGGAAAAGGCTTTGCACTTTGCAGGAGAAAATACTCTGCCAGATCCCCTAAAACAAGATGAGGAAACTTTTTCCCTGCTGCTGCCAGGGTGAGGACACATCCATGGGTCACTGCCCTGTTGCACAGTGAGAATCTGCCTGCTCCACACTGCCAGGTGTGCCAGTACATGTGGAAAACCACTGCTCCCCTCTTTGCCAAGAGAAAGCAGCATGTACAGAAACCTGAAGCATTACTTTGAACAATTAAGAAGTTTTTGGATGACACCCATTGAAATCAGGACCAAAACTGTTTGAAACTCTGGCATATTTAGCATTTAACATCATTAAGAAGCATTTCAACAAATTAAGCATTTGTCAATACATTGTTTTAAACTTAACTGCCCTCAGGGAGTAGCCTGACAATGACACTCAGTATTCCAGCAGGAAAAGTGCCCCTTTACATTGGGATTGTGTATTATGTTACTGCCACTGGTCCTCACAGAAAGCCCTCCCAATCATTTGCACTGATTTAGGCTTCCAGAACCATCAGTTATGGATGGATTTTTCATAGTAAATGTGACACATCCAATCTGCCTGTTTTCATGCATTTTTTTAGAATGGAAATTTGGAACGGAAAGTCCAATCAAGTCAATCAAGGTTTGGATAAAGCTGCATGTTAACACTGGCTCAGTCCTGGGAAAAGCTGAATGAAATAGAATAGCATTTATTGTCATTTCTCCTCTTTTCTGTAAGCCAAGTGCTCTCTCTCAAAAAGCAGACATACAGTAATGGTCACTGGATAAGAATCTAAGCCACACCTATCAAAATAGATCTTTTTGCCTGTTTAAAGAAAATTAATGGATTTTTCTCTCTCTAAAGCTCTTCCTCTGACCAAGTACCTGCCCTAAGCCTGGGCAACTTCCATACTTCCTAAAAGAATACCTACAATACTTAAGCTGATGAATTTTGGAAGGAAATGTTATATTAACAGTAAGAACTCTGAGGATCATCAGTTGTTAAAGACCACCTGAAAGTGAAGCTGTATTTCTAGGTATTGAAAGTACCTACAGTCTCATTCATCTTCTTGACTTTAACAGCAACAGATCACACCCCTCTCCTTGTCTGACTGGCAAAGCTCCCTCCAGGCACACTCCCTGTGCACCCCATCAAAGGACCTCACAAATTACGTGGGTCCTGCCATGCTCTGACTGCACAAGTTATCTGGTCCCAATGGAAATAACCAAAAAGTATCAGGGTAGAAAAAATAAGACGTATGCTTTGTTATACAGAATGACTTCAAGAAAGCAGTTTCTATCTCATCTTTTAGCCCTTTCACAGGGAATGGATTCAAAGTGAAAGAGAGTAGGTTTAGATTGCATATTGGGGAAAAAATTCTTTACTGTGAGGATGGGCAGGCCCTGGCACAGGTTGCCCAGAGAAGCTGTGGCTGCCCCATCCCTGGAGGTTTTCAAGATTAGGTTGGACAAGACTTGGAACAACCTGGTCTAGTGGAAGGTGTCCCTGCCCATGGCAGGACTTGGAATAAGATGATCCGTAAAGTCCCTTCCAACACAAACCATTCTGTAAATCTGTTATCTTGAATTTTGCATGGGAAGTGCCTGGAAACACAAACGATCTTTTCAGAGTTAAAAGCCTACCCAAGAAAGTATCTCACTCTGAAACAGTGATTAATTAGTGAGGTAATTAAGGAGGGAAAGATACAAATTGTCAGATGAAGAAACATTATAATACTACTAAACATACAAAGGATTTTTTACAATGTTACTGTGATGCAATCTGTAAGAAGCATCGCAACCAAATAACACAAGCAGCGTTTAACCTCACATTTGTTCATCAACAACTTGGGATTTTTTATGGACAAAGGAGGGCTGGATGTTTTTTGCCTCAGGTATAATTAGCAAGTTAACTGAGGTAGCACTGGGCTTTTACACACTGCACCCACACGACCACCAGTCACTGAATAATAAATAATTCCATCACTGTAATATGCATGAGCAGGAGGCTGACTCGCATCCAGCCAGCTGCAACAAGGCAAACAAAGAGTTTGAAAGTTATTACTAAAAAGGAGGGTGAGGTTTTTGTTTACCTTCACTCCTACATTAAGCTGCCTGTCCAAGGAGATTACCTGAGATCAGAAAGAGCAACAATTTACAGGAAGTTTTTACTGAAATCTACATTTTAAACTGGGATGAGGGAACAGAAACTGACATAATAATACTGCCCTAGTTAAAACAGCTGAAAATTAACCTCCTATAATGAAGAGTGGCCGATGAGCAGCAGAGTTGTTCACACATTAATCAAGGTGTTGTAGTTCACTGAGTCTCCTTATCCTCCCTCCACATCTGTTTGCTCAGCATGCAGCCAGACCTTCTGCCCTTCTATTTCCCCCTTGCCTTCCCCTCCAAACCTTCTCTTAGTAAGATATCCAAGTTTTCTGTTTCCAGGAACAGAAAACAACTCTCACAGGGATTACCCATCGGAGAGACGATTCAGAGCTAAGCTGGTCCTTTATTTTATCAAGACAATGGCTTTCCTCCCCCTCAAAGATTGATGCATTATTTGGCCATCTAGTTCTCCACATAATTCAAAGAGAGCACAATATTGCTGTAAAGCCAAATCCAACTGCAGTTTTTATTTAAACATCCGTCCCTCTGCAGTCAGGTGGAGGAAAACAAAGGAAGAGTGAAAACGACAGATATAAACTTTTCAAGCTCAATCCTAAACAAAGCAAGCTGAGAGAAATGTGGTTTTCCTTGCAAATATAGACAGATTAATAGGAGTAGTATAAATAAATTACTGTTATAGTCCTAGGGAGGAAATACAGGCCTTCAAACAATAACAAATGTTGCGTGGTTTTAACCGAGTCAATCAGTCAAGAAGTTTTGCTGATCGTGGCTGTCCTATAATCACCTTTCCGTTGTCTGGATTTAATTATTACTTGTGGAAAAGACCGGCATTGCTGGCACCTGCCACCTCTACTGCTAACGGGGAAATAGGAAATGGTTTTACTACAAATAACCACCTCCAGCTTCATCTAGTTAAACCCAAGCCAAGCTCCGGTGTGATAAAACTAAAACGAAGCAATTAGCGTGACCTTTAGCAGGCTGGTGTGATAAAGCCCGAAAAAGCTGTATTTCTGCAGATAATACCCAATTAATGCAGCAGAACTTGGTGTAAACAGTGCCCATAAACGCCCCGATTGGAGTGTGAGGCAGCGAGATGCAAAGCCTTGTTTAAACATGATGATAACATGGGACTTGACGGGGGTTTGGTGCCTTATTTTGGATCGCTCAGGGGAGTTTTGATGGGGGTTTGTTGCCTAATTTTGGGACGCTCAGGGGAGTTTTGATGGGGATTTGGTGCCCAGTTTTGGGAGGCTCGGGGGAGTTTTGATGGGGGTTTGGTGCCCGGTTTTGGGAGGCTCGGGGGAGTGGCTTTGGTCCCCCGTCTTGGGTCCCTCAGGTGAGTTGGTAGGAGGTTTTGGCGCCCCTTTTTGGGTGGCTCAGGTGAGCCATAAGCGGTACCTGGGGCCGCTGGCAGGGCTGGCAGAGCGCTAGGCTGTTCCCATCCCGGCAGGATCGCCCTTGGGAAGCGCAGAGCCGCTCAAAGTCACCCCTCCCTCCCACGCCGCCGGGGCCGAGAACCGCCGGTGATGCTGAAACACGGCCGGGCCGGGCATGGCACCGCGCTTGTCCCCCGCCGAAAGGTTACCGGCGGCAATTAATTAACTAATTAATTAAGAGGACACCCGAGGGGTGCCGAGAGCGGAGCCGCAGCGTTGGACACGCACGCTGCCTTCGCCCCGCAGCCGCGGGAAGACACGGGGGACCAGCGCCGGTCCCTACACACCCTCCCTCCAGGGCCGGGGATCCCCGGCGGGGGCAGGACCGCCCCGCGGGCACCGGGACTGGTCCCGCACAGCTCGGCGGGCGCGGGGCCGTACCTCATACTGGATGTACTGCTCCCGCCACTCGGGGGTGATGTGCGCCGCGAGGTGCTCGGCGAACTTCATCCTGCCGCTGCCGCCGCCGCCTCTGCCGCCGCCATGTTCGCCACCGCCTCCCGCCGTCACCGCCCGCAGCCAACCGGCACCGGCACCGCGCGGCCGCCGCGCCGCGCCCGCCCACCGCCCCGGGGCGGGGCCTTGGCACCGGGACACGCCCCCGCTCGCCGGCCCCGCGCCAAACACCGACCGGGGGCGTGGCCTCGGCATCGGGACACGCCCCCTCGGACACGCCCCCCCAGGAGGGGGCGGTTTCCCTCGCTCGCCGCCCCGAGGG
This sequence comes from Sakesphorus luctuosus, assembly GCA_013396695.1. Classification (NCBI taxonomy): domain Eukaryota; kingdom Metazoa; phylum Chordata; class Aves; order Passeriformes; family Thamnophilidae; genus Sakesphorus; species Sakesphorus luctuosus. The sequence goes on from VWZD01000232.1 coordinate 417,240, forward strand.
CGCCCCCCAGCGGTTCGCGCGTTCCCGCCCGGTGTCCCGGGAGGGGGTTTGGACGCAGAGGTGACACCTGGGACCCTCGGGATGCGGGGGATGGCACTGCCATGGCTGTGGCAGCGCTGCGGCAGTGCCAGGGGGAGAACTGGGCTGTTTGGGGAGGGGTGGGGTGGGATGGGATGGAATGAGAATGGGAAAGGGAATGGGAATGGGAATGAGATGGGGATGAGATATGGAGATGGAATAGGATTGGGGATGAAATATGGAGATGGAATGGGATTGGGGATGGGATGGGATAGAGGTGGGGATACGATGGGATGGGGATAGGATTTAGATGGGAATGGGATGGGAAAGGGATTGGGATAGGAATGAGAATGGGAGGAAATGGAAATGGGGATGGGGTGAAATGTGAATATGTGGAGAAATGTGGCAGGTAAAGTGGTATGGATGGTGGAAAACAGGTGAAGGGATGGGGAGGGACCAGCCAGGGGAAAGACAGAGAGCAGGGGTAGAGATGGGAAAAGAGTAGGAAAAAACACAAGAAAGGTGAGCAAGATTTGAGGGAGGTGGGATGTTGGGCTGACAGGACACAACAGGCTGGAAGAAAAGGGAAAGAAAGAGAAGACAGTACAAAGGAAAGGCAGGGAGGGGAAAGAAAGAGGGGGGGAAAGGAGAAATTCTCCAAAAGTTACATGATCTCCATAGGCCTTTGCCCTTGCAGTGCCTATCCCAGTGCTGTGCACAGCTGGGCTGGGTGAAGGGGAGCAAGGAACCCAGGGCAGCTCTTGGAGCAAACCCACCCTCACCAGGGCACAGCTGCCCTGGAATACAGACACCCCTGGGGGCTGGTGGGTTTGGTACCCACTGCATTATGGAATGAGAGACCAAACTGGAGTCATTTGGAGACTGCTGCTCAGTTGTCCCCAGGATTCTCAGTGGCCCTAATCCTGCCCCTCTCCAGTTCCCAGATTTTGCAAATTTACTGCATTTTGGATTAATTTTGGCCTCCTTCAAGCCTACCAAACTTCGGCACAACTTCAGGTGAGAGTTTTCAGCATTTTTCCCTCCTCTCGGAGCCAATCCCATCCCGGCTGTGGCCCCTGGGCACAACAACACCCCTCCCTGCCACGGGAGCAGCTGCTGGAGCATCGCTCCCTCTGACACCCACAGAGCTCGTTTGCTGCTGAGATTTATGGGGGTCCTGTCACAGGCCCGGGGACCTGTGATTTGCGAGGGCTGAGATTTCCCCCAGCAGCGACAGCGGCGCTCGCTGATACCATCTCTTAATTATGTTTGCAGCAAACCCTTTAACGAGCAGAGCTTTAGTGCCCATCATCTGAAACCCCACACTCAGCAGCCTGAGCTCGGCACGAGCCAGGCACAGTGTCACAGCTTGACTTACATTCATTACAAGGTGAGCTTTTTGATGCCCCACCTTGGCAAGTGTGTGCCCGATAACATCGCTCGGGGGTTGAGCCGCTCCCACCACAATCTGGGGCACCAGTTCCACCGGGAGCTGGGGCTTTGCAGCCCCGACCCTTTGAATGCTGTTGGGCTTCCAGAGATAACGCGCAGCATGGGGGAGGAAGAGGGATTAAGAAATAAATATTCTCTTTATTATTTGCTGGATGTATTGTCTGAAATATGTCCTGGGATGTATAGCAAGCTGATATCTTCTGATACAACAGCTTGTGAATTCCATGATGGAAAATAACTAGTGATCCACACTTCCCTTTATTTCTTTTGTACTAATAAATGTTATTTATTGATATTAAACACAGACAGACAATAGCAGAAGAGGTAGAACAGAGGCTGGGCTCCTTGCTCACCATTACACTGTAGTAACAGTTTAATTTAAATATCTGATGGGCAAATCCCTGCCTCTTGTTATCAGACACCCTTTGGGACCACGCTTAGTATCATAGTATTTCACTGCTCTGCTGGGACTCTGGGCTTTCCGACTTCTTCAAAGGTTTCAGAACTCTCAGCTCTGCACATGCAGGCTTGGGGGAGGAAGGCAGGAAAAGAGACCAGGCAGAAGAAGCCATAAATGAAAGAGAAAAGGCCACCACCACTTGCCTCTGGTGCCTGGGAGGGCAGGCAGTGAGAACGCAGACAATGCCAAGGAGGGATGCTGATCCCAACCAATCCTGCTCTCGGGTCTGGATCCCTGTCCCCACGCCTCAGGTCTGGATCCTGGCTCCCAAGCCTCAGGTCTGGATGCTGGTCCCCATACCTCAAGTCTGGATCCCAATCCCCATATCTCATTTGCACCAGGCTGCCACATTTTCCTCTCTCTCTCTTTTCCAGGAAAGAGTTTGCATTGTGATTTCCCCCGTGCTGTTGTAGTTAGGAAAAAATCATAGGAGCAATGTTATTTGCATTTAAAAACCGAGCAAGGAGAAGCCGGAGTGGGCTTTCCGCCAGTGCAGTCTGGCACTTGCTTTGTTGGGAGCATATAGAATAATTTATAAATAGCATGGTGGGTTTTTTTAAAATATATAATTATACTTTTAAACCTCCCGCATTGCTGAGGGAAAAGAGTCTTTGGAAAAAGCTTTAAAAAGAGTCTTGTGGAGGAAAAGATTTCTTTACTGGCATTCATAAAATTACAAAGAGGAGGGTTTTCCATAGCAGGAGACAATGCAAGATACCCATGGGTAGCCATTTCCACAATTCTTCTCCCACCTATTCCCCAGGCAGCTGGATTGTAAGAAGCCTGGTTATTTAGGGGCTTGGTTTGTCATAGGAGGAGATGCTTTAGCAGCATGAGCCTCCCTGTCCCCATGAGCAGAGCAGGATGTTCTGAGCCTGGATCTTAGGGTAGGTCAGTATCAGGGGAATTTGGGAAGATAAATTCATTTCTTTTCCACTGAAACCAGAAGAAATAATGCCCAAGACCAAGGCTTTGGGAGAAGCAGCATGTCCTGACCCCAGTGCAGAGGCAGCAGGGGCATCGTGTGAGGCAATAGCAGCTTTCTGGGTCCTTCACTGCCCTGCCCTGTCCATGTGGTGATTCCTGCTCCAAGGGGAAGATCAAGGGCTTCACTGCCACTGCTTGGAAAGAAAAGTATGGGATAAATACAGAAGCAAAAGCAGGTCAGGGTGAGCTTGATGTGGAATGATGAGGGAATTCAGTAAATCACACCAACCCCAACTTCCAAGATCAATACAGCATCAGCCCTGAGCTTCAGTCACTCTTGGCATCCTCCAGCCAGCCATGAACCCTCCCATTATGGGCTCCATCGATAGTGGTCTTGAGAAATGCAATCAATATATCAGATTTCCCAGAGACAGCAGTGCAAAAAGGCACAAATCCTCCAGCAGCCTGAGCTGGAGCTATTGATTTCTCACATATTTTCCCTCTCTGCCAGTACTGGTGGAGGATGAGGGTGTGATGATGAGCATCAGGAGCCAGGGGGGCCCAGACCCCACAGCAGAGGCAGCGCACGAGGTCAGACCAGCAGTGGCACAGCCCAATCCACTGGGAGCTGTCAGGCTGTTCATACACCCAGGAGAATTACCTGCAGCAGGTTTTTTTAAGCCAGGAGAAGAAGTGGTTTCCAAGACATAATAATGCACTGAATGGATCTGATTCCAGTGGCAGGGATTGTAGTACCAATCCATCCTCTTTCAAACACTGTCTCAGCAGCCATTCCCTCCCACACCTTTTCCAAGCAGGGTAAGAGGAAGCTTTTGTACCGTTTCAGGATGAGATCTGCCAGGCAGAGCTGTGCCTCCCTCCTCCTTGGCTGCATGGGGTCACTTTGCCCACCAGATGAATTTAATCTGCTGGGACTTGAGCCCATGACAGAGGTGGATTTAAGAATTAAGATTCACACAGGGATGGGGCAGTCCTGAACCCAGCACCAGCTCATGAGGATGTGGGTTTGTGGAGGATAACCATGTCCTGCCAGACTTATGGATCACCTACCCTGCATTCCCCATGGCAGGATTTTCCCCATTCATTGCCCACCCAGTGTCCACGTTCATTATGCTAAAAGTCCCAGCTTTGGGCAAAAACATACCCCTGACTGCAAGCCTATGTGTGAATGTTTGATTGCTACTGACACACTTAGGAATGCCAAAACATGGAGCAAAAAGCAGTTCCCTTTTGCCATGAGCCTGCTCCGTGGTGGGAGCAGAGGGTGACCTTTCCCGGGATGACTCACAAGCAACGTATGCACTGCCACGAGCAGGCGGCAGCTCCTCACGGCTCACACGTGTCCCTTCTGCTTTGCTTGAGATCACAGTGTTGTCCTGCCTGGAAACCCAGCCAGGGAATACAAAATAACCCATCTGCCCTCATGCTTTAAGGCAAGATGTCCCTGCCAAGTGGCTTCAGGGGTGCAGCAGCCCCAGGACTGTGGAGGGATGAGCCCCAGAGAGTTGTGCCAGTGGTGGCTGGGCTGAGGACTTGCTCTGTTGCCTTAAACAGGGAGCAGATGGGGGGTTTCACGCCCTTCACTGGTGTGTAAGTGATTGCTCCTGGATGGTTTCCAATCCATATATATGTGTCTGGTTTAATTTATGCACGCTCGCTTTGTGTGAGAAGACAGCAGCTGACCAGTGGTTGAGCAAACTGAACACCCAAAAAGGGTCTAAAATTAGAGAAGGAAAAATATCTGCTTCCTCTGAGCCTTGGAGATGCCTGGGCTGCCTCCAGGAGAGCTGGGGAAGTGCCTCCAATCTCACTGATCCAGCCTCAGGGTTGTCCCACTGCTGTATTCCCCTCCTGAAGCTGAAGAGTCTGTCCCCACAGCACCTCACCATGTCCATAGCATTGCCCAGCCATGTCCTGGGCCGGATGGACCACTATCTCTTTGAGATGTTTTCCAGGGAAAAGGGGCTGGTAAAGTGCCAAGTGGCCTTGAGATTGTTCCTGTTCTGTTTACCCCAACCTCACTTGCCTTGTTAAACACACCATTCTGGCCGCTGGCCCCTTCTCAGGGGGATACACCACACGAGGAAGGTGAAGAAAGGGGGGCAGTACCCATCAAATAGCAGGAAGGGAGGTGACCTGGGGCAAGAAACAATGTCCATGGAGCTGCTGCTGCCAACTCACACAGCCAAGGCCACTGTCACACCGGAGCCACAGCAGGTCATGTCGGAAACACGAGTTATCAGCATGTCTCGGTGCATCAATGCTGCAGGCACCAAGCTGCCACAAGCACAATAAAAGGCTGGGGGAACACCCTTTTCTGTGCCACCCCTGCAGTGCAGATTGACATGGCTGGGGTTATGCCTATATGCTTTATGTTTAGCAAGTTGTCCTGCTAGGAAGAGCAGCCCATGCCCATGTGTGACACTGTGCTGGTGTAATCACACACTGGAGGACGTGTCACTGCAATTCTCTGCCACTAACCCTGTGTCCCTCACCCTGCATGTCTGTAATAGCAACAAAAAGCTGAGTGCCAACAAGGTTGAGGTGTGTGGTAATAGCCACAGCGGAGACCTCTAAAGCTGGCTGGACTTCCTAGGAATTTTTGGAAATCCTGACATAGCTTTGTGGGTTTTTTAACAACCTCGGAACCTTATCAAAGTGCACAAAAGGCCACAGGCTTTTTTTTTTTGCAAAGGCCATGTTAGGAGGTTGTAGCCACTTTGAGGTAGATCTTTTCTTACAGGTAACAAGTGACAAGACTGGAGGAAATGGCCTCAAGGTTAACCAGAGGAGGTTAAGATAAGATATGTGGGAAAATTTATTAACAGAAAAAGTGGTCAAGCCCTGGAACAGGCTGGCCAGGGCAGTGGTAGAATCCAGGTCCCTAAAAGTGTTCAAAAAACATGTGGATGTGGTGCTTAGGGATATAGTTCAGTGGTAAATACAGTGGTGCTTCATTATTGTCTGGACTGGATCATGTTAAAGGGCTTTTCCAACCTTAATGATTTTATGGTTCTAGGAAAAGAACAGCTGATTCTGCTAAATCTGGTTTGACCCTTCCTAGTTTGGGCCCTGCATCCTTAGGGTGGTCAGCCTAGTGGGTTGCAGGGGACAGACTCTGTACACAGTGAGTCTGTTTAGTCTTCTCCAGGGACAGCATTAGTTTAGGCTGTTCCTCCATTAGGTTAGGATGTCCTTTTTTAGCCTGCAGAAGGAATCCACATTATTCCCTTATGCATTGGGATTGGGTGTGAACCATCCACAGGTGCTATAACATACAGCTCCAGGTCCTGCAGCCTCAGGACAGACATCAGACTAGAAAGAATCATTTAAAGCAAGTGGAGACATGTCCCAAAGGTCCTTGTGCCACTGGGACAGAGAGGCAGTACAGCAGCTGCATTCCCAGCCCAGCCATGGGCTGAGTCCATGCTGGGGACTCCATGCTCCAGCCACCTGCTGGGAGCAGAATGTTTCTGGTCTCTGACAGCAGTTATGGGACCAGACACAGCCTGACTTTGTCCTCACCGTAGAAACTAGTCCAGGTGCTGCAAACCTCGTGTATATGTACCCCCACCGCCCCTACCCCAGCATTTCTCAGTGCCTCCAAGCAATGCCAGTAGATTTGGTGAGGGTCACCCTTACAGCCTGAGACCTCCATTTCCTGCAAATCCTCTGTGGCTCCAGACATCATCGTGACTGGCAGGAATTACTATAAAACCCTTCCCTTGCTAACAGGGGCCACCAAATGGGGTCTGACACCTGGGCTCAACCCCAGGAGGGTGATGTGCTGTGGGGCATCGGGTGACCCTTTCCTCTGAACCACCCCAGCCTGACCCATCAGGAGCCACTAACCTGCAGCCTGAGCCCTCCCCGCTCTATTTTATAGCCCAAACAAGCCATAAATCTCCTTCCACAGAGCTGGAAGGTGCAATTGCTTTTCTGTGGTGCGGGTTTTTCCTTGTAGCATCACGTGAGGGAAATCTGTAAGTAAAAGTCAGGCTGGAGCCATTTATAACAGCAGCGAAGTGATTGTTACTGCTGACAGCTGCAATTACAGGCACTCCCTTCCATCGCTCCGCGCTGGGAGAGAGCAGAGCCGGCACCAGAAAAAGCTTTTCCAGAGCTGCATCCCTACTCCTGTGGACCTCGTTACCCACAGGCAGTGCCCAGGGAGGGTTTCAGGGAAGAATCATAGAATCATAGAATGGATTGGGTTGGAAAAGACCTCTGAGATCATCAAGTCCAACCCTTGGTCCAACTCCAGTCCCTTTACCAGATCATGGCACTCAGTGCCACGGCCAAGCTCAGTTGAAAAACCTCCAGGGATGGGGAATCCACCCCCTCTCTGGGCAGCCCATTCCAATGCCTGAGCACTCTCTCTGCAAAGAAGTTTTTTCTGATCTCCAATTTCCCCTGGCAGAGCTTGAGCCCGTGCCCCCTTGTCCTATTGCTGAGTGCCTGGGAGAAGAGACCAACCCCCACCTGGCCAGAACTTCCCTTCAGGGAGTTCTACACAGTGCTGAGGTCACCTCTCAGCCTCCTCTTCTCCAGGCTAAACACCCCCAGCTCCCTCAGCCTCTCCCCACAGCACTTGTGCTTCAGTCCCTTCTCCAGCCTCGTTGCTCTTCTCTGGACCTGCTCCAGCACCTCAAAAGAAAGTAGGATGGGGAGTAATACCTGGTAAAGGAGGGCTTGGGGAGAGGTGCAGCGTGCTCCCCAGTAAGGAGAGCTCATCAACTGCTGTTTATCTCCATGGGCAGGACAGGGGATTACCCAGGAGCTGTGCAGGGACAGACAGCAGATCCAAGTGCTCACTAGGGAGAAACACTTCTGGTGGCCTCAGGTAATGCCCAGGTGAGGTGCACGTGAGGGCAGCATCCCAGGAGGATCACTGCTGGGCACTTCTTCCTGACACTACAGTCTAGATCTCCTGCCTGTGAGATGCTCGCGGTGTGCCAGGCAGGTCAGCGCTGCAGTACCATCAGCCACAGCAGCCAGGGAGCTGCAAGGGGATTTGGAGCCAGGTACCAGAGGGATGCAGAGAACCTTGTCTGGGGGATATGAAGAGGAAAATGAGAGACATCTGTGGTCTTGCAGTGACAGAGCAATTACTCCACGTGAGATGAGGGGGAGCTGACAAGAGGCAGGGGAGTTTGGAGATGGCAGCACTGCAGCAGCCCAACCTCAGCCAGGCTGTCCTGTTGAACACCTCAGCTCTGTCTTCTCCATACAGTTTCAGGGGAATTGAAACATCCAAAACTGAGCTAAATTTCATAATTATCTTAGGTGAAAAACCCCAACCAAACAAAAGAAGTGACTCTTTCTTTTGCTATTTTCAGTGAATAACACCACGGGATTTGTTTCAAAACTAAGGGCTCTGCTGTGGTTTTTGCATGTCCACTTTCCTGAACAGCTTGTTCCAGTGCTTGACAACCCTTTCCATGAAGAAATTTTTCCTAAAAGCTTATCTAAACCTCTCCTGGTGCAAGCTGAGACCATTTCGTCTCATCCTGAGGAGAGACTGACACCCACCTCACTGCAACCTCCTCTCAGGAGAGCGATAAGGTCTCCCCTGAGCCTCTTTTTCTCCAGGCTCAACAGCCAGACTTTCCTGACTAAAAAAAAAATGGGAAAGAGGATGGAGGAAGCAGGAGGCTGAGTAAAATGAACCAAATAAAGCTTTTTCTGTTTGTTACTCACCAAACAAAACACGAGGTCAACCAAACTGAAAATTCTCCTTACAATTTCTGTTTTAGTTTAGAAAACAGAATACATTCAGCATTCCATCTGACTGCCCCAAACCAAAAAGACTTAGTACTGAGATACCTCTATCCACAGAAAGATCCACTATTTGCACAGCACTTGTTGCAACCTTTGAACCACTGATCAGTCTCTGTGTTGCAACCAGACTGTTGCTGATGTCAGCCCAGCAAGGTTTCAGGCACGCCTGGGGAGCAGCACTCAGCATCTGCCAGAGGAGTTTTTCCACAAATGTTTAAGAGGTTTAATAATATGCAGGGAGAGGGGAGATTTATGCACTTCTGAGGGGGGTTATGCATTACTTTTCCATCATGGATACTGATTTGTATTCAGCACAGCACGGGAATTTATGGAAGGAGGGAATTGATGTTTTATTGATATCTAAAAAAACCTATATGACGGATGTGCTAATTACACATTTTTCTCCCAGACTCCCTTTATTATACACAAACAAATGGTCTGGCTGCTATAACAAATGCAGGTAAAACGTGCAACAGAGCCAAACTCCACGGAGGTGATGCATGTGAGAGAGACCTTCCTGGTGCCAGGGCAGAGACCTCAGTCCTTTGTTTAAATTCTACTCTGGCCAGTATTGAATTTTGTTTTCCTGTTGCCTGGGACTCCATTTCCATTTCATGGAAATCACGTCCCTTGTCAGGGACAGGGGAGCATGGCTCTCACAGCCATGACGTGGGCTCCTGGCTGCTATGGCAGTTATTGATTCCCAAAAATACTGAGCAGGGTGTGCATTTGCTGTGCCTTTTCACACAGGCTGAAAAACAAGCAGATTTTTTTTATCTCTCTGCTAAAGCAGTGAGTGTGCAGAGGAGGGGAACAGCAGTCAGTGATCAGTTCCCCTTCTCCCTCTCCTCTGCAGGGGTGAAGCCAAGCCAAGTGCTGTGACATGTGTAGCAATACATGTAAAAAATCCATGTTCCACATGGAAATCACAGCTCAAAACAGGCAAACACCACCCCATTCCTGCCTGGCAAGCCTGAGCCCCGTGCAAGCCCTCCTCCTGTGCCCCAGGCAGGGAAGGAGGGTGGCCCTGCTTAATGCAGGGAGGGTCTTTGCTCTGGGGCCTGCTTTCTGAATGGGGATGTGGGACTTGGGGATCCACCAGAGCAGGGAAAGGACTTTTCAGGTGCAGGACTCAGAACAGATACTGGAGGTGGTAGCAGCACAGAAGACAAAGCAGTGTAAAACATGGATCTGGAAGCATCGCCCCAGAGTGCTGCCTGCCTGCTGGAAACTGGCAGCACAGTGAGGAATTTGTGATCCTGGGGGCCAGGGGAAAAGCTCTTGGCCATTAGCCTCGTGTCCTGCCAAGAAATGGTTTTGGCAGGCAGCTGCCACCCATACAGCTCCAGGCTTCGGCAGCAGGCAAAGCCTGGGGGTCCTCAGCTTTGAGGGGCCTTGGTGGAGCACCGCTGGGATGCTTGGCAAAGGCAAAGGCTCAGTCAGGAGTGAGTCCCTCTCAGTCTCTCCCGTGCCTTGGCACAAGAATGGTGGCAGGCATGATGAGAAGGAGGTTTTCCCCTGGGACCTGGGTGCAAGGGGCAAATCTCCCAAGACGTGATGAGTGAGACAAAGAAAACGAGAGCAGCAGGAAGAGGACATATGCAATGGGTAGCCTGGAGGAGCTCAGGAGACAGGAGGGGATATTTATTAACCAGAGCAGCAGCTCTGCCGGCAGCAGAGGTGATGTGTTGGGTTGTGGTGTGATGGGGGCTGTGCCACAGGAGGGGAGTGTACCTGGATTTCCCCTGCTCCCTGAACCCCTCAACTCAGGAGGCACACACATCCCCAGCCTGCTCCTCCTCCAAAGACAGGTGTATCCCACAGTAAAACCCAGGGCTACAAACAAACAAGATCTTAATTGCCTCTTTCTCCTTTTGTTGTGGAAAAAAAATGTAATCGCAGCTTAGCTCGCAGGGATCCCTTTAGATGTTGCTCTCAGGCTGGCCAAGGTTTGGTGTGTGCAGTGGCCTCTGCCCTCTGCACAGGGACAATGACAGGTCTCCAGGCTGACCAGCAGGATGGATATGATAATTATGCAGGGTTATTTTTTTCCCTGCCTGGCACTGCTGGCCACAGCCTGTTATTGCGTCATTGTGATCCCAGTGTGGGACCTGGGTCTGACTCGCACACAAAGCCCCTGAAAGGATCCTGCATGACTTTCTTTAATGCTTGGTGCCTTAATGCTTCTGGATTTGTATACTCTGCAGCCAAGGCTGGGAAAATGGACTGAATTTGGCCCAGATCATACTGGGATTACTGTGACCCCCTGCCCCAAGTTTGCAGGGGGTGGCTGGTGTATCCAGCACAACAGTATCAGCACTGTTGTCCCCCAAGCCCCCATCCTGCTCTCTTCCAGGCTGCTGGGGACCAGCAATTACATCAACATCATCCCACAGAGCAGGTGCAGCGTGTCTGAGCCCAGCATCCAGAGAAGAGCAACGAGGCTGGGGAAGGGACTGGAGCACAAGTGCTGTGGGGAGAGGCTGAGGGAGCTGGGGGTGTTTGTCCTGGAGAAGAGGAGGCTGAGAGGTGACGTCAGCACTGTCTAGAAGTACCTGAAGGGAAGTTGTGGCCAGGTGGGGGTTGGTCTCTTCTCCCAGGCACTCAGCAATAGGACAAGGGGGCACGGGGGCAAGCTCTGCCAGGGGAAATTGGAGATCAGAAAAAACTTATTTGCAGAGAGAGTGCTCAGGCATTGGAATGGGCTGCCCAGAGAGGGGGTGAATTCCCCATCCCTGGAGGTTTTTAAAGTGAGATTGGCCGTGGCACTGAGTGCCATGATCTGGTGAAGAGACTGGAGTTGGACCAAGGGTTGGACTTGATGATCTTGGAGGTCTTTTCCAACCCAATCAATTCTGTGGTTCTACGATTCTATCCCCATCTTCAGTGTTTCTATGCCAGGCTCCTGAAACCTCCATGGATGCCTTGCATCAAACCTGCTCCCACACCTGCCAAAGTGAGGGGGTGGGAGGAAGGATCAGGACCTGGGTGCCATGGATTTAAAAAAAAAAAAAAAAAGGCAAGGAAAAAGTGAGAGAGAAAGCCGGTAGGGGCTGTAAGAGCTCTAGAGAAGCGATCCAGCAAGGCAGCGAGGCCTCTCTCACCATGGAGACACATGGGAGAGCATGCGGAGCTGTGTGCTCCAGTTCATTCACTGTGAGGACTTTTTCCAAGCTATTCAAAGATTTCACCCTGCCAGCCTGCCCTGCCCGGCTGCTGCTGGACACCAGCAGGCTCAGACTGGGTGCTGCTTCCCCATGGCGAGCGGGGCTGGTCGGAGTGACACGATCAGCTGGATGGAGCCAAATGGCTTGTGGTGGGGAACAGCAGGAGGACGAGTTTGCTGTAAATATTACAGTCTATTTATGAGGCTGGGTGTTAATCAGTCATATAGATATATTATTTATTTGCAAGTGGCACAGCCAGGTTGTTTTTCCCCCTTCCCAGTTCAAACCCAGGGTTTCATTCGGCTCTGCACAGGCAAGGAAGATTTGGAGGCCACAGACCTGTTCACAGGACACCCTTTGTCCCCTCAGCAGGCAGTCACAGGCACAGCAGGTTCCAGCTCCAGCACAGCCAAACCCATCTCCAACCTGGTACTGAGCAGAAACTGGAGCACCCCCATTCCACTCACATGAGCTGGAATATGGGGGTCCCCTCCTGCTCTGTGCAGGGCTGAGGTGTAACTACTCTCCTGTGGTGGATCCAGACTCTCTACTTGTATGCACTGTCCAGGGACAGGCACAGTGGCATGGCTTGGTGGTCCAGTGGGAGAGTGGTGGTGGTCCCACAGGGTCATGTCCAGGTGCTTCAGTGATCATAGAATTACAGAATATTCTGAGTTGGAAGGGACCACAAGGATTATCAACTCCTGGCCCTGCATAGGACAGCTCCAAGGATCACACCCTGTGCCTAAGAGCATTGTCCAAATGCTTCTTGAGCTCTGGTAGGCTTGGGAACATGACCACTTCCCGAGGAGCCTGTTCCAGTGACTGATGACCCTCTTGGTGAAGAATCTTTTCCCAATATCCAGCCTAAACTCCCCTGACACAGCTTCATGCCATTCCCTCAAGTCCTGTCACTGTGAGGGTCCAGCTTGCTGCCCTGGATCTGTTTGGGCTCTTTTCCCCTTAAGTAAAACCTCCAGCACTCAGTGAGGCTGTGAAGAGCATAGGAGGATAAAAGCCAGCTTATTCCTGGTCTAGATGGAAGGGGGTTTTCCCACAGCTCCTGCATTTCCCCCTGCAAGTCTCTGGATGGAAAGATGGATCTGTGCATTGCTCACAGGCTGCATGAGTGGAAAAAATTCTTCACCCAGAAAGTGGTCAGGCACTGGAACAGGCTCCCCAAGGAGGTGAACACAGCACCAAGTCTTACAGAGCTCAAGAAGCGTTTGGACAATGCTCTCAAAGACATGGTGGGATTCTTGAGGGTGTCCCGTGGAGGGCCAGGAGTTGGACTTTGATGATCCTTGTGGGTCCCTTCCAGCTCAGGACATTCTGTGATAATCGCATGAAGGAGTCGGTAGTGTCTGGGACAAGGCTGGGAGACACCGCGTGGAGGGACCACCGCACGTGCAGGATGCACCTTCATCCTCATCCACCCCCCAGTGTTTCGGGATGGCACAGGGGACCCCCAAAACTGAGAAGCCCAGCTGGGCATGAGCAGGTCGGGGCACCGCGGGGTGGCCGAGGGCTCCCCGGGGGACTCGGGGCTGTCATTTGCTGAGGCCGGGGGTGGAGGGAGGAGGGCGGTGGACTCGACAGCTGTGCTCGGGAGGGGTGAACTTTCCGCCCGAAGGAGATACCGGGATAAATATAAACGGCATTTGGGCTGGCGCTTGGCCGGGACCACCGGCAGGGCAGGGTGACCCCCGGGCAGGGCAGGGTGACCCCCGGGAACCCGGCACCGTGTCCCAGGAGGATCCTGGGGGGAACTAGGCACCCCCCTTCGCAGTGACTGTCCCCCTGTGCTGGGACCGTGTCCCGGGAGATCCTGGGGGGAATCAGGCACCGTGTCCCGGGAGGAATCAGGCACCGCGTCCCGCGAGGATCCTGGGGGGAACCAGGAACCGTGTCCCGGGAGGATCCCAGCGGATCCCCGGCACCGAGTCCCGTCAGGATCCCAGGGGGAATCCGGCACCGTGTCCCGGGAAGATCCCGGCGGACCCCCGGCACCGTGTCCCGGGAGGATCCCAGGGGGAATCCGGCACCAAGTCCCGGCAGGATCCCACCGGATCTCCGGCCCCGTGTCCCGGCAGGATCCCGGTGGACCCGGCATCCACCGCCCCGCTCCCGTCGGGACCGTCCCGGAATGGCCCGCGAGTGCCCTCCAGTGGCCCCGGGAGGAGGAGGAGAAGGAGGAAGAGGAGAAGGAGGAGGAGAAATGCTCTGCTCTGATGAGACCCCACCTGAAAGGCTGCGCCTGGTTCTGGTGTCCCCAAGATAAAAAGGCCATGGAAGTGCTGGAGCAAGTCTAGAGAAGAGCCATGAAGCTGATGAGGAGCCTGGAGCACCTCCCCTATGGAGACAGGCTGGGAGAGCTGAGGGTGTTCAGCCTGGAGAAAAGGCGTGGAGACCTCCCAGTATCGGAAGGGGCTACAGGGAAGCCAGAGAGGGATCTTCATCAGAAACTGTAGTGACAGATCAGGCAGGAATGGGTACAAATTGAAAGATGGGAAGTGCACTTTAGACATTAGGAAGAAATTCTTTACTGTGAGACACTGTATCAAGTTGCCCAAAGAGGCTGTGGATGCCCCAACCCTGGCAGTGCTCAAAGCCAGGTTGGATAAAGCCTTGAGCAACATGGGAAGCGCCCCTGGTTGGGACTGCATGAACTTTAAGGTCCATTCCAACCCCTTCAACATTCTGTGGTTCTGGGATTTGGCTTGTACCAGCCGCAGTGTGGCCAGCAGGACCGGGGCAGTGACTGTCCCCCTGTGCTGGGCACTGCTGAGGTGCCTCGAATACTGGGGTCACTTTTGGGACCCTCACGACACTGAGGGGCTGGAGCAGCAGTCTGATGAGGAGCAGGTGAGGGAGCTGGGGGGGCTCAGCCTGGGGAAAAGGAGGCTCAAGAGGGACCTTCTCCCTCTCCACAACTCCGTGACAGGAGGGCATAGTGAGCTGTGTCAGACCGCTCTGTCAGGTAACAGGGGACAGGAGGAGAGAAAGTGGCCTCAAGTTACACCAGGGGAGGTTTAGAGTGGATATTAGGATTTTTTTTCAGGGGAAGAGTTTTCAGTCGTTGGAACAGGCTGCCCAGGGCAGTGGTGGAGTCACCACCCCTGCAGGTGTTCAAAACCAGTGTGGGGACAGGGTTCAGTGGCAAACTGTTGGGATTCATACATTTTCAGGCTAGCAAAACAAAGACAAGTTTGCAGGTGCCAGCTGCTAAGATAGGAGTGGAATTTGTCGAGAGACTTGAGCTGGTGCAGAGGCAAGAAATGAAGCTGCAGAAGCCCCATGGAAGATCAAATCTTAAGAACTCTTTTACAAAGTAAAATAAGTTACATAAAGACTGCTTGGATCCAGCAGTTTTGTGAGATACACATTACTTAATATGAAAAAATTCTTTGCAGAGAGAGTGCTCAGGCATTGGAATGGGCTGCCCAGAGAAGGGGTGGATTCCCCATCCCTGGAGGTTTTTCAAGTGACCTTGGCCGTGGCCCTGAGTGCCATGATCTGGTAAAGGGACTGGAGTTGGCCCAAGGGTTGGACTTGATGATCT